>CAOKZL010000988.1:600000-1023724 GCA_948472985.1 Iguana delicatissima | reverse complement strand
TACTAATATATTTTTGATCTTCTCCTGTTGATAGTGTACAATCTGACCTTCCCTTATCCCCACAATATTACATTTTTCTCTTTCTTTCTTTAACTTATTCAAGAGCCATCTCCCTGGTTTATTTGCATATTCAAATTGCTTCTGTTTTATATATTTCATCTTTCTTTCTATTTCTTCAGTCATTAATAAAGACAGTTCCTTCCTCAATATTTTAATTTCCTTGTGAATTTTCATGTCTTTTGGCCTTATTTTTAATTGGTATTCATTTTCTTGAAGTTTGCCTAATATGTATGTTTCTTTTTTCTTCCTACATTTATTTATCCAAGCCTGTTGGTTTATAAAGAAACCCCTCATGACTGCTTTGCTAGTTTCCCACACTATCTGTGCAGATTGCCCTTTCTCCAAATTATTCTCCAAAAATGCTTTTAATTCATTTCTTGCTTTTTCCACTATAGAATCATTTTTTTGCAAGCTATCTTTCAATTTCCAATTCCAAATGTTCTCTCCGCACTTTATTGTTAGTACAATGGGGCAGTGGTCTGATATTGTTCTCGGAAGTGTTTCCATGTTAATGATATTTTTTATCATATCCGAGGTTAAAAAAACCCTATCAATCCTCAACCATGTTTTATGGCGTTCTGAATAATATGTGCATTCTTCTTCATTCCTATTAACCGTATTCCCTACTTCCCCTAAAGACATATACTCCAGAAGATCAAAGAAACTTTGAGGTAATTTCTCTTGATTTTTCCTATTCATTGTCTTATATTCCCCTGATCTATCTGTTGATGAATTTAAGACCCCATTCCAATCACCCATTAAGATCTACATTTGGCCTTCAAGTCTTTTATAGCATCCATTATTTTGCTGAGTGTTATTGGGGAGTTTAACTGTACGCAATGTTTTCCCTTAATTTTATTTATATTCTGTTTCTTTAAAAATGTTTCAATCTTTTTTTTTGTGAAGAAGTTTGTTTAGTTTCTTGAAATAAATTTGAATAGTATATTTTTCCATTTTTTTTATTAATTATAGTATTTAACAAAATTTTGTTTTATATTTTCTTGGTCAGTGTGAATTTTCTTCCCTTCTTTTATCTCTATGATTAGGTTTTTTTCCCTTCCTTTTCTTCAATTTATACGCCAGCTATTTGCCAGCTTTATTAGCCTATTCAAAATGATTAAGTCTCAAATACTTCAATTTTTTTCCTATCTCCTCTGTTGTCAGTTGGGACAATTCCTTTCGAATTATTTTAATTCATAATTTATCTTCTTGTCCAAGTTTCCCTTCAATTCTTCTTGTTTCTCTTGAAACTCTCATTAACTTCTGAATCTTTTCTTCTTTTTTCTTTTTTTGCAAATGTTGTTGTTGAAGGAAGAAGCTTCTCATAACAGCTTTGCCTGTGTCCCATATTATATGCATCTTCGTATCTTCTTTTATATTTTCCTGGAAGAAGTCTTCCAAAGTTTCTTTTGCTTTTTGTACAATTTCTTCATCTTTTAAGAGATCATTGTTTAATCTCCAATTAAATTGTGTTTTTTTTTGTTCCTTAAAGGTTATGGTTACTGGATTATGGTCGGACATCAGTTTTGGGAGGATTTTAACTTTCTTCACATCTTTCTGTAGGTTCTTTGATATTAGTATCATGTCTATCCTTGATAATGATTGATGAACATCTGAAAAGAAGATATAGTCTTTATCCATCAAATGTAGTGATCTCCAAGAGTCTGTTAAAGTTTGCTCCTCCGTCATTTCAATACTTGGGATTTATACTGGTTCCATGGCCATTCTTTCTCCATCCACTAGATGGGAGGTGGAGAAGACGTGGTACATTAAGATTTTTAGAACACTGTTCCTTTAAAAAAGAAAGCACACATTATATAAGGATATAACAATTTAACTGGGCAAGTCTTCAAAGTGATTATAGGTATATAATGAGATCACAAAGAGAAAACTTAGTGTATGAGGCTCAAACAAGGGGTGAGAGGAAGTTTAAATTAGAGATGGATGGAATATATGTATCTTGTTTAATAAGCGTGTTTTTATAATTGTGAAATTATTATAGAGTAGTTATTTTGCTGTGAATAGTAACTGGTTTTAATAAAAAATATTAAAAAAAAAGAAAGCACACACAAAAGGGGTCTCATAACATCCATGTTTCCCAATCTAGGACTCAAGGTGGCTTACAAAACTTAAAACAGATACAGAGAAAACATTTACAATAAACCAAAGTTAAAAGTATAATTAAACTATCAAGAAAATTAAGAGCAGTTAAAAACAAACCTTGAAAAAGAACAACACATATAAACAACAAAACACATGCAAGGCCATGCAATCCTGAGCAGTCAGCCTTCAAAGGCCTGCAGAAACATAAGGTCTTCATTTGCCTATAGAAGGATAGCAAGAAAGGTACCAGCCTAACTTGAGACCAGCCACCAAGAAGGCCTTCTCCTGTGTTCCCACCGGATGTACCTGTGAGAGTGGCATACCCTTCAATGCTCCCAATGTGACAAAAGGGCAGTCCTGATTAGTTCTCAGTTATCCCACTTTTTCAGCTGCTGTCTCTCCTCTTCTTATTTTTGTTACCCCAAAATGTGGGTGACTCGGATTCCCCTACAATGCCAATGCCTCTATGAAACAGAGGGAAATATTAGCTCAAAGAGGAGACCTGAGAGAGATGGGGCTAACTTTAAGAGATCTTTCACACCTGTGTACACCAGTACTAGTGCAGGGAAGAACCAGCCAGAGATCCAAAAGTATTTGTTTTACCAAGTGGCTTTCTGGAAGTGCTATTAGCCAGGGAATGTTGCAACCACTGTATGGATAGGGTGTTGAGGTAAAATCTGGTGGGAGAAACATCACTTCATGTCATTGCTACAGCAAATGTGATGGCAGGGTTGGGGTGTGTGTGGGGGGGTTCTTTGGTAGTCACAAAAGTGAATTGGGTGGGGGGAGGTGTCAGGGTTGGTGTGAAACAGCTCCTCGGAGCTTACAAAGAGTGCTGACAGGGAAGTGTTGCCTTGCTGCGACCAGCCGACTTCAGTGGAGCAAAAAACAGTTCTGAAAGCTCTTTAGTTAGGGTCAGTGCTTGTTAGTTTATTTTAAAGACATTGAGGTTCAGATAACATGGTCAGCCGCATACCAAAGAGCAATTAGTACAGCAGTACAGCAGTTATATCAATAAGTAAGGATATCAGTAAGTAAAAAACCGGCAGCATGCTGGACAGCAAAGCATAAATCTCTCAGCAAGATTCCATGACCAGTTAGGAAAAAGCCTAAAAGGTGAAACATTGAACAAACTCCAGCCTTTTTGAGGGCTTGCTACCACCTGGGACCTTGTGGGGTGATCCAATCACTTCCCCCCTTGGCAACCTTCACTTGGTGATGAGGCAAAAGATCTTCTGGGTCTGGCTAGTCATAACAACCTAGCACCTGTGCCCAAGGCCACATCACTCCACTTCTGCCGTCCACTTAGAAAACAATGCCTGCATTCACCTTGGATATCCTGACAGAAGGGATGCTTCACCCATCCCAGAGGCAACTCTTATCTACAGTTTTTGGCCAGGTGCCCTGCACAGCGTGGCTGCTCAGTCCAATGACAAGGTAAATTCACGGAAAAATATTAATATAGGATATGGTCTTTGTTTCCAAAGGGGATGTTGGTTATAATGTATATGTGAAGAAATTTACTATAAGGGGTATGGGGCTAACATGTTAGGATGGTAGCAATTGCAACCATTTAACAAGCCCATAGTGAGATTAGAAACTTGGAAGTTATCTTCTGTGGCAACTGTTATAGGGTACTATCATAGCTAAGATGCCATATTATTGCTCACTTTGATGACTGGGAAAATGCTGTTGCTAATGGCAACCTTTCAAATATTTTACACTGAATCTCAAAACTCTCACCTAAAAGCTGGCAAATATCACTTACATCCAGTAATAGAATTGCCATCCTCAAACTGACAGATATCAGTATCTTCAAACAAGGACACTCATTTGGTTTAAATTTCTTGAATATTATGAGACCAATTGATCAGAACCCAAGCCTTTATTACTAGACTTCAAGGCATGCTCTTGTGTAGCCACTAGAAAGACAGAGCTTTCATATATATTGATTGAAAAATACAGTAACTGATTCTCCAAATGATACAGGTGTCGCTTGGCCATTTACATTCATGTTGCTATCATCTATGTCATTTTCCAGTTCCCTTGTCATATTCTCAAATCTGCCTTCTTTATTTTTTTGTCAGTCCTTCACGTTTTCCCTAAACATTAAGGGTTCAACCTAGAGTTGTCCCTGCTGGATGAAAGGGAAGAGGTTTTTTTCTCTCTCAGTTCACCTTCCTTTGTGGAGCCTGCAACACCACTGTCCTCATGGTTGCAACTATCCAGAGCATATTTTTTAATATTTTTATTGAAGAATTTACTTTTAAAAATAATAATAAAAAACCCCCTTCCCGCTTCCAAGCTTACATTTTCCAGTTGAATCTGCTATTTTTCATTGCTTACATACATGAATATATAATTTCTGCTTAACAAAGAGAGAGCAATTACATTATTTCTTTTTCATTTCGTATACCTTTATATTTTTATCCAATCCAAAACTTCTCTCCATTCCCTGTCAAAGTTCTGGATAGGTCTGTTTTTCAAAGAAAATGCTATTTTTTCTGTCTTTACCATATCCAGGACTTTTAACTTCCATTCTTCTATATCAATATATTTCCTTTCTTTCCAATGTTGCACATAACCTTGCAGCAGTTATTGAATACAATAATGTCTTCTGATGACATCTTATTTCTCTTTGCTGCCCTAACATATTTTACAAATAAAACTCTGGTTTCATTTCAAAAATCAAATTATAAATTCTTTGGATTTCATCATGTATCTCCTTCCAATTTTTTTTTGCTATTCTACAGGTCCACCACATATGAAAAAAAGACCCAACCTTTTCATCACATTTCCAACATCTTACATTTCCGTTTTTGGTTATTTTTTGTAGTCTTTCTGGGGTTATATACCATCTGTGTAACATTTTATAATAGTTCTCTCTTAAATTTAGGTTTGGGGTAAATTTTACATCAGTTTTCTATGCTCTCTCCCAAGTTTCTAATTCAATTGAGTGTTCAATGTTTTGTGCCCACCTAACCATTATATCTTTGACAACTTCTGATTCCATTTCTCTTTTCAACAATAATTTATAAAATTTAGAGATTCTCTTCTTCTGGTCACCCCTCATCAATAAATCTAGTTCATTTTCTTTTCTCTCAAATCCGTATAATTTTTGATCCATTTTAAATCTCTCTTTGAGTTGTCTCCATGGGAACCAATTTAACTCATGTCCCAGAGCCTTTAATTCTTCTGCTGTACACATTCTTGGCTTATCTCCTTCCCATTTCAGCAACTCTTGATATGTTAGTAAATTTCCTTATTTTGTTGAAGCAATTTTATATGCTTCTTGAGGTGAAGTCTACACTGGAAGTCTTCTATAAAAATTTTGCCTCATTTGTAACCAAACTTTCAATAATGTCTTCCGGATACAATGATTATTAAACTCTTTATTCACTGAAGTTCTATCATAGCATAAATATCAGTGCCATCCGAACCTATTATTTATTTCTTCCAATTCTTTGATTGTTGTGTTTTCTACTTGTATCCGGTCTTTAATCAAGTCCAAGCAACATGCATGATAATAGGTTTTTAATGGTGGCACATCAAATCCTCCTCTCTCTTTCAGAGCATATTTTTTTTAGGAAGTATGAAGAGCTGACAGTGGAAGGAAGATTGGACATTGGTAGCACATCATGGAATGAGACCAGACTCAGGGCATTTCTGCACTACACTGCCTTAGTGCTATTACTCCACTTTCAACATTCTGTGGAATTCTGGGGTTTGTAGTTTACTGAGGCCAAAGAGCTCTTTGGCTGAGAATTCTAAATGCCTCTCCCTAAACTGTGAAGTCCAGGATTCCATAGGATGCTGAAAGTGGAATAATAGTATTATAACAGTGTAGTGTGGAAATGGCCAAATGACCTAAAACCTATTTAAGTTGAGTTGAACCTGAAAGGAGCAGGAGTGGGGACATACCTAGTGTGAGGCTAAGTATTACTCTTGACAACCTCCTCAGCCTTCCCCTGGGCAAAACACCTGAGCCCCAAGGACCATCCAATAACTGAGTTGCTCCCCATCCAGCCATTTACTGGAAGGCAGACCCAAGAAATCTCCCTCAAGTGACATGATTTAAAGTGAGAGCAAAACCTCTAGGTCTACCTCAAGGGTGGACTCCTTCCCCATCCCTCAGGTCATGGGATGTAAAGAGGCAGTCCCAGAGCCCTAACCAAAAGACTGATATGGTGTACACCGAAACTCTTACTTCACTTTCCCCTATTACCTGCACAGACAAGGAACAAGCATCTTCTTAATCCTTTCCCCCCACCAGGCCAGCCAGTAAGGGTTTCATTCCCTGTTGCTGGTCCCCCAAGAACAACACGTTACCTACCTCAGATAAATGCACACCATCTATCCTGTATTGTTCTGACTGCCAAATCTGAGATCTGGAAGAAAGTGGCCCAATCCCTTGTGCAAAGCATTCTGGATTTCTCTGTTTACTCTTATCCAGGCTAGATTGATATTTTGGGGATCCCCCCAACCTTGCCAAATCTGGTGTGGTAAAATAGCTGACCATACAAGAATTATTCCTGGACATCTACTCTGTAGGAGCCGCAGAGCCTGAAGAATAAGGGACTTGAACTTTAGTAAAGCCAAATCATTCCTCCCAAGGTGAATGACTGAAACTTGTGATGGAGCACAGTGCACTCTTCTAGCAACAGAGGCAACAAACCATTCTTACAAAGCCCTCTTCTTCCAAGCCACTCTGCTGTGGCATACCTACTCAAGCCCAGCTGAGCCCGAAGATGACACTTGTCAGTCTGGTGCACTGCCCAGGACACCCCTACTATGGTTGCAGATCAAGACCTGCTGCCTCTGCAGGCAGAACCTAGAATCTAGCAAAAAATTACAATATTAGTAAAAATTCTCTGAGTAAATCTTGGAAAATTTTAAAAAGGGTAATTGTAATGACCAGTGGAAATCATTCATAACCAAACAGTAGCTGAAACCATCCATGATGGAACATCATCCTACCATTTCCCAGTTATGGACAGCTTTAGCAGGCCACTTTATGCATTCTTCTTAAAAGCAGCTTTGCAGACTCTGCCCCTGAGTGGCGTTCTAGTCCTGGGATCTCTGTATCTAAGTCTGTGGTGGCACTCAATTACATACACAAGCATAATTCTACTTTAAACTTGCATATGTAGAGAATGACTTCCCCTTTCTCCCTCCACAATGACCAAAGCACTGCTGTTGCTCTAGTAGCTCCCTCCATAGTCATTATGTTGCTGGTAGGGAATGGAAGGGATCAAAGAAGTTCCATAGCTGGATGCAAACTGATGATATCATCAGTTAATACCTCTGGAGAACCCCACTGGATCTTGGTGGCGGTCTTGATGGCATGTTCTCAGTCTTGGACTGGCTAAGGGAACATAGCTGTCCAGTCTCCACCAGACATGGAATGTTTGTTGTGAAGCAGCATGATGAGTCCTGGGGCTGGTGAGAGGGGAGCTGCAGTGGAGTTCCACATGGTGAACTTTGCTATGCACAACTATGTAGATCTTGGTATGTATGTTCCTGTTCTACTGTTTTAAGTGATGGGAACACAGAGGGATTTGGTGGGAACATTAAAACATCTGAAAAGTTCATTTCATTGGAAAATTTATGTAGTCCAAGGAGAAATAGAGAATTGGACCTCCTCAGGTTATTAAACTGCATTTTTGTCTGCTCAATCTCTAATGATCTTTCTTCAGACCTAGACTGATTCTCTTGGAGTTGCTAGTGTCATTTTCCTACTTCTTATCAAGTTTCTTTCAGTCCTTGAAAGAAGAAAATAGAGCAGGGCTAAGCATGGCTCCTTCTTTCTCTCTTACTTAATTAGAACTAAATGTATCTTACCTTTTTATCTCAGTTTTTCTTAATAAGTATTAGCTTTCTTTCCTAAACAAGAAAGCAGACTCATGACAAGATTCTACATCAAGCAGGTCATCTCCATATATCTTTTTTCTTTTCTTTTTGGAGAGGAAGCAAGGGGCTATTTTCTAGCCCTTTGCACCCCATTCAACCTCTTTCCAGCTGTCAAATCCTTGAAGGGGACATTGCTTCTGCTGCTTACTGGTGGAGAGGGGAAAAGTAGGTAGGCAAGTCAGACAATAAGCCATCTCACCTTGGCTTGAGGGAAGGGAAATGAGGGTGCACTCACAGAAGTGCTCCCATTCTACTTTGAGCTAAATAGTCTGAATGGCCTCCATGCTCCTTTCTCTCTCCTCTGCTATGCAAAAGCAGCACCAGCAGCCCTTCTCAGAACTTGACAGCTGCAAAGGGCCAGGGGAAGTTTTAGATGTTGTACAACAGGCTATAGAATAGACAAATGTGCATGTATGTGTAACAGGATTCTGCTCTTGGTATGACTGCCTTCTAGAGCAGTGGTTCTCAACCTGTGGGTCCCCAGATGTTTGTGGACTTCAGCTCCCAGAAGCCCCAGCCACTATGGTCAATGCTCAGGGCTTCTGGGAGCTGAAGTCCATGAACATCTGGGGACCCACAGGTTGAGAACCACTGTTCTAGAGGGAAAGGCAGGGTCTTTCACTAGTTTAACATTCAAAGTAGACTCAATTCACACACATGAATACTGTGAAATTCACACTCTGTTGTTAGTGCTCAAGTTTCCTTGTTGTAAAGGTAGATTATTAGGTGGTAGGGTGTAGGGTGTAGCTGCTGCTGCACTGTGAAAATTCACTAGTGCAGCAGGTGAGGCAGAGTCTGCAAAAAATGGCATGGTGGGTCTACCTGTGGTCCCCTCCAATTGTAATGGGTGCATCTTCAGGGAAACAAAGTACAAAGTCGAATAGGGATCCCTTCCCCTCAATAAGTCCTTGGTTCTTTCACTGCAGATTATTAAGTGGTACATCCCAACTACCACAGTGCACAAAGTGTGTGTCAGCCTTCAGAGCGAGTAGTATTCACTACACCAAGGCAACAGTAAACCAAAGCATTCTAAGCGATTAAAAAAGGGCTAGAATAGCAAAGAAAGAAACCCCTTCATAATTGCTCATCTTGGGCTTGGGGGCTGGGAGAATGATTCCTTGTTGCGCTTAAATATATTCAGTTATTTGAACTTTTTTGTTTTGTTTTGTCTTTCAGCCCTGCAGCTCCCTTTTGACTCTTTTAAACTCGTTTGTTTTCTGCGTTAGCCCTGCAGCTCCCTAGCAAAGGCTCTGGGGCATAATTAGCTCTACAAAATAGATTTCAAAAATAGTATTCATAAACTACGTGGTGGACTCATAAATGATTTAAAACATAAATGAGGCACTCTTGGAAAAGAAATGAATAAAATAGGGGTCCCTAGCCTAAATACGCTAAAGGTACCAAATCCTGTCTGATCTTAGAAGCTATGCAGAGTCAGATCTGGTTAGAAGTTGGATGGGAGACTTCCAATGAATGCTAGGTGCTATAGGCTATATTTTAGAGGAAGGGATAAACAAAACTACCTCTGAGTATTCCTTGGCTAAGAAAATTTTATGAAATTTATGGGGTCACCATAAAATGCCAGACAACGTGAAGGCACACAGGTGCCACGTGTACACTCTCTCTCTCTCTCTCTCTCTCTCACACACACACATATAATAAACTGATCTTACAATTTACATATATTTTCTTACATCTATCTGTTTATTTATAACCAGCCAGCATCACCTAGTTAGAAATGCCGTAGGCCCACACCTCTTTATCTTTCTTTCTTCCTATTCTTTCTCTTCTACCTTCTTCTCTTTTTTCCTTTGAGACCGGCTCTTCTCTCCCTCTGCCTCACACTCTAGATTCATTCAGCCTCTCCTCCCTCTTCTTCTTCCAGCTATCAGTCTGTGGGAAGTAGTCTCCCTCTGTCATTTTCTCTCCTCTGAACAGTTTGAAGAGTTCTAGAGTTTAAAGATGATACTCCATGCTATAGACAAATTAAATCAGTCGATCCATTGAAAAAAACAAAATCAAAATAACTGAGCTGCACACCCCAAAGATCTCCTTAGTATCTAAAACCAAGTTTCTAGTGGCTAGGTTTCACAGTCTTGAAGCTATGCTGAAATCACACAGGCACGGAGATAGTTTTATTGTTAGTACAGTAGGGTAATTCTGATTCATGCTGCAGATTAGCCCAGTCTGTGATGCTTCAGTATCTACATTGTCCATTTATTCCCTCAGCTACCCCCTTGCTACTGAATGCACAAATTTCAAAATCACTGTAGTGACAAGGGGTATTCATCTCTATATCATTTCATCTCTGTCAAATGCTGATGAAAGGGAGAGTACGTCAATTCACCAAGTAAAAAGAAAGAAAGAAAGAAAGAAAGAAAGAAAGAAAGAAAGAAAGAAAGAAAGAAGATTATTTAATCACTCAGCTTCATAAATACTGTGCAGACACCATTCTGTAACAAAGAGAAAAATGGAAAGCAGGGCCACTCCATTGGCTTTGCAGAGCAGGATGGAAAGAATATATGAAAATATTTGAAAAATGATGAAAAAACCTCCCACATTTGTTTTTTAAGTGTTGAGAAGCCCTGATGAGAATAATCCTGGATTGGTAAGAATATTCACAGTTTGGAACTTATTCTGTGCCAAATTTGCTTGTGGTTTTGTGCAGAAAACAGCATTCTATGTCCAGGAAACAGCATTTTATGTATGGAAGATAATATTCCCATGCAGAAAAACTAATTGCTGCACAGAAAATGCTGTAGTTGAAGATTTGTTCTACATAAAATTTGCACATGGTAGATTTTTTATAGAAAACAGCATTTTCTATGTAGAAACCAGCTTTTTCTGCATAGGGATTACTATTTCTGCATTGAAATATTATTTTTCATTTTCATTCATTTCATTCACATTTTCATTCATTTTTATTGCAGAAAATGCTGTTTTTGGCACAAAACAACCATATGTGAATTTTGTGCTGAATAAGTCCTGAACTGTGAATATCCTTTCAAAATTGTGGTTTTCAAAGATTTTCCCACAGCAGGAAGAAAATGGCTGAATTACTCATTGCTACCTTTGAGAAGGAACTGGAGTGAAGAATTACATCCCCTTTGTAGAGTGCCCATGTCCCTTTGGCTGCTCTTTTTCTGAACGGTTGATATTTGGTTTGGTTGTTATAAAGTTATTTTTCCTCCTTTTTATGCATTCCTTCTCCCTTTTGTGTCATGACTTTTTAAAAAAACATTTTAAACTGAGGACACAATTAGCAAATTTAATATTGATATATGAGGTGCTCCAAGAACTTTTTTAGCTCAGAAGCAGGTTAAAAACTGTTTTACATAAATAAATACTAAATAATGTGCTATTTTCTCTGAAAATGCTTTGTATTAGTTTAGATGTAGTTTTCACTGCTCATCTGCAGTTCTTGATTACTGTGATTTAGTTATTACAGACCAAGAACTGGGTGGTCTGTTGTAATCCCTTACAATTGTTGTAATCCCTTACAATTCTTTGTAGGGATTAGGCAAAAGCAAAAAGGAGACTCCATGAGTAGAAAAAGGTATTCTATCAGAGAGAGAATAATGGCTTACTGAAAGATGTGAACCATATTAGATAAAGGAATTATTCAGGAGTAATAAGTATCTCTGACTAGGAGAAATATACCTGCTTTTCAAAATAGAGAAACTGAAGCTCAGGCATTTCATCAAATCTTCACTTTAAAGACCTTCATTCTTCATTCGACTCTAATGAGCATGTGGGTAGGAGACAAAGTACCCTTTTAAATGCATTCTAATGATATACCTCTTCAGTAATTTTAAGAGTAATGTGATTTGCAGAAAGAAGCTCTCATTCACATTTGCTAGGTTGGTCACATACATGACGCTTCAGGATGAAACATCAGTACCATGATTGTATCAGTATTAGGGTTGAAATATTTAATCAATGTAGTGGGAATACTAATTAACTAAAACTTAAATATGAGATTAAAATCTGACCTAGAATTAACCATCAGGGAAGAAAATGAAAGATACAGTGGGATTCCTGCCACACAGAGAAACAGACTTCCCTCACTCTTGTGTCAACTGAGACTGAGTAGGCACATGTTATAAATAATTTCAGATTTATTAGAGTGGCTGTATGTCCTACTTGCAAAGGAGATCCTCCTATCTGAAGGCATCTTTCATTATAAGCATAGTGTAGGAAATTACTTGTTTGGATTAAAGCTCCCAGAATCCCTCATCCATGATGGCCAGAGTAGAGGGCCTTGTAGTTTCATGTCAGTAATTGGGAGATACCTGGACAGCTGACTGGACCAATGTACAAGTCATCTGTGGTCATCTGGTCATGGGCTGCTTGGTTATAGTCTATCCCAGGTGAGCTGTGTGTATTATAAATATCTGTAGTAATTATTTTTAAATGAGCATCTATATATACAAAGAAACATAAGTGGGCATATGATTTGGATGCAAATCTCTGTGTCCTTTTTTTCTCCTTCTCTTTGGTGATGCATTTCCTTATCCATTTGATGCTTGCTTAATTGTGCTTTTAATTGCAATTTTAATCATACTTTTAATCATATTTTAATTGTACTTTTAATTATGGCATATTTGTATTAATTGTTCTACGTATATTTTAACTATGATCTTTAACTCTATCTATTCTGTACCCCACCTTGAGCCTTGGGGAGAGGCAGGTAACAAATAAAATTACATCCTCATCCTCATCCTCATTATTATTATTATTATTTCTCCCATTTTTACTCATTTCTCTCTTGGAAAGATTGTTAAGCTGACTTTCAGCTAGAGCTCTCAAGCTGGCTCAACAGAACAAAAACACTTTATAAAAAACTCATTAGCATTAAAATCACCCCCAGAAAATCAGCAACTAAAAAATAAAGCCTGCAATTAAAACAAAAACAAAAACAAAACAAAACAGAAAAATGGAAAATAACATAAGCCATTAAAGACCCAGAAAAATAAAGTAATTTTCACCTAGTGTCAAAAGGATGATGAAACTCCAAAGCAGCAGAGTCTTGCAGAAGAATATTCCATATTTAGGGCACTATCACTGAAAAGTCCCTACTCCATTGGCTACCTGCTTAATTTCTTTCCTTTTCTCTGAGAATTTGATATCTTTTTCCTTTGTCATTGCTGCCTAAATTTAGAGTGTAAATCCTTCTACCATTTTCCTTCTTTTTAGTCAGCTTACTTGAACTGATGCAAACTGAGTTCCAAGTGCAAAAGCAATAGGTACTCCATTAACTCAGCAAAGGGAGAGGAGAAGAGTGAGTGGAATCTTGCCCCTGCTAGGAGGCTCAGGGAAAATCAAACTGCTGAAGCCTTTCCTAGCTTGTGGGTTTTCCTCATTAATATTTTTTGCCATCTTGATTACACTCTGATGTTGTTCGGCCATGGAAATCCTGGTTTTCATCTGTAAAATGTTGGAAAGTATAGTTTTCAACCAGAGCTGGATGAGCTTACACTCTCTCTGAAAACTAAGGTTTCAAGTTTAGGTGTACTATTTTTATTGAGTCCTGAACCGGGATGCTTAGGATTCAGCAGTGGTGAAACCATGGATGCTCACAGAGAACACGCATGAACTCATGCACTTTCTGAGTAACACACACCTATAAGGAATCTTGTCACCTAGATGCAGTAATGCATCTAGGAAAACTGGAATCAATAACCTACATTCACAAAGAACTATCGAAAAGGGGAATCTGATTAAATATGCAATAATCAAGATATACAAATTTATTGCACTGAGGAATAGTAAATACTAGGACAAACAGTACATGGAAAGTACAAATAAGTATCTAATAGATCAGCACTTCTTTCAGGATGGACAAATTCTAACTTAAAGGATCACAATTGCAAGGCTGAAAGTGCTTGGTGTTAAGCAATCTAAAGTTTAAGGGTTGTTAGGAAAAGAGAGAGTAAAGGGAAAAAGTAATGGCAATATAATAATTTTCCTAAACCTCAGAGGCACACACACACCAGGGAAAGATGAGAAGCAGATCTAAAGAACTGCAATGTGCAGGGAAATATAGATTTTAAGGAGGATAAATTACTCCTTTCTGTGGTGAAGCTAGGGAGCATTTCATTCCTCTCTGGAACAGTGCAAAGGAAAGGAGGGCAAACTGTCCCATCTGTTAAATCTGTTCCTTTAAAATTACCTCCCACTCCAAGCTTCCTTCAGTCTCAGTTTTGTGAGAAAAGTGGATTATAGTGGACAAACATACATTCAAACATTTCATGAAAATGACTTCAGGGCATATACAGTTGGCCCTCCACATTTGCTAGGGTTAGGGGTGCAGGATCCCTACAGGAGTGAAAAAACTGCAAACATCAAAATGTGTGTGTGTTTCTGTGGAAAGAGGTCAAGGCATGGTAGGGAAAGTAGGTACCCAGGTTGAAACCAGGTCAGGGAAAGTAGAGAGAAAGGGAGTGGATTGGCATGGTGACCCTATACTTCCTCGCTCTTGCCCATCTCCTTCTTTAGAGATGTGCAGGGCATCGGGAGAGGGTTTGTGGTGCTGAGAAATTGAGCTACAATCCATCCTTACCTGGCCTAGCCAGGCAGTGTCTGCTGGAGGAGGAAGAAGACTAGAGGCAGGTTTTTAAAGGGCTGCATGGCTTGATTAGAGCCACTGAGAAGGAAGGCTCCCCTGCCAAGATGTGATTGAAGTAAGAGGAGGAAGCAAAGCTTGGGAAAATTTGCAAATACAGTAGCCCCTCCACATTTGCGAGGATTAGGGGCACAGAATTCTCATGAAAGTGGAAAAATCATGAATAACTTCCTGCTTCCTGAGCTCCCCCATCCCATTCCTTTGCCTGTGGCCCTGGTGTTGGGCAGGGGGAGAAAAAAGACACAGTAAAGGACTTACTGGTACTTTTCCCTTAATGGAAGTTCTTGAGTTCCAGTTACTTCCAGTGGCCATCTTGAAAAGGAAGGGTAGAAGCAAAGAGAGCACCTGACCAATCAGCAGCCATTACATAGCAGAAAGTGCAGCCACATGGCAGAGGGGGGGGGACTTTGCTCATCCAAAAGGGGAAAACGGCCATTTTAAGCACAAGCCTCCCAAGCCTGGGCTGAGGAATACAAGGGAATGGGTGGAGCAAAGTGGCCAGCAAAGGGGGGAGGGAAGGCAAGCAAGGGCTTCATGAATAATCAAATTCGCGAAGGTCAAACCCACAAATGTGGAGGGAGGACTGTAATCAAATCCATGAATGTGAAACCCACAAATGTGGAGGGCTGACTGTAATATGCATCCTTTATGGGATGAAGTAAGACAACAGTAAACACAACTCACACTGACCAGCGTGAATTAATGTGTCGTAACTTGTTAGATTGATAAGGCATTTCTCCAAACTGTTTTAAAATGAAATGAAATGAAAAACATCATGAAATGAAAAAGGAAATTCTGTGCTCTCTCAATTTAAATACAATTTCTTTTTCACAATATACACCCAATCCCCAGTTTGCCTGAGATGTACAATAGTAATATTAACAGCAGTTCCTCAAATGAGATGAGAATGCATAGAAATAGAGAAACACAGCTTAATTGTAGGACCTTAAAAAGTGTTTGATAACACTTTGGTATTATTGCAGTCTTTTCATTTAAACAATCCCACTCACCTTGCATCTCAATTAAGTACCAAAGCTATTGAAATGAAATGTGTCGCTTAGTCAGAGAAACAAGAAAACCCCATAGATTTGTTTAGTAATTTGGCAGTAATACTTACTGGCTGTATTAAATACAAAGATCTTACTGAAAGTAATGCCTCTGCGCCATTTTCTCTGAAAGTATTAATCCAAATGTGATGCTATTACACTACCAGACAGAATAATTCTTATTGCATGACTGATAATATTTCTGAATTTCTAGGTTTTACATAACCATGGATGTGAAGCAGAAACAAAGAACAGTGATTGATTTCCTGATCAAACAAGGATGTACAGATGCCGACATCCACAGAAGACTCAGTGATATGCATGGCTAGGAGACAACTGATGAGAGTAATGTGTGAAGATGGGTCAAAAGTTTAAAGAAGGCAAAACCCCAGTGTTGAAGACAAACAATGTCGTGGAAGGCCATCAACAGCAGTTGTCCTGAACACATGGCAGAAAGTGCCCAAGGCAGAAGATTGTTGGTGTGTGGAAGCAGTCAAGTAGTCAGTCCACTTTGGGTCAGTCACAAGTTATCTGAGCGAGATGAAGGGAGAAGCATGAGAGTGGCTGTAGCTGGTCCAGGAGTCATATCAGCAGGTCAGAAGTCCAGGTACATGAACCAGCAAAGAGTAAACAGAATTGTACCAGATGTAGCCAGTCCAAGGTCAAAACAAAACAGAAATGTGAGAGGGTACTGCTAGTTAGGTAGATAAGACAGTTATCAGCATTAAAGGTGAAAGAGAATTGCTGAGGTATTTATTAGTAGCTCCTTCAAGGTTATGGCTGCCTCATTAGTGCTTGAGCAGGTCAGTGTTTATTCTCCCTCCTTTTCTCAGTGAAGGATGGGGCATGCCATCTTTAGCATTTTCAGCCCCTGGCAGGTCCTGCTGGGGAGCACGATGCCTTACAGCCCCAGCCCCCATCACCTCGGATTCAGAGGGAGCTGCATCTTCTTGGCAAACTGCCTCCTCCTTCTTGTCAGAGTCCTCTGGAAGTGAAAACCAAACGAGGTAGATGACATGATTCACACAGACTGGTGTATGACTGTCCAAGAGATTGTTGAGGAAGTTGGCTTTGATCACAGTGCTATTGAGCTGATGGATAAACTCTGGATATAGGAAAATATTTGTCAAATGGATTCCTCACCAATTAACAGCTGATTTGAAAGAGAAAGGACTGCATGTGTGTTTGGAACTGATGGAAGCATCTGAAGCCCATGAGAATATCTTTTTCAGGAATGTTTGCACTAGTGATGAGATCTGGGCACACCTCTGTGACCCCAAGAATCCGTCCGCGGCATAGCAGTGCTCCACCTCTTCCAAACCAAAGAAATTCAAAAGCAGTGTTCAGCACAGAAGATTGTGATGAATGTTTTCTGGGATGACAAGGGGGTGATTTTGTTTGATTTTCTTGAATGTGAGGCAACAATGAACAGTGAACACTACCTTGCATCACTCTGGAAACTTTGAGAAACCATGTGTAAGACAAGATCATAGAAATATCTGAATATAATCCAATTACATCATAGGCCTTTTCCGCACTTTGTTTTTGCAATGGGGCAGAGCGTCCTTCAGCGAGGACATTTGCACTTGGGGGGCGGACTAGGTCCAGACTACTTTCTGTGGTTCCAGACTTCAGCCCACTCCGTAACGACCAGAAGTGGTTGCTCGCCGTGCTATTGAAAGACCGCTTAAAACAGGTATTTCAACAGTGCGGCACGCCCCACTCTGTGGCTGTGTTCCGGTGTGGATTTGCAGGCTTGCACCAGTGCGAGTCTGCAGATCTTCCGGGGGCAGGCTTTAGGCTGGTGAGCTTCACTGGTTGGTGGAGAGCCTCCACCAACCGGACACCGCCATTTTCGTTCCCGGAGCAGTGTGTAGCGTGGCCACGCACTGCCCCGGATCAGCCTGGATCCTCTGAGGGAGCATGCCAGTCTGGTAAGTAACAAAACAGGGTGTTTTCTTCGCCAAGTGCAAAAAAGCCCATAATTATACATGGCCTCACACTTCTTTGGCAACCTCACAGGTTCTTGCACAAATCAGTGGTGCCATGTCCACCTTACAGCTCCAAACTGGTGCCTTCAGACTTCCACTTGTTCAGTCAGATGAAAGAAAACTTTTTGGGATAGCACTTCAATGTTGTAGGTGAAGTAGAGGACTATCAAACACTGGAGCAAGGAGTGCCCAAAAAAGTTTTTCCAAAATGGATTTGATGAGTGGCTTCAAAAATGGTGCAAATGCATTGCCACTGGTGGAGACTATCTTGAACAGTACTGTGTTGTAAAAAAGAGTTACTTTACACATGTATGCAGTTGCGTATGTCTCATGTTGTTAATAAAGGAGTTATGATCTGACAGGCATTATTTACAACCCTCATATTTTTGTAATTTTTTGAGTAGGCAGAAAGGAAAGTTACTGAAGTGAAATCAGCAATGCTAATTTCAAAGAGGAGGGTCCTTATAAAGAAATTGTTGAAAGCATTTAATGTGTGAATGTCTTAGGAAGTGTTGACTTTTGTAAGGGCCATAAGCCGAAATAAAAAGCAGTTATATTCACATTCTGGAATTTAAATGGTGAATAATGGCATGCATAAATTTTGAATTTGCTAAGTAACAAGGACTTATTCTCAAAGTATAGGATTTCACAGGGCATTAACATGCAAAAAATATAAATGGCTTAAATCTTGCTGTTCAGAGAAGGGAATAAAACTATACTGCAATGCTGAGTGAACTCAGATTCAACTAAAGGAAGGACATCTATGTTAAAAGGGGGTTCATAAGAATAAAATAAAATACACCAGGAATTTGGTTCACCTGATCACTCCATCTTATAAGCTTTCATATGAAGACTGGAGTGAACAAGATCCAACATACTGAACAATACCTCTACAGTTTCAGAGGCAGCAAGAAATCAAGTGGATGTTGTACCTCCCACAGACCCACTAGTTGAAGGGTCCCTTTAGTACTGTGGACTAAAGCCAGAAATAGTTGGAACATATTTGGAACAAGATTTCTCTATATGATGGCCATGTATGGCACTGCTACTCAAAGTGGTGGTCCCTGAACCCATACAGGTCTATGAGTCTTTGGCTGCTGGTCTACAGAGTTTTCTAGGAAGGAAAGAAACAGCAGTAGCCAATGAGCACTGATATGGTACTGTCCCCAGGCACATAAGGGGAAAAAAATGCTGGTCCTTCAAATCAGAGCCCAGCTGCTACAGGACATTTTCTCTCTGAAGGCATCCTCAGTTTCAGGGAGGATGTAGTTAAAATCCAGGTTAAAGACCAAATATAAGAGAAGGGAGAGGAAGATTCCTGAATTTGCCAATCAGCAGTTAGCACATTGACAGCTGACTGAGTATATTCCCAGGACAGGTGGTTGCAATTTTCCCTACTATGGTGCAATGCATTGTATTTCTTTTTAAATTATAATTACTTGATTATAGCTATATAGTAAATTATAGCAATTTCCAAATGTGCATTTCTAAATATGCTCATATATTGACAAAGGCAGATTATGTGCAAATGAATTTAATAGTTTTGGTTCTGCTTTCTTCTTTTGCGTGATGTGTAAGTGGTCACAATGCCTTTGGAGCATTTTGCTCAGGGAGTTCCATCTTGTTCGATCCTATCTTTCCAACACAGTCTTGAGATCTTCTTGTTCAGGGAGGCTTTAGGCCATGTTTTCCCAAGCTGGGGAGAGGTATTTTGGACTGTCATCACCCCTTCCTATTGGCCATTTTCGAAAATAATATTGGAATTATAGTGTAAACATCTGTAGGGCACAGGGTTGGGAAGTGTGCCATTTGCTTTTAAAGGTTCTAGAGTCCAGTGATATTCCTTAGTCTTATTTTAGGAATCCCCTATTATGTTATGTTACCACTCTCTTTTATTTACAACATTAAAATTGTGTATGGATGTGTGTATGTGTGCATGAAAAGAGAGTATGAGAATATGTGTGCGTATCTGTCTCTTTTTACTGTCAAAGCTCCAAGAATCATGAAACCTAGCCAAGATCATGCACTGGGAGATCCATAGGAATCATATAGCTGTTTCTCCCTACGCTAACTTTCCAAAACCATACCCTCCAATTACCTCGATTTCGCAGGGACAGTCCCAGTTAATCCTCAGTTGTTCCACTTTTTAAACTGCTTTTAAAATGTCCAAGGCCTCTAAATGCCATTCCCTAAACTGCAAAGCCCAGGATTCCATAGGATGTCAAAAGTGGAATAATAGCACCATAACTGTGTAGTGTGGAAACAGCCCTAGTTTCTCTGTCTTCCTCCCATGTCCCCCCTTTGTCCTCAGCCTATTTCAACTGCTGTAAACTGAGTTCAAAGTGCAAAAGTAGTTTAAACTCAACTCAGTATGAGGGAAAGGAGATGAAGGGGCTGAGTGTTGCCTTTCCTGGTAGGCTCAGACAGTGTAAACCATTGCAACCTCTGCTAGCTTGTATGTTTTCCTTTATTAATAATTTTTGCCTTCATGAACACATTCCAATGTTGCTAGGTTTGTTTTAATTTGTGAAATGTTGGAGAGTATGCCAAATCCACTTTGTTTGTAATGGAACCAAGTCACAGTCAGGAAATCACCAGGAAACTCCAGCAATGATAGGCTTGCAATTAGCCTCCAATGACTCAGCCTCAGAGACAATAGCATCTGGGAGATTCCCACAAGATGGCTGATTTGTCTTAATTTCTTTCCCTCTGATGAAGCAAGCTTCCCTTTTGTCCCCACACCTGTCCGACAAGTACTGAGCTATCAGGACTACCATTAGCCCTTTGTCACCTAATACTAAAGTCATTAGCTCATTTCAGACCCAATTGTTGACTCTGCTGATTCCACTGCTTGTGCTGCAGGAAAGTCATTAATATCTTAGCCCTCCAGGCAGAAATAGAGTATTTAAACCCCTGTTTTTGGCCAGTCAATTTGCAGTACAATTGCTGGTCACCACTCTGCCACTCTGATTTCTGATTGTTTATTGTCCTTAGACTTATGTCTAAGCCACATTGCTGCTTCTTTGCTGTTCTTCTGGCTTGGCGAGTACTACCCACTTTCACCCTGAACGCTTGCTATCCAGAATCTTCCTCCATTTCCCATCATTTAGCCTTGTGTGATCATGTGACTGCTTAGATCTTGTGTGTGTGATTGCAATTCTCCCAATAAAACACATTAAGCTTACTTTTGATTCTTTGTCTGGTTCTTCCTTGCAGAAATACTGGTAAACATAGGTGTAAAAGATCTTGTAAGGTTACCCCATCTTGCAGGCCTCCTCTTTGAATTAATTTTCCCCAATGTTTCATAGAAGTACTGGCATCGTGGATGGACCCGAGTCACTCATGTTTTAGGGTAACAGTTTCCCCTTATTCACAGAAGATATATCCCAAGTCCCCCATTGGAAGCCTGAAACTGCAGATAGTACCAAACTCTATAGATACAGTTTTTTCCCCTATACATACGTACCTACGATAAAGTTTGAGTGCTTTGGAACCCTTATTAAGTAAAATAAAGGTTACTTGAACACAAACACTGTGATATTATAACAATCAATCTGATAACAAAGATGGCTACTAAGTGTGGGTAGTAACAACATAGTTTGGATATGCTGGACAAAGAGCTGATTCACATCCCAGGTGGGCTGAAGGGGAATATGTGAAATTCCTTATCCTGCTGGGAAGGGCATGCAATTTAAAAACTTATGAATTGTTTATTTCTGGAATTTTCCATTTAATATTTTTAGACCATGGTTGACTAAGGGTAACTGAAAACATGCAAAGTGAAACCACAGATAAGGATGGGGGAACTATTGTAATTAAAAACTTTGTATAGCTGGCAACGCCACACAGATTGACTATGTGACATTGCCCATTTCTGCACTAAATACAGTGAATTTTTCAGATACATATAAAAAAATGAACCGACATCACTGTCTTGAGACTTAATAGGGGGAAAGAGTTGAACTGAAGTGAAATAAAGCCTATATCTAACCTTAATTGTTCAGCATCTGTGCTGCTGAATTACTCAGTACATAATGACATTAGTCTCCAAACGAAGATGAAGTAATAGGCAAAACCAAGAGTCTATGATAGCCTGGAGTTTAAAAACACACATAACACACAAAGCTAAACCATTGTCTTATGCTGTCATCTGAATTGACCTCTTTATTTATATGCAATGAAACAAAATGGACCTGGGATTTCTAGTGTGGTGGATAAATGACTCCAGTCCCTCATTATGTGTCATTTAACAGATACTTCCCAAAGGCACTAAGCATCTTAAAGCAAAGACTGAAAGGCAATACCAATGAGTGTTCATTCTCTGGTATGGGACAGAAAATGACAGTGCTAATAATATTTCTTTCATGGCTCAAATCATCATCATCATAGCATAAAATGTGTTTTGATAAACTTCAGCATATCCATAGATAGGAGATAAATGCAATTGAGGACATATTGTTTCTGGTATCAGTGGTGCATGTAAAAGACCTTGCTGAACAGGAAAAGCTTAGTAAGAGTTTATGGTGCTAAAACTTGTATCCTGTGCATGTGTGTGAGAGAGACAGAGAGACTAAAGAGGGTTGGGGAAAAGAGAGTTGCCATTTGTGCATGCTGAAATACCCTAAAGAATCTAATTTTCCTCCTTTAGAGTGGAGATAATAGATAAACCTCTCACTCATAAAGTATTAAATAGATCTTGCTAAGTCCTGAGTGCCACCTGAGAGCTGTCATTCTGAATTATGCTTTGTTATAGAAGTCAGACCATTAGAATTATATGTTGTTATAGAACTGAGACTCTCCTGCACCTTAACTGTCAGGTAGCCCTCCATATGTCAGTTATGGGACATGTAGTAGGAGTTAATTAGCAGCTTGCTTGTAACAAGGTATGAGAACCAGAGACCCTTAGATAAACAAAGCTAGGAATGTAGTGATAAGTGCTGCGAGGCTGAAACCAGAACTCCAAGGTCTCCTGTGGGCGGGGTGAGAAACTCTTTGCTTTTAATGTTTTGGATTTTGCTAATTGCCTCCAGTTTGCTCACTGAAGTCCTGTACTATGTATCACTCTTCTAATAAATAGTGTAATTGCACTGTTATATTTGTGTGTGCAAATTCGGTTCCTGACATTAACTCTTATGGTGTTGTGATGTTGAGGGAAAATCCTACACTCATGAAGGCTTTGAAGAATGGAAACATGACCATCCTGGAAATTGTCAAGAAAAGGTTGTACCAAACCTGTAGAAAATACTTTGTGATGTGGGTTAAGTGCACCTGTGGAGACCCATGTGACTTTGGCTGAGTCATGCTGAGTCATGCTGATGAGCAACCGGGGGAGAAGGTTGCATCAGGTATGGGGAGAATGCAAGGGTTGGCAGGATTGCATCAGCTAGCGTGAGTATAAATGTAGCTGGGTTGTAGCCAACAAGTGCACACGTTGCCTGACGTGTATGCTGGACGCTCTGTCAGAAAGAGCAAGCAGAGCGATGCTGGAACGCCTTCTGGAGATTCTTGTAAATCTGTACACATTGTAACTGAAGAATAAATTGCCTCCTTGATGGAAGAGAACAATTAGCGTGGGTGAGTTTTTCCTGGCTACAGTGCATTGCTGCTAAGGTATTCTCTGCTACTGGGCATGCTTCCAAAGCTGTGGAAGCAATCTCTGCTATATTTTGGGCGTGACAGAAATGACAGTGGCAAATCCTGCACAGGCTAAAGGGGTGTCCCCTACAACTTTCCGGGATGCTAAATATTGCTGATAATTGGGGGCTGAGGATGCAAAATTCTACACAAGTAGACAACTCAGAAGATGATCATCAAAACGATAGCAGCAAGGGGGAAAGCAAGAGTAAAATTTCCAGTGTACCCAGTCAGCATCTATCTATTCATCTGTCTCTCTCTCTGTACATCCACCCACCCACTTACAAGAGTGATGAACTTGTTGCCCTTCCAGATATTTTATCCTTCAGAATATTCATCAGCAACACTTAATATGGTTACTGTAAAAGAGACACTGTGGTATAGTGGTTTGAGTATTGGATTACAATCCTGGAGACTGGGGTTTGATTCACTGGTTGGCCATGGGAACCGACGGGGTGATGTTGGGCACATCACACAGTTTCAGCCCCAGAAAACCCCATGATTGGTTTGCCTTAGGGTTGCCTTGAAGGCAGAAAACAACACAACAAAGATTGTGGAAATTCTAGTCTGACACATGAGGTAGATCAAAGCTTTCCCAGTGCTGCTGTATCCTTGGCTAGGAGCAGCATATACTTGTGAAGTATGTTTCCTAGAAATGGCAAATGCCAGTTTTCTTTCACAAAAATAGATACTCATGGTAAGTGTCTTTGATGGTATTGTTAGAGCCCAGCATCTGGGTCTGATAATGATGTGGTTTGGATGGGAATCATATCTAATTGGTATCATGTTTAATTGGCAACACACATTAATTGCACTGATATCAAAATCAAACCTGAAGGTAACTGGGAGGTCAAACTGACAGAGGGGTAATTCTGACTGTGAACGTGAGAAAGAAAGGCAGGTCAGCCTAAGACACCCTCCAGGTAAGACTAGGTCATTTGTCAGGCAAATAAATGGTGTTCCTGTGGGTAATAAGCTTAAATAGAAGCTGGAGTTTTCCCAGAGAACACAATAGCTATGAGCCCACCAGGACACTGAGGTTCCCTGTGCACCTGGACTTTTTCCTCTTTCCTCCTGGCACCCACAATAGAGAGCACCCATCATACTTTTGTCACTCAAACACTGCAAGCATTAACAGGTTGATAGTCCATTGTATATACTACAACTCTCTTTGTTCTGCACTTGGAACTGCACATATCTTCCACCGCCACAGGCTATTTTTTGCGTACAAATGCCCTTGATTCCAGGCTGCCCAGTGCAGTCTCTCACAGATCTGAACATCACTCTGTCCATCCGTCTCCTGACTGAGAGCTGTCCTTAGGTTCTTTACCTAAGTCACACCGCTGCTTTTCTCTTCTACTCTCTGGACATGACAATTATTGCTCAAATCTCTCACACTCTCTATCCCACTTTCCTTCCTTCTCTTCAGCTATTCCTTGTGGGCTTATGTGTGTGAGTGAATTTATTTCAATAAAAACACATTTTAGTTCACATTTTACTCTTTGGCTGGTGTTTCCTCTGTGAGCCCGTAAACATAGGAAGAAAAGGTCTTGCTAAGTTGCCTCCATCTCACAAGCCTCCTAAACTTTGAATTATAGAATCACAGAATCATAGAAATGTAGAGTTGGAAGAGACCACAAGGGCCATCCAGTACAACCCCCTGCCATGCAGGAAAAGCCTCAAAGCACTCCCGACAAGTGGCCATCCAGCCTCCGCTTAAAAACCTCCAAAGAAGGAGACTCCACCACACTCTGTGGCAGCACATTCCACTGCCAGACAGCCCTGACTGTCAGGAAATTCCTCCTGAGGTTTAGGCGGAATCTCCCTCCTGCAGCTTGCATCCATTGCTCCTTGTCCTGGTCTCAAGAGCAGGAGAAAACAAGCCCACTCCCTCCTCGACATGACATCCCTTCAAATATTTAAACATGGCTATCATGTCCCCTCTCAACCTTCTCTTCTGCAGACTAAACATACCCAGCTCTCTAAGTCTGTCCTCATAGGGCATGGCTTCCAGGCCCCTCACCATTTTGGTTGCCCTCCTCTGGACCTGCTCCAGCTTATCCATATCCTTCTTGAATTGGGGTGCCCAGAACTGGACACAGTATTCAAGATGAGGTCTAACCAATGCAGAATAGAGTGGTACCAATACCTCCCTCGATCTAGACGCCATACTCCTATTGATGCAACCAAGAATTGCGTTGGCCTTCTTGGCTGCCGCATCACACTGCTGCCTCATGTTCAGCTTGTGGTCTATGAAGACTCCTAGATCCCTTTCACACATACTGTTAGCCAGCCACGTGTCCCCCATCCTATATTTCTGCATACCATTTTTTCTGCCTAAGTGTAGGACCTTACATTTCTCTCTGTTGAAATTCATTTTGTTAGCCGTCGCCCAGCTCTCCAATCTGTCCAGGTCCTTTTGAATTTTGATCCTGTCATCAGGCGTATTAGCAACCCCTCCCAATTTGGTGTCATCTGCAAATTTGATCAGCGTGCTCTCTATTCCTTCATCCAAGTCATTAATGAAGATATTGAACAGCACTGGGCCCAGGACAGAACCCTGTGGCACCCCGCTAGTCACTTCTCTCCAGGATGAGAATCTGCCATTGGTGACCACCCTTTGGGTACGGTCAGTCAACCAGTTACAAATCCACCTGACAGTAGCCCTGTCCAGCCCACATCTTACTAGCTTCTTTGCAAGAATGTCATGGGGAACTTTGTCAAAGGCCTTACTGAAATCAAGATATACTATGTCCACAGCATTCCCTTCATCTATCAAGCAAGTAACTCTATCATAAAAAGAGATAAGATTAGTCTGGCATGACCTATTTTTGAGAAATCCATGTTGACTTTTCGTAATTACGGCATTGTTTTCTAAGTAATTAGAAACTGACTGTTTGATGATCCGCTCCAGGATCTTTCCAGGTACTGATGTCAGGCTGACTGGGCGATAATTATTTGGGTCCTCTTTTTTCCCTTCTTGAAGATGGGGACAACATTTGCCCTCCTCCAGTCTGCCGGAACTTCTCCGGTCCGCCAAGAGTTTTCAAAGATTATAGCAAGAGGTTCCGCAATGACCTCTGCTAGTTCTTTTAAAATCCTCGGATGCAATTCATCTGGCCCTGGAGACTTGAATTCATCCAGTGTGGCCAGGTATTCCTGTACTACCTGTCTATCTATTCTATGCTGCATTTCCCCCACTTCCTCACCTGCTCCCCAACTGCCAGGTTGCGTGTTTTTATCCTTTTGGGAAAAAACTGAGGCGAAGAAGGTGTTGAGGAGTTCTGCCTTTTTTCTTCCTCCTGTTATTAATTCACCATCTTCCTTGCGCAGTGACCCTATCATCTCCTTCTTTTTCCTTTTGCTGCGGACGTATTTAAAAATTAATTAATTCCCCACTTTTGCAAGGAGATATTGACACCATGGGGTAATCCTTGTGGCACTGATGTTTTGGGGTAACAGAATCTATTGAATCCCTTGTCTAGTGCCTGAGAACTGCAGAAGCTTTCTCTACTGCTGCTGGCCACACCCTCCTGCCAGTTCCTAAAAAGGGGACGGACAGTAGAAGGAAGGAAGAACTGCAGAAGCTTTCTCTACTGCTGCTAGCCACGCCCTCCTGCCTGTTCCTATAAAGGGGACGGACAGTAGAAGGAAGGAAGAACTGCAGAAGCTTTCTCTACTGCTGCTGGCTACGCCCTCCTCTCTGTTCCTATAAAGGGGACAGACAGTTGAAGGAAGCGAGAACACCAGAGGCATCCACTGTCTCTGTAATAGGGACGGACAGTGGAAGGAAGCAAGAAACATCAAAGGCAGCCTCTACTGCTGTTGGCCACACCCTCCTGCCTGATTTTAAAATTAAGAGAGGGAGGAGGGAAAGGGGGGTAGGACTGGGTGGGGATGTGAGCAAGCAGGGGGCATTTTCTTATGATGGGGGGCAGTTGGATGTTATAGATGAGCAACGGGGAGCGATAATTATTGTGCTGGGCAAAGGGAGATATGGCGATAGCAGGGAGAAATGTCGTTACAGGGGAAGGAGAGATAGATGTTTAATACCTATCTTACCTTCCGTTCGCGCTGCTATCCCAAGGTGTCTGGAGAGTGAACCAAACCACCCACAGAACTTTACCTTGCTCCTGTGCAATGCCAGGTCAATGAAAAAGAAAACTCATATCATCTATAATCTTTTAAAGGAAGAGTAAGCTGCCCTGGCATGCTTTATGGAGATCTGGCTGGAGGATGACAGTGGTACAACTTGGGTTCAGGCCTTGCCAGCCGGATACTCTGTCAGTGAGCAGGTAAGGGGAAGTGGGTGGGGGGGCGGAGTAGCCTTGGTTTACAAAGACAATCTTACGCTGACCAGGATACCTGTCCGGAAAACAAACCACTTTGAGTGTATATACATGAGCCTGAAGGCAAGGGATAGTCTAGGGATTCTGTTAGTGTACCGACCACCCCGCTGCCTATCAGACTTCCTAGCTGAGCTGACAGAACTGGTGTCGGAGTTGGTGTTGGAGTCGCCCAGATTTCTGGTTCTGGGCGACTTCAATATCCTGTTTGAGACCGGTTTGACAGGTGCAGCTTGGGAGTTCATGGAATCTATGACAAACATGGGCCTATCCCAATTAGTCTCTGGGCCAACACATTGTGCAGGTCATACCCTTGATGCGGTCTTCAGTACGGAACAGGTACAGCTGTGGGTGGAGATAATAAATGCTACCACATTGTCCTGGATGGATCACTTCCTGGTCAGGGTCAGACTTATGGCTGCTATCTGCCCCTGCAGGGGTGGTGGACCTATTAGAATGGTCCGCCCTCGAAGGTTAATGGAACCTATTGGATTCCAGAAAGCCCTGGAGGGTCTTATGGTTGGTATCACCAGTGATCCTGTTGAAGCCCTAGTTAATACCTGGAATTGTGATCATACTAGGGCTATCGACACAATTGCTCCCAAGTGTCCTTTCTGGTCTGCTTCAAATCATAATCCTTGGTATACAGTAGAACTCAGGAATATGAAGCAGGCTGGACAACAACTAGAGCGCAACTGGCGGAAATCTGGACTCTTATCTGACAGGATATGCTATAGAGAATTCCTTTATTCCTATGGAGTGGCAATAGATGCGGCAAAGAAGACTTTCCTCTCTGCACGTATTGCATCTGCAACTTCTCGTCCAGCAGAGCTGTTCAGGGTGGTAAAGGATCTGACTCAGATACCCACTCCCCAAACTCGCTGTTAGAACCTAGCGTAGCTTGCTGTGATGCTTTGAATAATCATTTCGCAGATAAAATCTCTCAGATAAGAGCCAATTTGGATGCCGGTGTTACTGCAGAGGTTATGAGTGGAGTGTCGGGCGATTCCATGAACAAGATTATACTGGATCAGTTTCAGTCAGTGAGTACCGAGGACGTAGACAAGCTCCTTGGAAATATAAGGAAGACAACTTTCCCTCTTGATCCCTGCCCTTCATGGCTGGTCGTCCAGGGAAGAGTTGCAATTTAGATCCATTTAAGATACATTATTAATGCATCCCTTAGGGAGGGTAATTTTCCAGCTTGTTTAAAAGAAGTGATTATACGGCCACTTCTAAAAAAGCCCTCCATAGATCCCCTGGGTATGAATAATTATAGACCAGTCTCCCATCTTCCATTTTTAAGCAAGGTGATCAAGAGGGCTGATGGTCTTCAGCTCCAAGCTGTCTTGGATTTAACAGATTATCTAGACCCATTTCAAACTGGCTTCCGGGCAGGATATGGAGTTGAGACTGCCATGGTCACCTTAGTGGATGATCTTCATCTAGGTATCGACAGGGGAAGTGTGACCCTGCTGGTACTCTTGGACCTCTCAGCGGCTTTTGATACCATAGACCATGGTATCCTTCTGGAACGTCTGAGAAGGTTAGGGATCAGGGGCACTGTGGTTAAGTGGTTCCGGTCCTATCTCTCAGGTAGATACCAGATGGTGATGCTTGGGAACACCTGCTCCTCAAAAAAGGAGCTTAAATCTGGCGTCCCTCAGGGCGCTGTCCTGTCTCCAATGCTATTTAACATCTACATGAAACCGCTGGGAGAGATCATCAGGAGGCATGGAGCAAGGTGCTATCAGTACGCTGATGACACCCAGATATCTCTCTCCATGCCTCGGATAATAGCATCAACTAAGGGTGGCATCTTGACTCTGAACGAATGTCTTGAAGCAGTAATGGACTGGATGAGGAAAAACAGACTGAAGCTGAATCCAGATAAGATGGAGGTATTCGCCGCTAGGGGCCCTAGCCCAGACATGGAGGTTTGTCAACCAGTCCTAGATGGGGTCATACTTCCCCTGAAAGACTGTGTTCTCAGCTTGAGGGTGCTCCTGGACTCGCCACTTCAGATGACAGCTCAAATAGATGTGACAGCCAGGAGTGCCTGTTATCAGCTTCGGCTGATACGCCAGCTGCACCCCTTTCTGGAGCTGGAACACCTAAAAACAGTGGTGCATGCACTGGTAACTTCACAGCTCGACTTCTGCAATGCGCTCTACATAGGGCTACCCTTGTGCTTAGTCTGGAAACTTCAATTAGTTCAGAATATGGCATCCAGGTTGGTCACCGGTAGACCTAAAACTGACCATATAACATCAATTTTAAAGTCTCTTCATTGGCTGCCTATTAGTTTCCGGGCACAATACAAGGTGTTGGTTATTACCTTTAAAGCCCTTCATGGCTTGGGGCCAGCCTACCTGCCGGATCGCCTTCACCCATATAATCCGCTCCACACATTAAGGTCCTCTGGGAGGAATTTACTGCAGCCACTCAGAACTAGGTTGGCTGTGGTTACCCAGAGGACGTTTTCTTCTATCGCTCCCAAGTTATGGAATGGCCTGCCGGAGGAGACCCGGCATATTACCAGTCTTCACTGCTTTAAAAAAGCAGTCAAGACTGATCTCTTCCAACAGGCCTTCCAAGACTAGCATTTCCATTGCCCCCCATCAATTTTCTTGCCGTTTTGTTAATAGTTAATTGATTGACTGTTAATTGTTGTGTGTTTTAAGGGGTTGGGTTAGGTGGGTTGGTGAGTGGGGAGGATTGGGTATGTTTTTAATATCTTTTAATGTATTTAATATATTTCATGTTGTTCACCGCCTCGATCCATGTGGAGAGGCGGGATAGAAATAAATTTTATTATTATTTATTATTATTATTATTATAGCTGCAGCTGCCCTTGTGCCATTACAGAAATATCATATTATTTAAGCATTGCATTATTTTTCCTGTCTCTGTTTGCATGTCTGAACAGGTAAACACTTGGGGACAGCAGTAACTGTAGTATGAACTGCATGTGCGTGTGCTGCAAACTTTCAAACAAAAGAGTTGTGACACCCCAGCGTCTGGCCCTTAGGACAGATAACATATAAAAACCCATATTCACAGCTTTCATCTTCACTACATGGCAACAATGCACAGAGAGTTTACAGAAGACTGTCTTCAGGGAGATCCCGGTGGGGGAAAAAAATGACTTAAGATTTGGAGTGTGATTTGAATGATCTACGCCTCTAAGAATATATGGAGATGGAGATAAGGAGAACTGAGAATTCATTTCCCGAAAGTAATCTTTAGATTGTTTAACCAGCAGCCATTTCTTGCCTTCACATTCCATGGTTATTATATGCAGGAAATCCCTCCAAACTCAAAAGTATATCTTCAGTGGGCTGCTGTATTGTGAAACAATGTAATTTTTCTTTTGACGGAGGTGTGCATGTGTACATGCATGCACAGACAGAGACCCTAAGCCAATGCCAATGGATATTTGTCTTTCTCAAGATTATCCACACTGGGGCATCTTTAGGGGGACAAAGACACTTTGTAGGGCAAACATAAGATCTTTACTCTGATTTAGTAAGCTTTGGTTGGAAGGGAAGGCAACAGAATGCAAGCTCACTCTCTTTTCCTAACTAATTGTTGCACCTTGTGCTGAATGAGGATGATGGTGATGAATCCTTTGGGCTGGAGTCAGATGCACTCAGTAGATTTCTGAGAAAAAGAAAGTGAGTAGGTGGGTCTCCATGATTTCCCCTTCACACTGTGGCCCCCAGAACTGATGTTATTTCAGAGAGTTGGAGGACATCCTACAACAGTGTGGAAAGTGGCACTGGCTTGCAGGGGAAATGGCAGAAATGGGGAAAATTATCACATTACCTTCTTCCTCTGTTGGCAAGCTCATGCAGGCTTCTGGTTCCTTCTGTGAATGGAAGGAGCCCTTCTCTCTGTACGGCCAAATCAAGTTCTAACTCTTTGTAGCAAGGGTCATCTTCCTTAATCCCATAATTGATTTATATGTTTCTGTTCCTTCAGTCTCCAAATGAACATCATGTGCTAGAAATGAGCTGCTGAAATGACTGAAGACAGTCTTCACTGGGATGTATTCATGCTACCTTTATCAAACAAACAGAGAGGCCAATCACAAAGACGTGGGGAAGTATAATAAACATATGACGAATTATAGATATTTTCAAGCACCTTTGGGGCTTCCTTTGCTACTAGTTGTCCTGCGTCCTGCTGCAATTCCAAATTCTTTTCCCTCACTTTATAATTTCACACAGTTTCATTTTAGTTTGCCAGTGCAAAGTAATTTAATTTCTTAATCTAATATAGAATCCATGTAAAAATAAAATTTGTCTTTTTAAAAAAAGCTTCTAGCTTGCTTGAGAACTTACCAGGCCTTTGGACATAAGACCTGTTCATCCTCTACCTCTGAGTGCAGAGTTGGAACCCTAAGTACAAGAATGTAGCTATTAACCATTTTCAGATTGGGGCCAATGGAATTTAAAATATACACATATAGCATTTGACCAGGCTTAACCAAGAAGCCATTTACCTATTAAAGACTGTGGGAAAACGTGTCTCATTATTGTTAATTTATTTAATGCTCAGCATAACAACTCTAATCACAATGAAATCCTCTGGCATTAATCTTGTTGTCATACAATATGTACAGTATTTGCATGAGAATTCCACTCAAGTTTCTTGTTAATTAGCATGGCATATAAATGTCACCATTTTAATTTGCCTTATGTTAAATGCAGCAGATTTCCACTTCCTGGAAGAATTTATCAAAATAAATATGGCTGCAACGTTAATTTCAACAATAAATATCATTTCACAGCTGCATGTTTATAAGGCTATCCTATTAAAATTTAAATTGTCTTTTATTAGCAAAAATAAGCCTTTGGAACATTTGTGATGGTTGCATTAAACACCAGTGCTTCCCCTCCAACAAAGGTAAGTCAGATTGCTCAATAAATCATTCTTTAATTTCCATACCCCACCTCCATTCTGGCACCCAATGATGCATTTTTTCTAAAGAAAAATGATACAGGAATGTTTCTATTAGGGATAGGTGAGTATTTCTCTGCTTCCCCTGAAAAACAAAAACATAAACATATGGGCTGGTTGAATGTTCAAGAGTGTTGGATGTGGGTCAGACCACTTTAAGTGAATAAAGTATATCATTCATGAGCACCTGGAGTCTCATGGAAACCAGGTGCTTGAGCATCTTGTCCAAGGAGATATTTAAAATCAGTTAATAGTTGTCAACAGTCTTGGGATTCCAAGAAATGTTCCAACTAATGTTAGCTTCACTGTCCTAAATGAGCCTTCCATGTATGCTCATTTCAGACAATGATGTCTGCATGTAGGCTGAGAAGAGTAGAAAAGAATACTTCCCCCACTACAGTAGGCTTGTGGGAACAGAATAGCTGAAAGGGGCTCAAGTCCTCTAAACAGAAAGAAGAATCAGGAAATGCCTATTATTTCTTCTAAATACTTGCAGTCGTGTAGGGACATGGGGCCAAGAGGGACAATTTGCCCCAGGTTTTTGGGGTGTCCCAGCCCATAGCCATGCCCCCACGCACTGCAGCCATACCCCTGAGCACAGTGGTGCTGTAACCCTCTCGTCCCCCCACACACACTCCAAGCTCTGCCACTGAATACTTGTACTAGTAGAAGAGATGTGTTCTGGAGGCTGCAAGACACTTCCAAGAGTTAAGTGTAAGTAGCATTGCACTTTTTTCTATTTTGGTTTGTCATCAAAATGGCTGCACTGGGATCACCAAATCTTGACTTAATTAGCTAGGAAGCACTTTTGTGTTATGCCAAAAGTGAGACAAACTGTGATTAGTTTCAATTATGGCTTATTCAGTATCCTGTTGTGTTCAAATAAACCATAGTGAAATTAACAGCAATTTTGGCTTTGGACATGATGACAAATGTAGTTGGTTGAAGTGGACACTTCCAATCTCTGGCCACATCAGAGGCAGTGAGGGAGAACTCAAGAGCCTCTGATTAATGAAACTCTAAACTATGGTTCAGTATTATATTGAAACTACCCTGTGACAAAACCCAATAGTGAAGGCCTAAAAAAGGAATCCAAATTCATACTGAATCAGGCTGTAGTATGAAAATAGCTGATGCAAAATAACTGTTAACAAGTCAGTGATATTTTTATCACCTTTACTGTATTTTTTTATTTATTGAATTTATATCCCATTTTTCTCAAGATGGGATTTAAGGCAGCTCTATTTCCTGTGTAGGCCTAAATAACCTGAAGTCACGAGATCCATTTGATCTTTGAAGCTAAGGGTCAGCTCTGGTTAGTATTTGGATGAGAGATTGCCAAGGAATACCAAGCACTGTAGGCTAAATTTCAGAAGAAGGCAATGCCAAAAACCACCTCTGGTTATTTCTTGCCTAAGAAAACCCTGTGAAATTCATGGGGTCATCATAAGTTGGCAAGCAACCTGCAGGCATTCAAATACAGACATTGCCCATGTAATGGAACTGTCAACCCAATTTCAAATTTTCCCTGATAGCCCTATCCCTGGAGGTAAATAGGACTGCCAGTCTTTATTACCATGCTTTGTAAAATATCAAGACAAACAACAGCCTTGCTTTAGAAAGGCATTTGAGCATACACATCATTTTAAGCACATCAGTGGTTTGCAGTAGCCTAAAACCATTTTGTGTTACACTTTTACTATCGCCATCAGCTATTCACAGTTACAATCAGAGGCTTTTGTAGAATCACCTATGGGTTTCCTGCATTTTTACAGAACCATCTGATTTTGAATTATCCAGCACGTTTTCACCTGCACCTTACTTCACCTAAGCTCCTTTTTGTGGTGCCTCACTCATTTTTCAAATCAAGTTTTATTGTCTTCAAAGAGGAGAATCTGCATTCCAGTACTTTGACCTAAAGTATTAATAATCATAACATCACTACTACAGTATTGTCTCAGCCCCCCCACTCCCAGAATACAGTGGAACTTGTTCTGTTTGGCTTAAACTACACATCCTGTTTTTTTAAAGCATCATTCTGTTTTTAAAGCAAAAGAGCAAGCTTATCCGTATGGGGAAAAGGGCAGATATCAAAGAACTATTTAATTCCTGTAGAGGTGGGGGAAGAGACAGCACAGAACAGTGGTTTTAGCATTGACCTACAACTCTGAAACCAGGGTTCAATTCCTTGCTCAGCCATGGAAACTTTAGGTGTGTCACATGCTCTCAGCCCCAGAAAATGCTGCAATAGGTTTGCCTTGGGGTCACCATAAGTTGGAAATGACTTGAAGGCACACAACAAGAAGAGATGGAGGACTTTTGCCTCTTTTAAGCCTCTTGGGAACTAATTTCCAGAATCAAAGGGCAGATAGAAAGAGACTCCTGACCCCTTCAAGCAACTTTTGGTGCTTGAAATCACCTTCTCCAAGTTTTTCAGACATGAGTAGCCCTGTATTTACCCTGTTACGGAAGAGGCAACTGCCTAAGCATGAAAACATCCAGAGTCAAAGGACTACATATCCTCCATCTAGTATGATTTCCTCTTTATTGACCTTTCTTATAGTCTGAATTAAATTACTGATGTTGTTTTAAAACAAATGAGAAACCCAGTTGGAGGACAAAACTTTGAAACATAGTAAAGTGCAGTTTATACCTAAAATGTGTATGGAATCTCAGCACTGACGAATTTAGTTCATGAGAAGGATACTGCTTGGTAAAATTGTATGGCTAATCCTCATTTTGTCAGGAATGCTGTGAAAAGACAAGTTGTGTAAGAAGATATTACACTGTGAAAAAGGTTGTAAAGGAGATATGGAAATGTAGAGGCTGATAGTTTGACAGACTGGGAAAGAAGAACATCTCTTCTTGTCTGGCATGGATTCTTTCAAAGAATGACAGCTGTGCCCTAGGGATAGGTTGTGTGGTTTCATACTTGATTCAAATCCTACATATAAAAGGTCTCACAGTCTTTTTTCTAATTAGTGATCAGTGAACCATGTCTAGCTTCCCTTTGCTGCTCCAGTTCTATCTAAAACTGAGTGTGACAAACAAGTTATTCTCCAAAAAGAATAATAGCAGCATGATTCCATTGTAACTACCATGATGCCTTTTTTTGCTATCTTGGAATTTTCAGTTTAGGCGTGGCTACTTCTGAAGTAGCTCGCCAAGAATTGAGACCACCAGATTAGAAAGCAAAAATAAAAGTTTATTTTACTGCAGGGATCTCAGTGGAATGATTTCCAAAGCCTGAGAGCCCCGATCCAGGTATTAGCTCTCTTTTTATACCCTCTTGTAAACAGGTTACAGGAAATGATTACATATGACCATATATGAAGTGTTTACAGGTCAGGCAGACCTGGGTTACATCTTTCAAAAATGATGTATTTTGGTACCAAGGGAGTATTTCTCCAACATCAAAACTCCCTAGGTTCCCGGCACTGCTAAGCACATACCTAAGCCTCTTGATAAGATAAAGGGCGCATCTGCTCACCTTATTTTTCTATATTTTTCTACCTTAGCATTAGCTTCTTCAACTTAACCCTTTCATTCCCCCCTTTATGCCAAATTCTATGCAATTTGACATACTTAAGCTTGCTTTTGGGCCATAACAGCAAAATGAGCTGCCTTCCCCTCCATAGCTTGGGAGAGAGAGGCATGTACACATTTCATAGCACAAGAAATACATATCATTACTAAGAACCCTACTACAATTAAAAGCACAATACCTAGAAACAAGGTTTTTAACCAGCTAAGATCTGGAAGCCAAGAAGTTAACCAACCCCAGGGGTTACTAATGCCACTGTCATTATTTTGTATCAACCCTTGCAACTGCTGTATCTCATCCTCTGTAGTCTTGTTCAAATCATGGAACGCAACCTTGCATCCTCCTTTAACTATGGTACAAAACCCCCCTTTTCTGGCTAACAAGTAATCCAAGGCCATTCGATGTTGTAACAATAGCTGATTTAGCTCTTCAATTTCTTGTTGGAGGGCTTGTACCAATTTCCCAGTCGCATTTATAGTTTTCTCCAATCTGCAAGTCAATCCTATTATGCTCCTACGATTTTCTTGAGCCATAATTCCTGGGTAGGATCCCAAAGTGAGGACCCCTGTGATCAGTCCTCCTCCTACTCTACTACCCTCACTCTCAGACAACTGTGGCCTCACGATGACCAGATCCTCACATTGACTTCCCAGTGGTCCCACTAAATGCCGTTTCTTCCTACCAACTCGTTTGATCTGTCTTGGTAGGAAAACTTGGACAGGTATAGTCATATATCCTATTCCTATACACTGGTAAGTCCCTGGGTGGTAGTTGGTGGCCCACCCATTAAAGTAGAACCATAAATGCGGGTCTCTAGCCATCAATCCAGAGCATATACTACCTGACCCTGTATAATTAGGAGTGAACATGGGATATTCTGGGTATAAATCTCCAAAATTAGTTTCATTTAAGTCCCCCTTGGGTTGATAGGAGTTATTATATGTGCCATACAAATAGAATCTATCACTACATGCTGAATAATTTCCCAGTTTACCATAAAATGAGGAATATTTTATATATCCTTTCCACTTAGAATTCCAAGATCCACTATGGTGACAGCAAAAACACATTCCGGGGGAATAAGTATAAAACTTCAACCGCCTAAATCGAGTCTTGTTTATATTACTATCAACTTTGGCAAACATATTGGGATTCCCTCTCAATGCTGACTGTAGGGCTCCTACAACCACTCCCGGTTCACTAATAAGGGAGGGCATAAAACCGAAATCTGCTACAGTCTGTGGATGTTCATAGATCAGGGTGACATTGGGTCCGTGTTGTTGGAACATGTGTGCAGCATGTCGTTTGAACCAGTTAGCCTCGACTACTCCACCCATCACGCTCCACATCCCGATCAACATTACCCACTTCATTTTCGGAGCCACTCAGGGACCCAAATCTACTTACTCCACACAAATTCCTTCTGTACATATACAAAAATACTAAAATACCAAGAAATATACACACTACTATTATTATTAGATCACTAATACTAATATTCATTGTTTCTCTCCCATACCCACTGTAGGGGATCTGGCCGTGCGTAGAATAGTCAGCCTCCGGAGTGACTACAGCAGGGCTCAGTCCCAATCTTCCTCCTCTGCAGTTGCTAGGTCTGACCGTATGTAGAGCTACCAGCGTCCAGCGGGTGGCAGCAGTAGGGTCTAGCCTAGAGTCTTCATTCACCTGTTGCGGATCTGACTGTGCGTAGAGTGGTCAATTCCCTGGTATGACCACGGCAGAGTCTAGTCCGAATCTTCTCTCCCCCTTTTCTTCTGGACAATTTCAGTTTCAAAGGGTTTTCTTGTGATGAAATTACAGCCCAATCAGTAAATGCCCTTTTTATCCTGGTGTAGTGTATCCAAGGTTTCAGCCCTGCTACTTTTACTGCAGTGGGGGTGACTAACAGCACGTGATACGGCCCCCTCCAGCCTGGTGATAGAGGCTCCCCTTTCCAATCTTTAACCCACACCTCATCCCCAGGCTGGAAGGAATGGGCCTTTGTGAGGAAAGGAACTCGTCTAACCTCTAAAGCATGGGCGTTTACCTTCTCTAGAGCTTTCCCTAATGCCTGCACTTCTTCTTGGAGGGTTAAGTTCCCCAGCTCTCGAATGTCCCCTCTCAAATCCCTTCAGGATGGCCGGGGGTCTTCCATACAGCACAGCTCAAATGGACTCAGCCCAGTCGTCCATCTAGGGGTGCATCCTATCTAAAAGAGCTATTGGGAGTACATCCAACCATTTGAGCTTAGTTTCTTGACACAATTTTGCAAGCTGAGTCTTCATGTTTTCTGTTCATCCTTTCCACCTTCCCAGAACTTTGGGGCCTATATGCACAATGTAATTTCCAAGTAATTCCTAGACTTCTGCTGAGTCTCTAACTACTCCGTGCACGAAGGCCTGGGCCATTATCAGATCCAATGTGAAGGGGTAACCCGTATCTAGGTACGATGTCTCGGAGTAGAGCTCGTACTACTTCCTTCGCCTTCTCGGTTCTAGTAGGATATGCTTCAACCCACCCAGTGTGAGTGCACACCATTACCAACATATATCGGTATTGTCCCATCCGTGGCATCTCGGTGAAGTCCACCACTAGGGATTCGAAGGGAGTAGATCCTTGATGTTGGGTTCCCCTCTTCCAATCTGGGTCCTTGACGCGGGTTGTTCCGAGCGCAGAGTTGACACCGTGATGACGCCAGCATGGTGTACTGTCTCATTCCATCTATAAACACATCCTTTGCTAGCAACTGGGCTAATGCTGTCTTTCCCAGATGCGTGGCTTCATGTGCCTTCTGAACGATTGGCCATCCCATAGATTGGGGTATGTACCGTCTTCCATCTGGTAGGACCCACCAACCATCTTTGTCACTTATAGCTTTCAGGTCCTTTTCAGCCCTCTCATTCTCCTGCTGGGTGTATCTAGGGGTCTGGTTACTCAAGGAGACTTGGAAAAATGGTACTACCAATTCTCTGGGGCAGGTTCTCCTTCCCACTCACTAGTTCACTCTCAGCAGCCTCCTTTGCAGCAGCACTTCCGCCTTCCGGTTTCCCCGGACCACTGGATCTTGCCCTCTCTGATGTCCTTTACAGTGCATCACAGCAACTTTACTAGGGGCCCACACCGCTTCTAATAGGTGCTCTATTTCTTTTCCATATTTGATCTCTTGTCCTGAAGAATTGATCAATCCTTTTTCTTTGTACAGTGCTCCATGTGCGTGCAGGGTAGTGAAGGCATACTTTGAATCTGTGTATATGTTTACAGTAAGTCCTTCGGCCAGCTCAAAGCCCTGATCAAAGCGATAAGTTCCGCCTTCTGGTCCGAGGTACCAACAGGTAGCGCTTTGGCTTCTATTATTTTATCTGCCGTGACCACTGCATAGCCGGCCTTTCGCTTCCCCTCTCGCACAAAGCTACTTCCATCTGTATAGTAAGTGACATCAGGATGGGGCCATGGGGTATCCCGCAAGTCTGGTCTACTTGAGTATACTTCATCCATGGTTTGAAGGCAGTCGTGGTGTATATTTCCAGATTCTGCTGGGAGCAGTGTTGCAGGGTTCAGGGTGGTGCACAACTCCAACTTCACTCTAGGGTTTTCATACAACATTCCCTGATACTTGGACATTCGGCTATTCGTGAACCAATAGCTACCTTTGTACTCCATGAGGGCCAGTACAGAGTGTGGAACCTTTACCATCAAATTCTGGCCTAAGGTTAACTTATCTGCTTCTTTTACCAACAAGGCTGTTGCTGCTATAGCCCTGAGACACCCAGGCCATCCTCTAGCGACTGGATCTAATTGCTTAGAGAGATATGCCACTGGGCGATGCCAGGATCCCAACATCTGTGTCAGTACTCCCACGGCTAATATTCCATTCTTCTCATCAACAAATAAGGTGAACTTCTTTGTTACATCTGGCAGACCTAGCGCCGGACTTCATCAGCGCCTTGATCTGTTCCCAGGCGTTCTTTTGTTCTTTTCCCCACACAAATTCAGACTTCTCCGGACCTTTGGTAGCTTCATATAATGGTTTGCTCATTACTGCGAAGTTAGGATTCATATTTTAGGTTGCTGCACCCAAGAATTCTCGCACCATCTTCCAATTCCGGGGCTCAGGCAGAGCACACACAGCCTCCTTCCTTTCTCGGCCTAGCGCTCGTTTCCCTTGAGTCACTTGGAATCCCAGATATCGCACCTCTGTCTGGCACAACTGGGCCTTCTTCTTAGATACTTTGTAGCCTGCTTCCCACAGAAGCTGGAGCAACTCCATTGTGGCTTCCTTACACTCCTCCTCACTGGTGGCGGCCAACAGTAGATCATCCACATATTGCAACAAAACTCGTCTCTCGGGTTCAGATCGGAATTTTCTCAGTTCTGACCAACTATGTCCCAAAAATCGTTGGCAAGTTCTTCCACCCCTGAGGCAAGCGGCACCACGTGAACTGGGTCTTCTGGCTGTAATGCTGTCTTCCACCTGGAAGGCAAATATGTCCTGGCTTTGGGGGGCCACTCGGATACAGAAGAAGGCATCCTTGAATTGGGCAAAACAGTGAAGTGAGTAGCTGCAGATGGAACTAGTCCCATCAGGACATATGGGTTTGGTACCACTGGGTGTAGGGTTACTGTAGCTTTGTTTACCATCCTTAAATCTTGTACTGGACCATATTCCTTCGTCCCAGGTTTCAATACTGGGAGTAATGGAGTATTCCAGGGAGAGCGGCATTCCCGAATCAATAACATTGATTTTTCAGCCGTTCTAAATGCTTCTGGATCCCTTCCAGGGCTTCTCTGGTAGATCATATTGCCTTACACCAGTGGGCATAGCATTTGGCTTTAATTCTACCACTAGGGGCCACGAACCGGGCTAACCCAGGTGGGTTCTGCTCCAGCCCACACGCCTGGGGGTCCAAATATAGTGGGTTGCTCTTCAGCAAACCATGATCTGGTACCTTCGCCACTCCTCCTCCATTGGATAAGTCACTGAGATATTCTTTGGTCCTCTAAAATTTATTTCCATCGTCCCATCTTCTTCAATAGAAATTTGAGCTCTCAATTTAGCCAACAAATCTTGACCCAATAAGGGCACAGGGCAACTTGGCAAATACAAAAACTGGTGAGTGACTTGATGTCTTCCTAGATCCACAATCCTTTTTTGAAGAGAGGGTGTTTTTCCAATTTCCCCGTGGCCCCCACAATTCTTATGCCCTCCGAAGTTTTTGGGCCTATTGCAGAATTTATACTGAACGGGTGGCTCCCGTATCTACCATCATGGGGATGGCTCGGTCCCCTATTTGTGCTGTGACCATAGGCTCCCCGGGGCCGAGAGCAAGGGGGCCCGGTCTTGTCCTAATCGTAAAGTTCCATTTCAGCTAGTCCAATGAAGTCCTCGAACCCTTCGTCCATCCCCTGCTCATATCTTCCATCCACTACTCTTCCTCTTCCTCTTCCTTTTATTTGCTCCCCTTCCTCTTCCTCGATCCATTCCCTCCCTCTGTTCGCCATCCCTCTCTGTCTGGGACATTCATTCTTCCAATGCCCAACCTGTCGGCAGAGGGCACACTCATTGCGTCTCAATGGAGGTCCACTTCCTTTTCCAATTTTCCGTCCCCCTCCCTTTGTTGCCAAAGCTGCAGCCAATAATTCCGCTTTCTTATGCATCCGCCTGTCCTTCTCCCGTTTCTCCTCTTGGTCTCTATTCACATATACTCTCTGGGCAATTTCCAACAATTGGCTCAAATTCATACCTGCAAATCCCTCTTGTTTCTGGAGTTTCTTCCTTATATCTGGATAACTTTGGGGTCACGAAGGCCAAATTCACCATCTGTTGGTTGCCTGGGTCTTCTGGGTTCACAGGAGTATACTGCCTATAAGCATCAAGCAATCTTTCCAAATATGTTCCTGGGGGTTCAGTGGGTCCCTGAAGTATCTCTGATACTTTGGACATATTAACAGGCCTCTTCATTCCTTCTCTCATAGCTTCCACTAGTAGAGCTTGATAATCAGTGAGCATAGTCAACTGTGCTGGAGGTTCGGGTCCCATCCTGGGGTCCGCCAAGGGACCCTACCTCTCATCCACTGCTCAGGGTTCGCCTCTCCAGGAGGTGCCCTGTCTCTAGCTATCCGTTCTGCATGCTGAATTATTCTCCTCCGCTCTTCAGTAGTGAACAAAGTCAGGAGCAACTGCTGACAATCTTGCCAATTGGGGACATGTGAGGCCATAATACTGGAACAAAGTTCAATTACTTCTTGTGGCTTATCTGTGTAAGTAGCATAATGGGTCTTCCAATTAGGAGGTCAGACGTGGTGAAGGGAGTATATTGGTAACTCGGGACTCGCCTATAACCACCCTCTTGGGTGGGATCTGGCACCAATTGACTGATTTGTCGCAATGGTGCAATCACATCTCCACTTTCCCCATCCGAATCATCTACTTCTTCTGCTTCCTTCCTGGGTTTTGTCTGTTTACCTTGACTTGCTTACTCTTGGATTTTTCTTTTGGTCCAGTCTGTTCTGGGTTTGGGTCTGAGTGTCATCTTATTCTGGACAGCCAAACTGGAACCTGGCAAGTCCTTCTGTCATTTCCCTCTTCATGGGTAACGGGGGCCAAATCCGCCAGCTCCCCAGCCACTCCCTCTTGTTGTGAGGCTGCCTGAGGTACTGGTGGCAGTGGAGGCAGGCGGTGGTACTTCCAAAGCCAGTGGTGGCGGGGCTGGCTGCATCACCACATACGGTGGAGGGGGGGCAGTGGGCTCTTCTGGAGCTGAATCAGGCAAAATCTGGGCTTTTCCAAGCTTTCGTCTGGCCCTGTCCTGCCTCAGCACCATAGCCTTACAAATTTGTTCCTGACACTTCTGCAACCAAGAGGGGTTCTCTGTAACCACTGTGTCCCATGAATCTATGTATGGATACTGATCAGGATGGCCAGGCTCACCCACCACTACTGAATACACTGCCTTGATATTCGAGCGGGTCTTCCAAAAGCTCCCTTCCGGAGGCCACCCCACCTTGAAAGAAGGCCACTCCACTTCACATAAATTCCGTAAACGCCCTGGCATCATCGGGGTCTCCATAGTCCCCACTCAATCCTTTCTTGAAATTCTTTAACATACAACCTAAAGGGGTTTGCCTGGCTTGCTCACCCATTTCCTCCCAACGTGGACAAGACACACTAGGAGAAAGGGATTTGGCGCGTGAGTAAGGGGTCTCACGCGCCAACACGAAGGGGACAGACACCAACCCTCTGTGCCGACCCACGCACCCGGACTCTCAACGGTATGCAATGGAACTGCGACACCTTGCGCCCCTCCTTTCACACCACATTCACGCCAACAAACTACCTCCCACCTCTTTTTCCACCTCCAAAAAGCCTCGCGGTTTCACCCACAACAGTGGGGTACTAAGGCAAGACTTAAGGGGTTGATCAGGCCCCTCTTCTCCCTGAAGTTGCAGGGGGAGGGCACTCACCAACAGTCGTGGGAGGGTTCTGCTTTCTGCTCCGTCTTCGGGTCCCTGGGCTGGAACACCACCGCCAGAGCCGCCGCCTCACTCCGAGTCAATCCTTCTGACAAAAGTAAGTCAGGGGCGCCCTGGGTCGCGTCGGAAGAGGCGACGGCCACGATGCCTGGGTGCCGCCTAGCTGGGCAACGCCCCTCAATATCCCGGGCGAGCCCCCAAATTGAAGTAGCTCGCCAAGAATTGAGACCACCAGATTAGAAAGCAAAAATAAAAGTTTATTTTACTGCAGGGATCTCAGTGGAATGATTTCCAAAGCCTGAGAGCCCCGATCCAGGTATTAGCTCTCTTTTTATACCCTCTTGTAAACAGGTTACAGGAAATGATTACATATGACCATATATGAAGTGTTTACAGGTCAGGCAGACCTGGGTTACATCTTTCAAAAATGATGTATTTTGGTACCAAGGGAGTATTTCTCCAACATCTCTAAAACTCCCTAGGTTCCCGGCACTGCTAAGCACATACCTAAGCCTCTTGATAAGATAAAGGGCGCATCTGCTCACCTTATTTTTCTATATTTTTCTACCTTAGCATTAGCTTCTTCAACTTAACCCTTTCACTTCGAATTCTCAGATAGCTCTAGAGCCTTAGCAAACTACAGATCTCAGGATTGCATAGGAGGTAATCATGATAACGTGGAATAACTTTAAAACCTGTATTTGATCTTGGTTGAACATTCAATACCTGTTCATGAAGCTACCTTTAGGCTTTCCTGAGGTAGCACTAAGCAATCTAGTACAGTGATGCACAACATCTGACTTACTTTTCACTTTTTTTTAAAAAAGTTTAAAACATTATGGGAGAAGGTGTGACCTATATTAAGTCCAGAGGAGGTCCTGTGTTGGATTAGAATTAGATTCTTGGAGTGTTAGCTCCTTTTCTGGAAAGATTAAGATTGGTTCAATTAAGGCTCATGTCTTCTTTGGTAAAGTTCACAGACGGAAACACCGAATCTCTTGGGTCTTTCTGTGACTTGCGAGGTAAGACAAGCAGGCAGCTGCATGTTTCACAGCTAAAAAACTTTACTAATTACATTTAAAGGTACATTATACAGGCTGTGCCTAAGCTCTGGTTAAATACAGGAAAGTTTCAAGAACAAGAGAATCTCAACAGAGCCTGCAGTCACCATCTTGAAGGAGAGAGTGGAGAGAGAAGGTGGGGTCTTTTATGTGCTTGCAAACACCTCTGAAAAGTTTTCTGATCACATGGTATGGTTGCCGAGGTGCATCCCCACAATAGGAGACTGAGGAAATTGGGAAAGTTCTAGAGACAGCATGTACAGGGTAAAGAAATGCACGAAACCATTACTGTGTAAAGTCAATTGCTGTGATAGAAAATGAGTGAAGGGGGTTAAAAATGCTTTGTTGGGAAGAATTTTCCAACAGTTTCCCTTCTCATTCTCTTGCACCCCAGCCTATGACTCATATCCCTTCTTGCAGTCTCCAGAAGCAGTCTTTTGGGAGAGGTTTGGTGAGGATGTCAACAATCATAACTTCTGTTCTGCAATACTTTAGCTCAACAAGCCCATCTTGGCATATTTGTTGCACCTTATGGAAGGCTATGTCAATATACTTTTTGAGTGGCTTCTCACTCTCAGAAAATCCTGATGCAGCTTTGATAGTCTTCTAACAAAATAGTCAACTTTGGTTCTGTTACCTCAATGTCTGAAAGTAAGCTATGTAGCCAACTTTATTTCACCACAGGCTGCTTTTGCAGACGTATGTTCTACTACTGTGGTGGAATCAGCAATCACAAATTGCTTCTTACTTGAGTAGCTTATGGATCCTCCACAGAAAATCAGATTTCCACTGGATGACTTTCTGTCTGTCAAGTCTTCAGTCTAGCCCACATCTGCGTAGCCTGTCAGCTGGGGTTGGTCATTGGCTGGTAGCATCAGTCTGGGATCTGCAGTTCTTTTTAAATATTTTGCCACAGTTTTCACTGTAATGAGATCTTTTTCAGTAGGAGGGTTAACCATTCTGCATAAAATTCCATCTGCATTTGCAATGTCAGGCCTGGTGAAATTACATAGAATTTTGGTAACTGCAGCCCTGTATGTGCCAGCATTTCTTAAAGGTGCACCTTTTACATTGATTCTTAAGAAACCCACTTCCATTGGGTCTGGCATGAATTTAGCATCTTTTAGATCAAGGCGTTCCAGAAGAGCTATTATCTTCTGCTTTTTATTAAGAAAGAAACTTCCATTACTGCTCCTTTTTATTTGCACTCCAAGATAGTGTGAGATATCTCCCAAATTTTAATGTGTATCTCTTTCTTGAGATTTTGGATTACCTCTTCATTATCTGCCTTGTTTCGATAGCACAGGATACAATCATCCAGTAGGTTGTAATGTAAAGTCCATTTATTATTTTTGAATCTTTTGTGTACACATTTGTCAACAGTGCCTAGAGTGAACCCTTTTTTGGTGAGAAGTTGGTTCAGCTTCTCATTCTGTGCTCTGACAGCATGATTCAAACTATAAATTCTCTTTTTCACTTTATACACAAGATGTTCCTTCCCTGGAACTTGAAATCCTGCACAGTGTTCTATGTAAAGCATTCATTCACAGCCTTTGATACTCCTGAGGAGATTTCTAATAGTTGTATGTATATGTACTGGAGCAAAGGTTTCATTGTAGTCTTCACCATATCTTTGACTACAGATCTTTGCAAGAAGTTTTATCTTTGAATCTCCCCTTCTGCCGCCAGCTTTGTGGTAAAGACCCATCTACAGTCAATTGCCTTTTTACCTTTGGGTAATTTTGACAAAACCTGTTTCACTTTTATATAAAGACTGCATCTTTTCACCAGTAGCTTGCACCAACTTGAATTCTGAGCATGCTTGACTTTTCTCTGTAAGGAGGTAAATATAAGCATTTAATAAAATCATCAATAATAATCATAAAGCAGGAATTTCCACCTGCAGACTTAAAGCTGAATGAGCCACACAGGGATCAGCATGTAGAGCAGTGGTTCTCAACCTGTGGGTACCCAGATGTTCATGGACTTCAGCTCCCAGAAGGCCCAGCCACTATGGTCAATGCTCAGGACTTCTGGGAGCTGAAGTTCACAAACATCTGGGGACCCACAGGTTGAGAACCACTGATGTAGAGTATTAGTGGTTTGGTGAGTTGTCTTTCGGTGATCGGTAAATGCTGAGTGTTGGTTCTCTTTGGCTTTAGGCAATTTGTATATCTGTCATTGTTAGAGCATGCTTTGAAACTGAAGACTATTGCAAGCTTCTGGCTAGCCAATTTCTTAATGTGTTCTGCACTGTGATGTCCCAGTCTACAGTGCCACAAATTCAAACAGTCTTTATGGTTGCATTGAGTCACACTGTTTGTTACCACCGTGTCCTGGCCTGGCCTTTGGTGAATCAAAAGATAATATTTTTGATATCGCAATTCGGCCCTACTCTGCTACCAGCCAAGTGTTTATGAGGCCCGCCGAACAAGCGCGAAGCTAGGCATGGCTACTACTTGCTGCTCCCACCAAATTAAGCCAGATATTGCCAGATCTGCCTAGGGGACCTCCCGAAACAAACACCTTCATTGCAAATGCACGCTACCACAAAGAGATCCTCTGCCCTGAGAGGACACCCCAGCGAGCTAGGTACTTAACTGCCGAGCTAGCCGCATCTGCATACCGGCCATACCATCATGCAAATTCTGACCTTTCGGAGGCTTTGTCTCCAACTCAAAACTTACTGTTTTTACCCAAGACCAAACTAGCCTGCGGTTGTTCTTTCCCCTATAAAAATCCCCCACTCTGAGAGCTCTTTGGAACTCTCTCTGGATCGCTTGGACTTCATTCTGCCTTGCTGCCGCTCGGTTCAGCAGATTCCCCTCGGCCGCCACACCGGGTTTCTTCTTCTACAATTGGCTTCCCCAGAACTACAGAACAGGTGGCATATCACCCATTCCCCTTGAAACTCTATTTCCTTTTCTAGTTAGGAGTGTGTTTGTACTTTTCTTTAATAACTGTTTAATAAATCTTAATTGTTGTTTGAACTGTTTGCCTCTTCACTGACCTGACACTGTAGACATAGGGTAAAAGATCCCCGCTAAGTTACCCTGCCTCTCGTTAGCCAAGAGAGTGCTCCAGCTAATTTCCCCATCTTTGCTTGGTTTGGTTTGTTGTTTGGGCGCCCCTCCCGGGACCCCCAATTCACTGGGTAACGTGTTTGCAACAAGAGTGGCAACACCATTTTATAGTAGTTATTCTTCAAGACTTTCTAAATATTAAACGTCTCTCATGAAAACAAAAACAGTTCTTCTTCCTGAACAGAACTTGTTTACCTCTGGCAGTAGTTATGTGAACATTGAAGAGTGAGGCTTTTAGATCTGGCACCAGGAACTTGTAAAGTCCCTATTAGGTTGCTAGCAAGTCTCACATGCAGAACAACTGTGCCTTTTTCATCTGCCAAAATCTCTGTGCCATTTGCAAGGTAAACAGGGAATTTTGCATCTGTGTCAAGGTCTGTGAAAAACCCTTTCTGGTTAAAATAACAACTTGTTCCCCCCTTCCCCATATCAATAACAATTGCATTGGGACTATGATTCTCAGAAATCTGGAGGAGGTTTTCATTGACCTTCATTATCAACATCAAGTTTTGAATCTGATGCATCTTTTGAGTTAAAATTGGTCTTCTGATGGTTATTTTTAGCTATTTGCTTGGGAGGTAGCCTCTTTTCCTGGCTGTGGCCTTTGAGATGCTAAATCTCCTCTGTGTTATTCTGGAGTCATTAACATGCAAATTCTCCTCAACTAGTTTCTCTGCAGTTTGAGATCTTATTTCATAATGGCTATCCATAAGACTCTGCTTCTGTTGATATTCCAATATTTTAGCTGTTGCTATTTCAAGATTTATTTCCTTTCACTTGCAAGGCATTACTCATTGGAAAATAACATTTAGAAAACTGGCAATAAACAGCCCAAGCTTCCAAGATTCTGGGATAGATTTTCCTGGAATTTGATGATCAGCCAGCATAGACATGAACGTGTTAATATGTTCATTCAAAAACTAAGGGCTCTTTAATTCATATTTATGAGCCAAACAACTAGTGAAGTCTGGGTACTTTGGCTTGGAGAATCATAGCATTCCTTTAATATGTCCCATATTGCTTTTGCATTGCCTAAATTCCTAATGTGATAAATTAGGCTGGTAGCTACTGACAGCATATATTAGCTTTTGCCTTTTCATCATTTATATCAAATTGTTTCTGAGATTCTTCTGGCTCTGTAGGTCTCTGCTTCTTCACAACATCAAACAGACCCATTGTAGTTAAGTACATTTCAATATTCCAAGCCCAAATTTTATAATTATTGCCTTTTAGCTTGTCCACATTGAGAACTAGGCTGGGATTAGCAGCTGCCATTGTTGCTTAATCACCTATCATTAAGTAGGAATGCAGGGAATCTGCATGTTTGATAAATCAGTGATAGCAACATGGCCTCAAAGAAAACACTGGAAGATTCAGACCAGGCCCATAAGTCAAATTTGTTGGATTAAAAGTAGATTCCCAGGATGTTTTTCTGAGAAAGATGAAGGGCCTTTCTGCACTACTCTGTTATAGTGCAGAATCCTGTGGAATTCTGGGGTTTGTAGTTTACTGAGACCAAAGAGATCTCTGGCTGAGAATTCTAAATGCCCCTCCCTAAACTGCAAACCCCAGGACTCCATAGGATGTTGGAAGTGGAATAATAGAACTATAACAGAGTAGTGCAAAAAGGCCCAAAGATTGGTAAGACTCAGGTCTCCTTTAGTAGAATTCACAAGTGGAAACATTGACTCTTCTTTTAGCGAAGTAAGGCAAGGAGGCAGTATGCAAGTTTCATAGCTAAGGAAGCTTTACTAATTACATTTAAAGGTACATTCAAACATATATAAATGCAGTGCTTAAGCTCTGGCTAACTACAGGAAAGTTTCAAGAAGAGCAGCTCAGCAGAGCCTGTATTCACCATCTTGAGGCAGGAGGAAAAGAGGATGGAATCTTTTATGTGTTTGCAAACATACTTGCAAGGTTCCTGGGTCACATAGTGTAGTTGTTTAGATACATCCCCACAGTGCGTGACTGAGCAAATTGGGAAAGTTTTAGAGACAAGATGTGTAGGGTAGAGGCAGGTAGGAAACCCTTACTGTCCAAAGCCCCCTTGCTGTAATAGCAAATGGGTTCTGAAGGAGATTGAAGAGAATGATTGGTTGGAAAGTATTTTTCAGCATCCTGGTCCCATTGAAATTGCCCAACCCTGAAATAACACTGTCAAATTAGATGCCCTTTTGAATTCATTTGCAGCTTTTCTGTTTGATAATCCTGAATCTAAGGATAAGGACATTGTCTGAACAAAAGTAGTTTCTCCTACCACTTCACAGCCAATGCCCTGAAGTATATCTTTGCTCTTGGTTTTTATGGTTATATCATTGAATGAGCCTTTTATGTGCACAAAAAGAGCAGAGACTTTAGAAAAACCATTTTGTTGTTCTTTTCGGTATAAAAACATTCTGACTGTGTAGCGTTATAAGGATAATTAAGATCCATTTTCTATATCTCTGCATTTCCATATCTACTTTTTCCAGTGACTGGGCAGGTTTATTTTGACAGCTTCTTGTTCTCAATAAACTGAAATACTTTTCACAGTGCTTTCTGTAAGATATGAAGAAATTACTTGTGTTATATTCATAAATCCTAGCTGAATATGCTGAATAGATTGATTGTGCCATCCTCTCCTCCTTCATTTAAACCTTGCTGAAATAGCTCCGTACTTTAATAGATTTTATCAGTTGACTGAGAAAAATATTACAGTCTATTAATTGCGTCTGAGTTTACTGAACAGTAAAATAACCAGTCAGGTTCATTTTTATGTTATTTGACCATTTCTCTTCCAAATGTATTGGTCATTCAAGTATTCTCCTGTGATAATGGGGATTTCCATTATCTAAGCTTATCAAAGGGAGATACTTCCCTCTTCAGGTAAACCAAGGGTTAATGAGATGTTGGGATTACATCAAAGGTCACAGGGTGAGAATTGACCAACCAAAAGGAAAAGAGGTGGGCATCTTGGAGATGCTTCCAGATCCTTCCAAGGAGGAAAATATAAAACTTCTGAGAGGCCATGTGGCCAGAGAGACAGAGAGACACAGAGACAGAGAGAAAGAGAGGAGAGCTGGGCCAGTCGAGCTGGCAGGCATGCCGTGTCTCCTGGCCCCCCCCCCCCTCTCCTTTAGACCATCTACACCTATAACCTAATTGTGAGTAACTAGAAATAAGTAGTTAGTCACGTTAGGGATGTTGTTATCTTGGGAATTGGCTGATCTTAAGAATGTATCTGTGCTGTTATATCTGTTTTGTAAATTCTTGTAACCAAGTGTACCTGGGAGAGGGGAGTCTCCCAAGTGTATATTGTTTATTTGCATGCCTTGATTAAAACACTTTTATAAACCTCCGTTTCTCTTCATTTCCACGCCAGGGTTGGCACACGCTACATAGGACCTCTCACTCAGGGGAAGGGGAAGGTGGAAGATCCTTGCGCTTAGAGATTGGGCAGGGTCCCTCCTGTCCTGTCCAAATAATTCATAATTCAGGGTGGTGGTGGCAGCATACCTGATAGAGTTGGGGAGATTGCCAGTCGTTCCAAGCGTGGGAATCAGCTTTGGGAGGCTGGCAAGAACCCTAGTAAAGCGCTGGGAGGGAATTTCCAGTCTTGCAAGGCTGGAAGTCAACTTAAGAGACTGGAAATAAACCTACAGTGTCACATCTCCATCTTACTGTTTCTAGAAGACTGCAAGTAGAATACCACCTTTCCTGAACAACAGTTTGAATGAGGAAACAAGCTGCAGTGGTTTTCATTCAGCATAGCAAAAGCCTGAGCAAAGAATGGCAATTATTCATTCACTCTAGAGAAATGGCCTGATCCAAATGTGAGATTGTAATCTGAATCATGGCAACAAAAGATCCAGTGGACATATCATCTCATCCGTTTTTCAAAATAAAATGTTGCTGAATCAGTATCCTGAAAGCATATTCTAAAGCAGTTTCCTGTATGGCAGGACTGCATAACTGTGGCCTTCCAGAAGTTTTTTTGGCCTGTCATTCCCATCAACCAAAGTCAGAATAGTCAAAAAGGTGATGCAATACAAAGAGCCAGCTACCCTGAAAGTATTGAAAAAAAAAATTGTCTGCACAGGGCATGGCTGACGTCAGAGGGAAACAATGCAGAATGGTAGCACCGGTGGAGAAGATGGCAGTGGCAGAAGAGGACCTGGTAGAAGCAAAAGCAGCCTCAGTCCTGCCACCACAATGATCTCTGTCACCAGCATAACAATGGAGACTGTCAAGGAGTGCACGTCCCTGTCTAGCCTGGAGGGGGTGTTGGGGCAACCCTGAAGCAACTGAGTTGATACTGCTATACTTCATGAAACACCGGAGTTGCCTTGGAAGAAAGTTTCAAGGAGTATGAGAGGAATCAAGAAGCGACAGAACTTTGGAGAGAAGGGAGCAAGTGGAGAGAAATAGTGGCAGAGATGAAGTGGAAGGATCCACAATTGTCTGCTGCTATGTATGTGAAATGTTTGTCTTCTTGCCAGAAAACACCACCAACTACGCTTGGAGAAAGTGCAAATCTATAGCTCTCTTGCAAAAGAAGGTCAGTGTAGTACAGCTATGCATTGTGTCTCCTCAGTGCATCAGAATACAGGAGGACTTCCTCAAAGAACACAGGCAGAACTGGACATACAAAACGAACAGGAAGAAATTTCTAAGGAAAGTGAAGAGGGCTCTGACAGTGAGGAGACACCCTGGAAAGAAGTTGCTGTCAGAAGCAGCCCATACAGAGGGGATTCAGAACTTCTTTAACTAAGCAGTCACTTCCTACATCTTCAAGGGGATAGCAACTGTGAAGATGCTCAAAGGGGAAACCAGCAATAAGGGATACCATTTGCCAGGGAAGAAGTCAAAGTAACCATCAACCACAACAAGAAGAAAAGAAAGATGCTGGTGCTTGGGAACTCACTGTTCAGTGGTACAGAGGTACCTGTGTGCCAGCCTGATATGGTGAATCAGACAGTGTGCTGTCTTCCTTGCACGCACATCCAGGATGTTATTGACAACTTGCCAAAACTCATCAAGAATACAGATCAGTACCCCTTTCTCCTTACTCATATGGATATCAATGACATGGCTAAGAACATTTTTGAGAGGATTACCTCTGACCATGAAGGTTTGGGCAGGAAGCTGAAGGGGACTGAGGCACAGATGGTATTCTTGCAAATTCTTCTGCTGAAGGATAGAGGGTCAGGAAGGTAATAAAAGTGAAGAACTGACTGTGTAGATGCTGTAGATGGGAGAAGTTTGGCTTTTGGGACCACAATCTTTGCTTCTTAGAGAACTACTGGCTACATATGGGTTGCACCTCACAAATACTGGGAAAAATATCTTTGGCAGCAGCATGGCAAGTCTGATCAAGAGGGCTTTAAGTTAAATCATCTGAGGAATGGAGATAGTAGCTCAAACACCAACCCAAAGCAAGTTCCAAACAGAAGAATGTGAATTCCAGAGGAGAATCTGAGAGAGAATGGGATCAACAGAAAAACTGACAGGAAATTAATAGGTGGGAACAAACAAAGCTTAAAATATCTATACACCAGTGCACAGCATTTGGAAAGCAAGCAAGATGAGCTAGAAGTTGTAGTGCAGGAAGGTAAATATGATTTTATAGGCATAATGGGGACCTGGTGGGATGATTCCCATGATTGGAATATTACAATTATTGAAGGGTATAACCTATTCAAAAAGAATAGATATGGTAGAAAAGGAGGGAGAATAGCATGGTATGTCAAAGACAAATTTGGTTTTGCAGAAATCCATAAGAGTGATCGGAGCATACCACTTGAGAGCATTTTGGTAATAATAGAGAAATAAAAAAAAATTGCAACACTGTGGCCACCAAATCAACAAGGGGCAGTGGGCAATGATTCACAGAAACAAATCTCTGGAATCTTAAAGAGCCAAGAATTAGTAGTTGTGGGGGACTTCAATTATCCTGATATCTGCTGGGAAACTAAATTTGCTAAGCATAGGCTTTACATCAAATTCCTGATGTGCCTTGCAGATATTTTCTTATTTCAAAAGGAAATGAGGGGGAAGGAAAAAGAGGATTAGTAGCCCTGGACTTGATCCTAACCAACAAGGAGGAATTGGTCACTGGAATCAAAGTAGTTGGCACTTTGGGGAGAAGGGACCATGCAATGTTAGAAATTCACAATTGTGGGAAAGGGCAAGGAAGAATATAGTCTAACATGGACCTTGGATTTCAGGAAAGCTGATTTTAGCAGGTTCAGGGAATTTCTGGATGAAACCACATGGCTACACATGCTAAAGGAAGAAGACGCCCAGCGAACATGGGAGTTCTTGAAGAAGGAACTGCAAAAAGTGCAATCACAAACAATTCCATGGAAGAAGAAGAAAATAAGGAGAAACATCTGAAAAAGCAACGTGGCTGCGTAGGAAACCCAAGGAGGAAGTCAAAAGAAAAAGGAGTATGTATATAGAGTTGAAGGAAAGACAAATCATGAAGGAAGAGTACAGATGTGCAGTCCAAGCCTGCAGAAATAGTGTAAGGAAAACTAAAGCTCAAAATGAGCTGAGACTGTCTAGGCAAACAAAGAGCGGCAAAAGGAGTTTTTCAGGCACATTCAAGGCAAGAGAATGACCAAGGAGACAGTGGGCCCACTGTTCAACAAGGATAGCAAAATGCTAACAGATCACAATGAAAAGGCAAAACTTCTCAATACCTATTTTGCTTCAGTTTTTTTTCCACAAAAAGAGAACTCAGGATATCCATGCAGCCACAGAGGCCTTGACAATGGATCTGGATTGCAAATCAAGTTTGATAGGGAGTTAGTCAAGAATCACCTACCTAGTTAACTTACATGAGTTCAAATCTGCAGGGCCAGATGCAGTGCAACTTAAAGTGCAGGAGGAACTTGCTGATGTACTGTCTGAACCCCTTGCTATCATTTTTGTGAAATCTTGGAGAATAGGTGAGGTGCCAAGGACTGGAGAAGGGCAAATGTCCATCCCTTCAAGAAAGGTAAAAAACAAGACCCAGGAGACTACAGACTAGTCAACAAACCTCAAAACCAGGAAAAATATTTGAACAGATGATACAGGAATCTGTCTACAAGTATCTTTATGACAATACAGTGATCAGTAGGAGCCAAGATGGGTTTGTCAAGAACAAATCCTGTCAACCAATCTTCTCTCTCTCTCTCTCTCTCTCTCTTTTAATCAGGTCACTAGTTTAGTAGGTAGTGGGAATGGTGTGGATGTCATTTATCCGGATTTAGCAAAGTGTTTGATAAGGTCTCCCATAATATTTTGATTAACGAACTGATTAAATATGGAATAGATGGAAGACTGTCAGAAGGACCCATAACTGGTTGGAAAACCATGCTTAAAAAGTCATTATGAATCATTGCACTTCAGACTCGAAGGAAGTTTTGAGTGGAGTGCCTCAGGGTTCTGTCCTAGGGCTTTTACTCTTCAACATTTCATTAATGACTTAGATGGTAGAGAGAATCTTTATCAAGGTTTCAGGTAACAGAAAACTGGAAGGGATGGCTAACACACTGGAAAACAGGAACAGAATTCCAAAGAACCTAGATGAACTAGAACATTGGGCAGAAATTAATAAAATGAATTCAATAACGACAAATGCAAAATGCTACATTTAGGACACAAAACCCAAAATGCATAGGTATAAGATGGGAGATACATGACTCAGCAGTACTACATGTGAAAAGGCCCTTGGGATTATTCTTGGTCATAAATTGAACATGAGCCAACAGTGTGATACTACAGCAAAGAAGGCAAATACTCTCACAGCCTGTATTAATAAAAGTGTAACTTCCAAGTCAAGGAAGTAATAGTATCTCTGTATTCTGTGCTGGTCAGGCCTCATCTTGAGGATGGCATTCAGTTCTGTGTGCCTCGTTTTAAGAAAAATATAGTTTGATCAGTTTCAGAGAGGGGCAGCAAGGATGATAGGAGTTATGACAATCAAAGCATATGAGGAAAGTTTTTGAAGGAACTGGGCATGTTCAGCTTGGTGAAGGGAAGACTGAGAGGTGACATGACTGCACTCTGCACTCTTTAAATACATCAAGGGCTGTCACAGACAGGAGGAGGCAGGCCTATTCTGTGCTGCCCCAGGGGGTAGTACAAGGTCTAATGGTTTTATATTACAGGAGAGTAGATTTCATTGAATATTAGAAGGAATTTCATAACAGTGAGAGTGGTTTCACAGTGGAACCACTTCTCTAAAGAGGTGGTGGGGTTTCCTTCTCTGAGCATCTTCAAAAGCTACCTGCTGGGATTCTTAACTGCATTGAATGGGGTGGTGGTGGACTAGATGGACCGTAAGACCCCTCACAACTCTATGACTCTATGACATGCTTACTGCTTTGCGAATTGGGAGGTATGTCATATTCCCATTATGTCCTGGAGAGAGCCAATGATGATAAAATATTGATCAGTCCTGATAAGGTTCCCTTGAATCTTTTTGGCTTCTGGCTGCCAAATTATAGATAGGCTTCTGATGACTTGGATAGTTCTTTCTTGTATCTATATACAAAATGGGATAATCTTTTCCCCTAAATATAACTGTGAAATAGTTGACCTTTGTCTTGATTATTTTGTTATGTCCTTCATTGTACAAAGGATGGTGGTGATGACCAATGTACAGCCCTAAAAATGTTGTTGGATTCCAATTCCCAGTAACTGTATAGCCAGTAGCAGTTCAACAAGATCTAGAGCGGCATGTTATGCCCACTCCTGTTGTTCATCCCATCAACAATAAAAATGGGAGATGGTCTTTAGCAAAGAAAAGAAAAATACCAAAATTAGCTTTAAAACTTCACAGTGCTTAATCTCTAAAGGTCAAATTCTGAGATCTAGCAGTCATAAGTCTCTATGCTTTTAATTTTTTTTGGCTCTTTTCCTCCCTTTTAGGGGAGGGTGACTTTCTTTGGCATAATATTTATAACATCCATGAAATAATGATATCTGATTTGGCACAATCCTAAAAACATGGCAGCTTTGATAGTACAGCTTGCCATTAAATTGCAAACTTTATAACTGGGTGGCTGGAAAGGAGCTTTCTCTTCCTCTATAGATTGAAAAATGAGGAATATTAAAAAGCATGACCGGGCAAAGAAATGAGCCATTCTGATAGTTGCTTTGGACATTATTCTAAAGCAGTTCACAATAATGTGTGAGTCATTTTTGCAGCTGCTTCTAAGTCATCTAGATTGTGATGTCCAGGAAAAGAAGGCACATCTGGGGAGACCCAGAGATCATATAGAGGGACTGTGCCTTGTTTGGACATTAATTAAGTCAGGAATATGGAAGGCAGATATATGACTTCTTTGTGGGGTTGCTTTCCATCTATCAATATAATGTACAAAGCCACCCTGAGTACGGTATTGTGCACTGTATTTTAAGGGTAACATTTTTCATGCCAACTTGGAAATAGGATTAGGGGCACAGAAGTCTCCCTACAGGCAAAGCAAAACAAAAGTCTTGTAGCTCCTGCCATCATTCCTGATACCATTAAAAACGAAATGTGATCATTGAAAAAAGAAATATAACATAAATAGGAGAAGCAGAAAACTTCTTGATTGGTGGGGATGAGAGGAAGAGGGTGTTGTAACAGAATATTTTTTTATGGTTGTCTACTGGACCACAGCATAAGTTTAAGAGAGGAAGATGTTTCAGGTCTGGCCCAAGACAAGGACGAAATGGCACCATCTTCCTTAATAGAGTGGGCAGGACAGCAAATGGGATGGAGACTTCTATTATTCCTGAGGCAGTAGTCTAATTTAGGAGGCCTGGAACAAACAATGTGGCATAGCCTGTGAAAGAACACTTGGAGAGATGAGGAAATTAGCCTAGACCAGGAGTGGGCTTTATGGCTGACCAGGGAACTAATCCTGGTCTCCAGGATCATAGTCCAATGTTCAACCCACTATACCATGCTGGCTCTCAGTGCCCTAGGAGCTGTACCTACTTCAATTTCTATACATCTCAGGATATTGTTGGTCCCCACTTACAACCTTTTCAAAATCTATAAGTGACCAGAAGATCAAGTTTTGAAAACAGGCTATTTCAGACCCCTCAACGAGCACTCAATAGTATTAAAATGGACATTCTTGTTTCTTGGATGCATTGGGGTAAACAGTTATCTATTTTAGGTTTATTTTCATGCATCATGGGAGAACTCCAGGGCATATATGCCCCATAGGTCAGCAAAGAGAAATAGGAGAGATATATGTGCCCCATAGGTCACACAGATCCCACCTCTGGCTCCTGGAATGAACTTATTGCTTGAGGCATTTGTTTCACTCTGCTGTAAAGCAAAACTATAGGTGGTTTTGGTGACCTCTGCAACAATTGCCTCTATCTGCACCGGGAGGCTGGCCTCATACTTTGAGAACTCAGCTAAATACAGAGTTTTGTTCTCATAACATTCCTAAGTAAAGGTACATAAAAGGAAGCATTCAGAATGTAGATGGCAATATTCAGGCGATTGTCAGGATATTGCATTATTGCTAGAAGCAAGGCAAGCATATCACTGGTGAGATACAATAAGTCACTTCTAACTTATTTCCAGTTCATCTCAGTCAACAAATATAGAAAAGCAAAGAGAAATAGGAGAGATAAAAATAGATAAAATCTCAAATGGGATACCTATGTGATCTTTTCAGGGCTGAAAATGTTCTAAAATGCATGTTTTCAATCAGCTTTCAAGAAGGGTTATTAAAAATGTTTTTTTGGAAAGTTTTTCCTATTGATGGTTTGGCAGAGCATCAGTGATGCGGGAAATAAGCTGCGCCCTGGGAATGGATTATGTAATTTATTCCTCTTGAGAACGAAATATTGTCTCTCTTTAACTGCCCAAACCACAACTCAGGCAAACATTTCTACTTGCTTTGAATGAACTTAAATCCCAGCAGTTTGGTTTAATTGGTTTGTGAATCATGTTGCAAAGAACTATGCCTCTAAAGATATTGTATGCTGATTATCACCCCATTTTCGACCTATGAAATCTGTCAGAGGGCAAGCCAGGATATGATTACTGGGTCAGGGGAAAGCCAACAAAGGCAGGAAACAAGTAATTTAGTGTTAGACTGGTATCTGGGAAATCTAGGTGTAAGTCTCTGCTTGGTCATGAACTCACTGGTTAATCTTTGGCCAGTCACTCTTTCTGAGGCTGACCCTCCTTACAATGTTGATGTGAGTATAAAGCAGAAGGAAAGGCAACTTTTCTACCTTGATCGTGTTGGATGAAGGGCAGTATAGAAATGCATTCTGCTAGTGTATAACCAACAGGGTGTCCTTTCAATTGCACAATTATGATCACACTTTAACTTCTGTGGCTGTATCCTGTGAAATCCCAGAGTTTATAGTTTGCTGAGGAACTAGACTTTTCTGAATGAGAATTCTGAACACCCCAAAACTGCTTGTCTCATAATTCTGGAGGATGGAGCAAGAAGGAAGAATATAAATCTGCAGAATGGAGCTGGAAGGAAGACCATCAAACAGAATGAGAGACAGGAGTCACTGTAGCACAAACTTAACAATAATGAAAGCATAGAAATTTGTAATGGACAGTTTGACAACAGTATGAATGGCCTGTGAATCCAATACTTGTCTTGGATTTGTTGGCTGGTCACCATTGCTCAATGAGAGCATGAAGTACTGCTATACTTCATTCATTTATACCCTTCCTTTCTTCCATGTGACAATTTAGTAGTTGTTATATTAAAAAGAGTACTGATTAAACAGTTTGAAAGCATTTACAACATAAGAAATGAGAAAAAAAAATGCATATCCCCATTTAAAAGACATTACACCACTTTCTGACATCATTTTGAGATGGGCTGCAGATGGAAACAGAGATATTTGAGGGTAGCCTCAGGGTTTTGGTCCTTGTGGACACGGCTGGGGTATTTTTGTGTGTTTTCATGCATGTGGGGGATTTCTATGTGGTTTGGAGCCAAAAATTGCCCCAAAAACTATACTGCATTTTTTTATAACTTTTTTTGCAGGGGGATTAGAAGACTAGTGCAGGATTTCAGTGACTTAAAAAGGTAGGGGTTCAAGTGCTGTATATACTCCATGGGCCACACTATGCCATCTCTGATTTAAATAGAAGGTTTTCATCTGCCAACTTGCTTGAAGACACACACTTTGCCCAAGAGGATTTTTGTTTTATAGGTAGATTAAAAGAACAATTGAACAGTTAAGGAAAAATGCAGGGTGGCAAGGATTTAGAGTGCATAAAAGAAGTACTAGGTGATTGTGAAGCTGGAACTGTTGTTTGCCCAAAAGCAAAGCACACATGAACTGGCAGCTAAAAAGTTCTGTCTCAAAAGATCAGAGGGCTAACACAACTAAAAAGCAATCTCTTTAAGATCTTGGGTGTTGCCTTGAGGTACTTGGAGAAAAGATAGTCTATAAATGTAAGAAATAACATACCTCTCTCCTTGTTACTGTGATTGTAGGATTCTTTGTATAAAGCAGACCTATTAAATTGGTGAGCACCCTTGCAACCAGGAGAAAAGCAGCTATGGTTTCCCTCCCAGGAAGGAAAGGGCTGCTCTTTTTCACCTGGTATAGCCTAGTGAATGCTCTGTCTCCTTCCCAGCCAGCAGGAGGGAGAGAGGCATTTCACAGAGAATTACTGGATTGTTCATTGTGAAACAACTTAAGAAGAACATATATGCACATCACTCTACATTACAGAGGTATATGTCACCAACTGATTCTATTCATTGTCTGGCATCCTATTAGCGACCTACTCAAGTGTAAGTCCACTTTACACTTAAGTATGACTTGGGGGGGTGCAGGGGGTTGGTATTCATCCTCCCTTCCCCAGTGCTCACTGTTTGCTGTGATAACCCACTCATGGCTATTCTGTTCCTGATGGAGAGTAGGGTGGGGATTGAAGAAGCATGACTATGGCCCTTTCCACACAGGGGTAATAAAACGTGGTAGTGTGGCCTCTGAAAGAGGTATTCCATACCTTGGAGTGCACTGCGTCGTCTTTAATTTTTCATTTCCACACTTCAATCCGCGCAGAGAGATGCCTCCAACTGTGATTGTGCGCGCTTTAAAGCAGAAGGTGCATATTTTTCCCCCCAGAGGCGGCGCTATCGCGTACATGCTCACTTGTGTTAGAAAGCGCAGATACATGCTGATTCGCCCATCAAGATCAACGAAGGAGGGCGGGCCGTGGGCGTGGACAGCTTGGCAGTTGGTCTGCCCCCACAAAGAACAGGACGGCACCATTTTTTAATCCTTGGAGGGCGGTTAAGAGCCACAGCAGGAGAAAAAGAAAAAGGATTGCAGGTACGTGAGTTTTGGGTTTTTTTTTCTTATTTTAGGGCTTCAAAAAGAATGCATACTGCATGTGTGCGTGGGGCTGTTGGGATTCAGGAGGCTGGGGATATGCAGTTGGGGGGGCCATGGTTGGGGGGGTCACCTGGGCAAGTCTCCTATGGTGATTTGGTCATTAAAACCCAGGAGAGGCCGCTGGATGTGGGAGTCAGGGGGGCTGTGTCAGGGGTGGGTGAGGGCCTTGGCAGGCTGCCCAGCCTTGAGGGCACAGGACAGAAAGGGCAGCGTGGGCTGGCCAGGGGTGCCAGTGGGAACCTCGCCGTGCGTGCCTTTATGGTGCTTTTGCTCAGCAAAAGCGCTGTGGGGCTCTCATGCCTCTCGCCCTGAGATGCAGGATCACATAGATGGGCAGCAAACGGAGCAGGGAGCCTCTGCCAGGGGGCAGAATGTGTGTGGTGGAGGAGGGGGAGGTGGAGACAGGGGTCAGTTTTCGGGGGTCAGCCTGGCTTTGTGCTGCGGCTGTCCTTCCTGCACCCCAATTTGCTGGGGGGGAATGGGAGGGAGGGGGAAGCATGGGACATGGAGTCTCCAGGACAGACAGTGTTCCTCCCTGGTCTCTGCAAATGCTCTGTCACACTGGAGAGGATGGAGGGTGCTGAGTGGGCAGAAGCAGGGCCTGGCCACTGACAAATACCACCTCCCACAGGGAAGCATGGGGCATGGAGTACTTCCCAGCCAGACAGGGTTCCACACCTTACAAATTAATCCTTCCCTGCAGTGGGCAGAAGAACCTTTCTGCAACCGTCCTGGAATCTCACTGGCTGTGGATAAACCTAGGATGGCAAAGTCATGGGAGATGCCAACTAACACTGCCTCTCTCCACAGGTGCACAATGGGACATGTCATCCTGCTGGTGACAGCTTCCTGAAACTTGGTGAAATTGAAAAGCGCGTCCCTGGGGCAAGTTGCGGCAAAAGCGGGGCCTGGCCATTGACAAACACCCCCTTCCCGCAGGGAAGCATGGGCATGGAGTACTTCCAGCCAACAGGGTTCCTCCCTGGTCTCTGCAGCCCCAGAAAAGGTATGCAAACATCTTCTGCTGCACACTGGTAAGGATGGAGGGTGGTTGTGGTGCCACTAGGGAAAGTGAGGCTTGCTATTAAGGGTGGGACATTAAATAAATATCTTTATTTCTTCTTGGTGATGACTTTGGTTTCCAATTAGGTCGTTTTACTTCAAACCGCCCTGAGATCTTGGGACTGAGAGTGAAACAGAAAAAATTTAAGTTATTATTTATTTAAAATAAAAGAAAAAGCTGCAAAACCAGTAACAAGTAAAGATAGCCATTGACTACCTTACTCTCTGTACAAGACAAATTATACACATTAAAAATATAAATATAAAATCAATATACAGCAATATTACTATTTACATTAGGTGCCCAATCCTACTAATTTCTTTCCTTCATTACTCTAATTTCTTGTCTTATCCCCGCATATGATAGTCAGGCCCATGGAAACTTCTCTGTAGCATATCTGGGCGGTCTTGTCTGTGGGTGAGAGAGAGCTGTTGCGCAAGAATTGTCTGGCTGCACAATCACAGACAGCTCCTCAATCACCCTGACTTCCTAATTATGCTAATTGCTCACTTACAAGAAGTACTGTATTCTTTTTCCAGCTCCGTTATCCTTGCCATCATCGCCTGTGCAAGGTCAAACCTGCAGATGGGATCAGCCTAGGGCAAATCACAGTAACAACCATTGGCCACCGACCACTCATTGCGGGTGGATGGCGCCCATAAAATAAGCATCTATAGCAGAGTTCCAAAGACTTGCCAGCTGTGGATGGTCCGGTATTTCCTCGGTACTTTCCCCTTCCCTTTGTCCTCCGGGGCCGGTACCCTGAAAAAAAAAAGATTGCACATTTGTCCTTTCTATTAAGCAATACATCAGTAAACCATTCCGCTTTTGGAAATTGGTATCCTCCACATCTGGTCTCTTCCTCCAGCATATCAATAACGAGCCTACCAGAGCTTTGGGCCTGGAGGAAGAAGCACGTGGGGAGTATTTTTGACTGTGCGCGTTTGCTTTCGAGGGGGGGCACGACTGTCAGGTGAAAAACAAAGCTTGATTTTGCTTTTTAATAATTTTTTTATGTCAATGGTTTGACGCATATTTCTGGTAATATGTTACCTTGAACATCTGGACCACCTCCAGCATCTGTCCCCTCGCCAGCCCCCAAGGTGTCACCAATAAGTATCATCTTGCTACTGAACAAAGAGGTGAACAGAAAACTACAAAACCATGAACATACCCAGGAGGACATAGCCAACGACACTTCCTTGCCATAGCAAAAGTACACTGCTTCCCCAGGTTTTGACAATGCAGAGGAACAGAGATGACCAAGCCATAAGTAACCTGCTGAAAATAATAAACTCCAATAAAGGAAATCCGCCAACCTTCGCTCTCTGATGCGCTGGCCACATCCACCTCTCGACGGCGGCCACTCTCATGGCATCTTGCACCTGTGCAAGTGGCAAATCAGATTTAAGTGTCTGATTAAATTTCAGAGGAGATGGGCAGGACCCCAGTTTGGTTCTCAGACAACTTTCCAGTACTTGTTCACTGGGGCAAGAGATGGGTGTGGACCCTACTCACGTCCTCTTCGTCTCCCATGCCCATGAAAGGAGTGCCCCGCTCGCTTCCAGAGCCTTAGTATCGTGGTGACATAAGCTGGCCTTGCAGCGTGGGGTGGGGGTCCCCGTTGAACCTCTCATCACATCATAGAAGGCCACCTTGATTGTCTTCAACTTTAAGTTCACCTGGGCGGCCGTCCTCTGGAAGTCCTGTTGGGACAACCCTCTAGTGATGCTCTCGCAGTACTCCTTATTGGGAGTGTTGGTACTACGGAGCAGCACATGGACGCCCTGCACCATCTAACCATCGCTAGCATCTCCCTAATTTCAAAATCACCCCACAGGGCCCCCTCACGCTCCATAATGCTGTATCCTATAATGAAGGGTGAAAAAGTAAACCCTCTTTCTCTTTCCCTCTATCTCTCTATTGATCTCCCTATCCAGTCTATCTCTATCTATCTATCTATCTATCTATCTATCTATCTATCTATCTATCTATCTATCTATCTATCTATCTCTACCTACCTACCTATTTATCTATCTCTATCTACCCCGTCCCTCTCTGTCTCAAAGACTGTAAAGCCCTCCCCCCAAGAAAGGAAAATCCATCTATCTATCTATCTATCTATCTATCTATCTATCTATCTATCTATCTATCTATCTATCTATCTATGTATCTATAACTGTACCCCCCCCCCCAAAAAAAGGAAAAGGCTGGAAGGGGTTAGAAAATGGGTAAAGGGATCAGCCAAAAATATTAGTAAAGTGGAGGATCAGAGAAGGGCAAAGGTAAAGTGAACACAGGGAAGCGGCAGGGAAGAGAAGAAATAAAAGTTCACCTTCACCTAGCCTACAGCACACGCTCCCTCCTCTCCTGACTCTCCACGCCCACAGAAAGTCTGCAGTTCCTCTGCCTCCCTGTCATGTAACGCGCTACCTGTTCAGCGGCACTGCGCATGTGTGAAGGCTTGACCAGAAAGGAGCTGCAAGGTCCTAGCCGCAAGGAGCCATTTTGAGGTGGAAAGACAGCGTGGTGAGGTAGAAAGTTGTGCAGCGAGGAGAAGAAGGCAGACGGAAAGCCAGGCATAGCTAAAGCACTGTTTCCAGCAATGGAGAGGGAGATTTCGAGGTTAGGAAGAAAGCAAGGGAAGGAAGTGGCATGGCACCCCTAGATGAGGGATTTGCTGGACGTTTGGGGGGAGCCAGCAGCTCAAGCTGACCTCCAGGCAGGCTACAGGAACATAGAAATTTTGAGGCATGGCCCAGAGGAAATGGCCGGGGGCATCAAGGACTGCGGAGGAATGCAGGACCAAAACTAAAAGGCTGCGTTTGGACTACTGCCACGCGGTTGCAGCCAATCAGAAAAAGGACAGGATCTTCCAGAGTAACCTGCCCTGCTTTGAGGAACTGTCTAGAATATTGAGGGGAGGCGCGGAGTGCCCATCCGCCAAGGGTCATCGCCACTTCCAGTGGCAGAGACAGCACTTGGGTGTGACCCTGCTGCAGCAGAAGGTATTATGATTCCTTAAGAAAACCTTTTATTTACTAGATTTACTGTGATGATGGTCACATTTTTTCCCTAATATAGATATTATTTATTTTACTTTTGTTCTTATGAAACCTTTTTTTGTGGGCCCAAAGTTTTCCCCAGCCACTTTAGTGTCTCCATTACTTTTGCAGTTGAAGAGTTAGCACATCACCAAGAACTGTTAAAATGTTAGGTGATTTGATCCGATGCATACACATATCATAGCTCCAGGGTGATGTGTGACAAGACACCAATAGGTTTTGTTTTTGCTCCCCCTACTACATCTTGTTTTTGCTCATAGTAATTTTAAAGCAAACCACTTTTTTAAAAGGTGCACCCATGCAAGCAGCCTCAAACTGTATGTATGGGCATGTGCAGTAGAAGATCAATTGCAATTTGACTTCTTCCTTACAAATAGAGCTAAAGGAATTTAGCTTTAAAGTTGTGGTGCCTCACAAGAAAAGGATATCAGTCCTGAAATATATGCACTCTCATGATCTGGAGCTGAAGTAATTGACCTGTGTATCTGGAATGAAATGGGATCCATAGATCCATAACAATGGAACACAGATATCCGCCTTGTCTGTTTGTACTACTATATTGCAGAGTTATAGGTAACATATGAAGCCCAAAGAAGTTTTGCTCTTTCATGATGCTCCTCTTTTGCCCCGAGCTCCTGGAAACCCCAACAAGGCAATTGTTGCACACAGACACACACAAACACACATGAATCCGGAAACACACACACACACACATATGGGCATATGCCATATAGCAATGTTTAGCAGTGGTTCTTGAGGTTGGATTTGGTGTGAGCTCTTGCATCTTCAGCTTGTGGTGAATGCATTATTATTGTGATCCTACTTGGTGCCACACACAATGCCACTAGCAACAGGGATGGCCACTTGCACAAGATACATTTGGGCACAAGCAGGCTATTCCAGGCTATGATGAGGGTTTGATGGTGCGAATGTGATGATATAATGCTAGATATTTATCCCCAAGCATTTATAATTGATGTTCCTTCCCCCGGGGGGCTGATGTGGGGTAGGAGAGAGCTAGGAGCAATGCAGTTATGGTATTTCTATTGCCAACCAATGCTTCCTTCCTGCTGCTGAGTCCTCCTCATGACCTATATCTCCATGCAGGGATTGATGATATGGGTCCACGGCCATCGAGGGCTTGTACCTCAAGAACCGAGAATGAAAGCACCACAGGCCCAGGTGAGATTTAACAATTGCCCTTATCCACAGCCATAAGTTCTGTCCGTCTTCTGATTTATTAATCCACAGGGACATAAATTGTGACAAGATTCACCGTTAGCAGTAATGTACTATGGGACATGTTTTTATGGTTTGTCCAGTAGGCAATTGCAAAGTGGGAACTACTTTGGAATCACATCCTCAACCGCTCTTATATTGCTTGTGTTGTGTTTTCAATCTGTCCTAGATGAGGCCAGCAATGGAACACCACACATCCCACGCACCATTCCACGCGGGGATGCAAGGTGACACGACTGGCCCGGCAGAGGGACTGAAACGTGGGCTGTAGTGACACCATTGCTTGCACGATCACTCTATGGACTTGGTCAGGGAGCAATAGGAACTTAACAGGGGACAGCGTGCAAGGGAGTCCACAGGGACAGTGCCCTGGCAGCAGAGGACGCCGAGAGATCATCTCCCTCCTCAGGGAATGCGTTAAGGCAATGCTTCATCGCGGACATGGTGAAGGGGAGGATCTCTGTTGAGGGTCCAGACCCAAGTCGTGCCTCTGTGTCGGTTCCGACCCCACCAGAGGTGGAGAGCAGCCAGCGCCTTGCTCTGGAGGCAGGGGCCACCAGAGTCTTCCCAGCAGGAAGCAGCAAGTAGGAGGAGGTTCCCCCGCGTTAAGAGACCCTGCCACCGGTACAGCCCTTAAGAAAAGCATCCACCGGTACAGCTCCTAATGGCCCGTTTGGTTTTTTGGTTAATTTTTGTATTTGTTTACTGTTTTTTACGTTTTCCTTGCAAATGTGAAGTCAACATTTATAAAGTTTTTTTATAAAAGCAAAATTTTTTTACGCTGTTGATACTGTCTAAGCCTGTTTAGTTGAATAAAAGTAAAACATTTTTCTGAAGTCAAGAAAAAGTTTGAAACATTTATTTACAAGAGCTGGTAGTGTTTCTAAAGGAGGGGGGCATAGAACAAGGAACAATTTCAAACTGTAACAGAGGAACAAGCAAACTTTATATAAATGTTTAAAGGCACAGACTACCTTCATCCAGTGATTCCCAGTGGGGGGGGGGTGCACCAACTGCCACTAAACACTGTCTCCCTGGGATCGAGGCCCGCTATTGCACTCCTCACGCTTCCCTTCCCCGAGCCTCTTTGAGAGGCATAGGGACAAAGTCCTCTGAGAAGGTGGAAAACTGGGGGGGGTGGGGAGCTGGTTGGGGTGAGGTGTGGCCCCTGGTCTCGCAAATGTTATGAAGGACCACAACTTGTAACCACAGGGAAGTAGTTCTTTTTGGAGGCAGTGGAGGAGAGGAAAGACAGCCCCACCGTGCCTTGAGCCTTCAAAGGCCCACTTGCAAGGGAGAGGTTCTTGGCAGCGGTTGAACACCCTGTTTGTATACCATCTTCGTTGGTCCAGTGGGCCCTGGTGCTGCGTTCATCAGCCACAGGAAAGAGGGATAAGCGTCCTCATCCCAGGATCACAGGGCCAATGGTAACACCCCCAATGGTGATGGTTGGTTCCCCAGGAACAAACTGTTTCACCTCCATGGTGTGCAGTGGGGAAGATTTCTGCCAGAAAATGAACACATCATGCGTTCTCCCAGTGTAGCCGAGCACAATGTCCAGGAATTTCCCCTCATGGTCCACCATCCCCTGAAGGAGTATGGAGAAGGAGCTCTTCCTGTTCACGAACTCTTCCCCTCTTCCTTGGGAGCCACACCGGAATGTGTGTCCCATCAATCACACTGATGCATTGGGAGAAACCCATAGGTAGAAACCATCCATGATCTGTAATTGGTGGGATACAAAAAGAATAGTTAATGTTCAGAGGAATTGCACATGAACTGCAATACAAGTCTGGGAACAGTGTGGGGCCACATAGGAATGGATTTTGTGTTCCCTTGGTGGGGTTTGGGGTTCTCATGCGTGTTGTCATGTGTCTTCGTCCTCAGAGACAGCACAGGAATGTGTGGCTTTTTAATATTTATCTAATATACATATACATACATACATATACATACATACATACATATATATATATAGTGGTTTGTCTTTATGTATTTATAACAGCTGTGCTATAAGGGAGGGAGTACAGCTGTGGGTAGGGTGTAGTTGCCACCACGGCTGTGCTCTATAAACTGATAATTATTGAGATCTTGCAGCATGTAAATGATGACATGACAGGGACTAGGGGCTGAGAGAGTGCCACCAGGAGAAAGAGGCTAGTGGTGTGCTCTGTGGCCAGGAAATTGTGAGATTTCCATGTGTCCCTGGGGGGTCGGGGGAGGGATTACTTCTGGGAATGGGTGGCCAAGAGCATCCATCGTGCTCCCGTGTAGCACAGGAGTGAGTGCAGAGCTCCATGTTGTTGGAACGTGGGTCCTGAGTACTGCACCCTCTGATAGTCCCAAGGCAAACGGTGGATGACAAAGTTCATGCTCTATCACAAGGCACACCTCGATGACGATCACCACGACTGTGGAGATCCCAAGCTGAAAGTGTTCACCATCTTGCGATGATGAAGGGTCGTCAGCCACCAAACGGTAATGGCCACTCTCTCCTCCACAGAGATGGGCTGGCACATTTCTGTGGCTCTTCTCTCCAAGTGAGGATCAGATGGTCAGCTATTTCGAACAGGGTGGCTTTGGTCATCCGGAAATGGTAGAGCCACTGATCGTCGTCCCATTTGGCCAGAACCTCTTCGGCCCACCACGGCCTGTAGAATCATAGAATCATAGAAATGTAGAGTTGGAAGAGACCACAAGGGCCATCCAGTCCAACCCCCTGCCATGCAGGAAAACCCTCAAAGCACTCCCGACAAGTGGCCATCCAGCCTCCGCTTAAAAACCTCCAAAGAAGGAGACTCCACCACACTCCATGGCAGCACATTCCACTGCCAGACATGTGCTGCCACGGAGTGTGGTGGAGTCTCCTTCTTTGGAGGTTTTTAAGCGGAGGCTGGATGGCCACTTGTCGGGAGTGCTTTGAGGGTTTTCCTGCATGGTAGGGGGTTGGACTGGATGGCGCTTGTGGTCTCTTCCAACTCTACATTTCTATGATTCTATGATTCTACAGGCCGTGGTGGGCCGAGAGGTTCTGGCCAATGGGATGACGATCAGTAGCTCTACATCCTCTCCTGAACCCACCATCTTCTTGGGCATGGCACACGCTGCGAGGAGCCTCTCAGCAGGGGTGCATAGAAACTATCATCACATTCATGGTCCCAATAGAGTCTGGACCGCCTTGCTCTATCTCTGGCCCACTGGCCTTGCATTGTGGCCAGCACAACACCCAGAACCATCATAACCGGCCCCAGGACCCTGGCAACATCAGTCATAACCCCGTCCTCCATTGCAAAGCCAGAAAGCAGGAAAAAGAACAGGCGAGAAAAACCAATGCAGCGAGATAAAACTCAAGCCGAAAAGGAGGGAGGGGTGGGGGGAGGCGTCATGGGAGGACCTAGGTGGCTGTGCGTACGTGCGCACGTGCACATGTACGTAATGAGGCACGGAGGCATAAAAACCCCCCAGCCAATAACAGCCGAAGGGGGCGAGGTAACGAGAATAACGGGAGTGGCCATGACGAGAATGTGTGGATCTATTAACACATGCTAGATCAGTTCACTCTAGACTCGTATGGAACGTTGTAAATTAAAGCACGCGTTAGCGCAGATACAGAAAAAAACGGCCGGAAGAGTCGCAGCGCGATTTCCTTGCCTCGTGTGAAAAGGGCCTATGACTTCTTAGTTAGATGTAGACTAATGATGTTACCAGCTGAGACCTCTGGAGGATGTCAGTGATTCTCTGTGGAAGATGTGCTCAGTCTCCCTCTGGCTAGGGAAACATAGCCAGATGCTTCTCCAATCCCCTTGCTGTTACCATGCCATATACCCCCATTCCATGGTACAGTAGAAATATCATTTAATTGGTGAGAGATATCACTTTTAATATAAAACTTATACACTTATGGCTAGAAGGCATGTGGAAAAGGACTCCAGTTGGAAGCTACATGCTAAGACAGCATGGCCAGGTCATTAAACTCAAGGAGCTTATACTGGAAAACCTGGCACTGATGGGCTTGCGATAACCCTCTCAATGACCCAACCTTCTGCAAATGAATAGCAATAGCAAATGAAACCTCCCCAATGAAGCAACCGATGGTCATTATCCTGTAACCTCTTCTTGCAGAAATTCTCCTTTCTTTCCTCACCTGCCCAGACATTAAGATACTATTGTGACTCCCATCAATGCTTTGTCACCTGAAATTAAGACCATTAGTCTGTTCTGGACCCCTTTTGTTTGGTCTGCCAGAGAGCAATAACACATTCCCCTTCAGGGTGAGAAACACGAGTACTAAAACTCTGACCCCAAGCATGATAATTTGTAGTACCTTGGACGCATGTGGGCATGTCACTCTGTCTGTTGGCTCTGTAGGTCTTGTGCTCTGTGCTACCCTCAAACTCTTTTTTGAGACATCCAGTTCACCCCAAAATCTCTCGCTTTCCAACCTTTCTCTCTTTTCCTTCACTATCCTTGTATGATTCATGAGTCTGCTTGATTGGTTGTTTGTGTGTGTGAATCCCCCAATAAAAACATTCTTTTGACTCTCAACTGGCATCTCACAGTTAGTATCAGTGTACACAGCTGAGAAGATCCTGTGGTTACTCTGTTCTCACAGGCCTCCTTTGAGCTTTAATTCCCCACCTTTCGAAGGAGATGCTGGCACTGGTAGAGGACCTCAAAGTCCTCCACCTTTTGGGGTGACATTGCCCCCACTTTCCACCAGCCATGGAATGGTTGTTGGGGACAGCTGTCACAGTGAGATAGTGAGTCCTGGTGGTGACAGAGGAGCTGTAGCATACTTCTTCATGAAGGATTCTGACACTAAGTTTGGCAAGGTAGGATCTTGGTCAGAGCGTGTTACAGTAGTCCAGTGGTAGTCTGCATGTTAGAATGTCAGTTCCTCTGGATCTCTCTCCCTCCTTCTATGGCCTCAAGCTCCAATTTTGATTGCAGCAAGTATGAATGAAACCAAATGGGCATCTGTGGAAATGAATGCATGGATGCCCATTCTGAACTCGTTCATTTCTTCCATAATGAAAACAAATGAAACAAATAGGCATCCATTTGTTTTAGCTGATGATTCATTACAAAAGCAATTCGGCATGCCCTTAAAAAAGTCCACAAGCTGCCATGACTTTGAATAGCAGCTACCATAACAGTAGGGACACTGACTCCTGAAGTGCCTTCTCATTTGATGCCCATGTTCTTTTGGCATGAAGGATCTCACCGAACACTTGACTTACGCCCATAATGGCAAATGGTTGTAAAATAGGCCTTTGCTTCTTCAAGAAGCTTCATCAGCTCCATGGCTTTGACCGAGAGCAGGTCATCCGTGGACTTGCCTGAGCAGAACTCTGAACACGAGAAATCACTAGAGAGACCCAAACCCACTTGCTCAGTCCTGCACTTATGTAACATGGTGGCCAGCTTCTATAAACCAACTGTGTACATTTGCCACAGTTTCTGTTGCAAACCTGTTCTATTACACAAACAACAATCTATAAATCAGCTTTTCTCTCCTCAGGCTCATAATGCTGCTTCAGTGGATCAGACACAGCTAGAAAGTTGTCTGGGGGCAAGGGCAAGTCCACCACATCTGTCAATGAGGAAAGCAGTCCTTGCACAACGAAAACAGGAATGAGTCTTTTGTTTAGACTCCCTCTGCATTCCTCCTCTCATCAAATGAACCGGCTTAAGTGTTGAACACACGAAAGACAATTGTTAAGATCTCTCCAAATCAGTAAAATGACATCGCTTGAAGGGAATCCATTTGGTAGCAGACCAGTGTTTAAATGTTTGCAACCATTGGCTTTAGAATGCTCTTAGGAAAGACTCAGAAAGTCCATTCTTTTCCCATTGCCACTATTGGTCATGTATTTTTAGGGATATCCTGTGGGCTTCTCAGGAAAAGACTCGGACAGGTGGAAAGGGCAAGAACAAACATGGTCTGTTTTGTTAGAAATATACAGCTGGGCCAGAAGGCTGTGTCCATGGCACTAAAGCCAGCTGGCTCTCAGCACTCAGGCAGTATCTGTTCTCCAAGCACCACCAGGAGGCAAATGGCTCTCCAGTGTGTACCCAACAAATGCCCAGGCAGTTTTATGTGCACTTTACTAGTCTCATTTATTTCCACAGGACAAATTTGGAAGATTAGGCAGCCCTACTGAGGTATTTAAAGTCAGAGAAAAGCAAAACATGAGGTAGGAGAGCAGGAATGGCTTGTCAGCCTCCTACACTCTATCATATCACTGGACTCGATTTATATGTCTAGTGTAGGAGCAGGGAAGGTGGGGTCTACAGGCCACATGCTGTCTCTGGGGTGCCATGGTTGCCCCCAAACCTCCACAGGAACCTCCAAAACCACCTCCAATTTGTTTTTTCCATTTGACTGATTTTTTTAGGTGAAAATATGCCCAGTGTGGTATAGTGGTTTGAATGTTAGACTGTGACTCTGAAGACCAGGGTTCAAATCTCTGCTCAGCCATGAACAGCCACTAGCTGACCTTAGGCAAGTCACATTCTCTCAGCCTCAGAGGAAGGTATAGGCAAATTCCCTCAGAATGTATCTTACCAAGAAAACTCCATGATAAGTTTGCCTTAGCTATAAGCTGGAAGCAACGTGAAGGCATCCAACAACAATGCTTCCTAAATACCCAAACTACCGCATATAATGTAGTTCAAGTCTGGCTGTGCCCTTCCTCCCCAAAGGAAAGTGGCCTATTTTTGGCTGAAAACTGAAACTGCAAGTAACAATGCTCCAGTGTCCGAAGGTGAAGAAACCTGCACAATGAGAGTTTATCACATTTCCTTCCAAAATTTGGATTTTTTTTTATGCTTGAAAAATGGCAATACTATTCAGGGAATTCTGGGATCTGTAGTCCAAAAAGGAGCATTTCTAACTTCCTGGTTTTCTCAAGAACTGCAGGGTCCTTGCTGCAGGAATTTCTCCAGCAGTGTGCGCTGAGGTGAAAAACTAGGGATGGGATGAATCGAGAAGTTTCCAAATCCAAATCCGTATCCGAATCCCTGGAAGGTTCTGGGAATCCACGAATCTCATGAATCTCAAATCTTTTGAATCCTTTTTTAAAAAAGGGTTTAAAAAGCAAGGGAAAGAAGGATAATCTTGGGCAAGACACACTCTCTCAGCCTTAGCAAAAACCTAGGCAAAGGCAAACCTCCCTCTGAAGAAATCTGGTCAAGATAATTGTCCTAGTTTTGCCTCAGGATCTTCCCAGATTGAAACTGACATGAAGGCCCTTTCTACACAGGAATGAAAATGTGGATTAATCCCACATTTTCCTGCCTGTGTAAACAGGGCCACATAGTACAGTACAGAGATAATTCAGGTCAAAACTGACTTTTCTTTGCATAGCTCCTTCTGGCATGCTGGGCTTTGTAGTTTGATGATGCACCAGCAGACTTTGGCAGAGAATGCTGTGACACCTTGTAAAATGACAAACCCCAGAGTTGTGTCTGAAAGAGCTTTGCAAAGGAGCTCTGCAAAGAAATCTTTCCATTGTCCTTGAAATCTCAAGCCTGTACCTTCCAGTCAAGTGCTGTAGTTAAATATGAAATGTTCAATTTAAATATCTTAGAATACAACCCCAGATGTAATTTCTGAAATTATCAGCAAAGGCCATTATTACTCCAAGGGAAAAACTCACCTACTTGCCATCTCCCCTTGCGTGTCTGGTCTCCTAGTTTATCAGGCATCCAGGTCTCCAATGAACTATTTGATTGGTGGATTCGAAAGATTCAGTTTGCCTATTTTGGCACAGGGATTTGGATTCACGAATCTCAAATCCTTGTCCAGGAGTCAAGGATTCTGTTGGCCCATCCCTATGAACAACTGAGCATGCTTATGACGGAGGAGGAGTGATCCTAACAACCCCCCACACTTCCTCCTCATATCTCCTCCTCCTTCTCATTTCAAATGTCTAAATGGGTCAATAAAGATATTTATCATTAATCCTATCTAATCTACATAAGATTTATTTATATCCTGGTATAGGATTCAAGGCAGCTTACAAAAGTTAAAACAGACACAGTTAAAAAATTTGTGTTGTACAAAGGAACCCCCCTGAATGGAAGTATCAATAACATTAAGGGTAGCTAAAAACATAGCCATTAAAAAGAACAATAAATATAAACAACACAGCACATAAAAGATCCTTCTCCCCGCAAGCAGACGGCCTTTAAAGATCTGATAAAGTAAAATGGTCTTCACCTGCTTACAGAAAGATAGCAAGGATGGGCCTAGTTTAACCTCTCTAGGAAGGAAGTTCTGGAGCCTGGGAGGAGCCAAGAAAGCCCACTTGTGTATTCCCAGCAGATGCACTTGCAAAGGTGATGAGAAAGAAAGAAGGGCTTCCTCCAGATCTCAAAAAATGAGCAGGCGCATATAGAGAGATTCGGTCCTTCAGATAGCCTGGACCTGAGCTGTGTAGGGCTTTGTAGGTCATAAATCAGCCCTTTGAACTGTGTCCAGAAACAGGCCCTTTTGGCATGATGACTGTGTCCCAGCATGGGGACGCAAGAGGAGCAGGACTGTGATGATGCTTCTGCATGTTGTTGCGATTCGCCCTTCTCCCTTCACCAGCCAGTGAGATCGCGGGGTTAATCATTGATGGAGTTTCATTGATGGTGAGAGGCCTGGAAGACATGCCCTATGAGGATAGACTTAGAGAGCTGGGTATGTTTAGTCTGCAGAAGAGAAGGTTAAGAGGGGACATGATAGCTATGTTTAAATATTTGAAGGGATGCCATGTAGAGGAAGGAGAGGGCTTGTTTTCTGTTGCTCCAGAGACCAGGACAAGGAGCAATGGATTCAAGCTGCAGGAAAGGCGATTCCACCTGAGCCTCAGGAAGAACTTCCTGACAGTCAGGGCTGTCTGGCAGTGGAAGATGCTGCCTCGGAGTCTCCTTCCTTGGAGGTTTTTAAGCAGAGGCTAGATGGCCATCTGTTGGGAATGCTTTGAGGGTGTTCCTGCATAGCAGGGGGTTGGACTGGATGGTCCGTGTGGTCTCTTCCAACTCTGCATTTCTATGATTCTATGATTCTAATGACCCCTGATTATGTAACACTCCTGCGCTTACCCGCCATGTGGAAGGGCTGGAAGTGCAATGGAGGTGCTTCTTGCCCTACTGCAGCATGGAAGAGAGCCTGACTGCACTGCGGAAGGAAGAAGCATGTCTCTCATGCGTCCTTTGGCAGGGAGCTGGTTGGTGCAGAGGGGAGCATTCCCATTGTGCTCCCTTCCGGACAGAGCGACTGCCAGGATTGTGACCGGAGGATGACACAATAAGGTAAGATGTGGAAAAGGCCACAGATTAGCAGCCAGCTGTTGCAACATGGGAGTTGTGTGTCCTCTATAGCTGCACTGTTAAACAATCTGTCTGCAGATCTTTGGATCAACTAAAGTTTCTGAGTATGCTTCAAAGGCATCCTCAATTGCAGCATGTTGTTGTTGTGTTGTTGTATGCCTTCAGGTCATTTCTCACTTATGGCAGCACTAAGGCAAACCTGTCACAGTTTTCTTGGCAAGGTTTGTTGAGAGAAGGCTTGCTGTTGCCTTTATCTGAGGCCAAGGAAGTGTGACTTGACCAGCGTCTCCCGCTGGGTTTCTGTGGTTGAGCAGAGCTTTGAACCCTGCTCTTTCAGAGTCCTACTCCAACACTCAAAATGGTATATCCCACTCACTGTCACAGAATGTGTTACAGTAATCCAAATGGGATGTAACTAAGGCCATTTCTGCACTAGACTGTTATAGTGCTATTATTCCACTTTCAACATCCTATGGAATCCTCAAAGGTCCTTTCCTAAACCGCAAACCCCAGGATTCCATATGATTTTGAAAGTGGAATAATAGCACTATAACCATCTAGTGCAGAAATGACCTTAGTCATGTGTTACCACGGTCAAATCCAACTTCTTATGGTAGTCTAGCCAGTGAAATTCATGATTTCCCATCAGAAGACATTGCTATATATAATAACTGTAGCAAGACTGACTTATGCTCAACACTGGAAAGAAGGAAAATATATTGATATAAGAGAATGGAAATTTAGAGTTCTGGATATGGTAGCGACAGAAAAGTTAACTTTCTCACTTAAAAATAAGCCAATGCAGGGCTCTGAAAGAGAATGGCGAGAGGTATTGAATTGGATAAAGAATGAAACAGGGGGAAAGAAAGAAAGGCTGTGAGAAAGGAGAAAGACAAAATGAGGTGGTAAAAGATAAAATGTAAATAGTTACATATAAGCTAAAAATAATAGTATATGTTTGTTATAAAAAAGAGATAATGTATGGAACAGAATGTTTATATGGAATGAAATATAAACTCAGATTCAACTGGGAAAACTGATGTCTGGAAGCGGGGAGGTTTTTTTTATTGTTTTTTCGTTAAAAATTTCAATAAAAATTAATTTTTTAAAAAAATCATGATTTCCTGTTCCAGTAAGTAACGGGCGTTAGTTTACCTACCTCTGCTAAAATAAATTGGTAGTCATCAATTGCTGTTGTTGTTAAGTGGTATCTATGCTCATCTGAAGATTTTAAAGGATTAACTGAATTGTCACTGATTATACATTGCATTTCTTTTTGCTCTCCCTCCCATCATGGTTTCTGTTGATTTATTTCTACATCTATGTGGATAATCCTTTACGCATTTTGATGAAATGGACTCGGGCCCATGAAAGTTTATGCCATAATAAGTTTGCCTAAAGGCTCTTTGTTATTCATGATTGAGTAGAGTTTTGAGTGGAAATCTTCCACACCCAAATCGTATTGTATGTTGTCCACTACCTCTCATGTCAAACCATTGCATCAATTTATTGCATCAATTTATTGGGCACCTTATCTGTGTGAGAAACAGGTTCTAGTTTTCATCTCCACCCCATATTTACTAAAGAGAGAGAGAGAGAGAGAAAAAGATAGGAGGGTGAGGAAAATAAAAATAAAAATGGGGACACAGTCCAGTAAATAACTGTATGTAACTTTTATATGTGGCAAGAAATGTTTTTATTGTAGTGGTTCAGTTGCCTTTTGGTTTATGAGACCATAAACTGTTTCTTGAAATAAATGCCACGGCTGGAGCCCAAGAGAGTAAGGATGCAACTCTGAACACTTGCGAAGGCTTTATTGCCTCATAAACTCCAAGCCAAATGAAGTTGTTATAATGTTACATTTTGCGCATGAAATGCACACCCACTTGCCCATGACCTTTGCCCTTTGACACTGTGTTTGTTTTCTTCACACACCCCCTGCTCCCAACCCTGTTCACTATTCGAATTTGTGCAGGTACATGGTTTTCACTCTTTTAACTTGTTTTAATTTGCTGGATAGTTTAACATGTTTTTAGTTATCTTTTTCTGTATTATGTTTTAAATCGCCTTAAATGGTTTAAATGGATTTTGTTGTGCGTTGCCCGGCGATCTTTAGAGACAGGGCAGGATGTAAATATTTTAATTCCAAAAAAACAAAAACACTCCCCCCAAAAAACACACACACACAAAAAAAACAAAAAAACCCATATAAATATTTGGAAACATTTTACTAGATAGGACTATAAATTCAGTGATACCAAAAATATGCATCATCTCCCTTTAAATTCAGGGCCCTGCAAATAAGACTGAAATGTTTCAGTCAAGATTTTGCTACAGAAATTGCTGTTTCAATGGAATTGTGAAAAGATTTCCTCTTACAAGTCAGTCATCTTAATATGGATGATAACGAGTGACACTTTTTTTAAAGAAAAAAAAAGAGGATTAGAAAAATATAAAGAAATATCTGGCATGTTATTCCAAGTAGGTAAATGGAATGGAGTAATGGATTATAGTTGAACAAAGGAAAACTTTCTTATTCTCTTCCAGGAGACTCTCTTGAGTTACAGCATGGCTTCTAGAGGGAAAGGGTAGAAACCTGAGCCATTTAAAATGGTACAATATATTGTCTGCATTTGCCCCCAAGTGAAGGAGACAGAGTTCTAATAGCCTCTTAATCTTCCAGTTTTATGACTGTTCATGTTGCTCTATTAATTACTTCAGAGTGTGTGACCTGACAGAACTTTAAAGCTGAAAAGTATTTCATCCTAACTGCCAAACCCACTGCCATTTCTGTTTTGATCTGCAACAATTGTGCTGCTGTGGCACAGAGAATGACAGTGTCCTAGGTACTGCGTGATGGAGCACTGGCCAATATGTGCTGATGCTCGCAATAAGAAATTGTAAGGACTTTGGTCACCAATTTTGATTACATGGTCCCACAGAATAGAACTTTGTGAGAAACTCTACAGTGTGCTGGGGCAATTCACAGTGTCCTGTTGTTTGACCTGGTGTGAGCATGTGTAGCCTCTGCAGCCGCATAAGGACATGGGGGCGATTCGCCCTGGGCAGCAATGTTTCTGGGGCATCCCGGCCCGTAGCCACGCCCCCAAGTGCCCTGGCCACGCCTCCATGCACTGCAGCCATGCCCCTGCGCAGTGGCCATACTCCTCACATTGTAGCCCCACTCTCTTCTGCCTCCCTCCACACACTCCAAGCTGTGCCACTGAGCCCCTGTCATAGATATTAGTAGGTTATGATATGGCTTTGCTAGATTAAATGGAGAATCAGAGTGATGAACTGCTATCATGTATCAATTGCTATTTGCTATTTGCAACTGTGTATACAGTTGGAACTTTTAAGGTATCCTAAAGCACCAAAGGGTTAATTGCTGCACTATTTAATGTCACTTTGGCCCTTTCCATAGCCTACCTTTTTGTGAAGTCATCCAGTGGGCATCCCACCAGCAGCTCTGCTGGGAAGGGAGTGCGCTGTGAGTGCTCCCTTCCACACTGGATGGTTTCCTGCGGAAAGAAGTGCAATGACCACGCCAGTTCCTTCTACAGTGCTGCTGGGCACTCTCCCAGGCTGCGCTGGGCCAAGAAGCACAGTCATTATGCTTCTTCAGCTTCTGCAGGACAGGTAAGTGTGGGATAGTGGTGTGGTTGTGTGTCATTGATGAGGAAAACGTTTCAATTATTTAATCAGCAATCATGCCGTCTGGGGACGGGAGAAGGATGGGACTGTGGCCCTTTTTGCATGCAGTTCTTTTTGCACGAGGGCCCCTTGAGCGTCGCATAAATGGGAGCATCAGTCCGTACGACACACTCCCACTCACGCGACGCTCAGGAAACTAAAGCGGGGCGCGTGCACATTTTTTATTTTCGGCTCTAAGCCGAAAATACTGTGCAGTCGTGCAATGCTCACGGGGCCCTCACGCACTTACCTGCATGTGGTACGTTGAACAAGCTGGCCAGGTCGCGCTTTCTTCCCCCAGCGCAGCCTACAGCTCCCAGACTGTGCTGCGGAAGGAAGGGGTGGGGCGCTAGCGCGATGGTCGCGCTACCAGGAAGTGACCTGCGGGATGAAGGAGCAGGGAAGCAGCTGCTTTCCGGCTGAGGCTTTTCGTGAGAGACGTCCCCCCCCAGCCATGCAAACAGGTAATGTGCGAAAAGGGCCTGTGATGATATCATGCAGAAGCGTTGTTGCGGTTCTGTGCTTCTCCCATCCCCATTGCAGGATGGGAGGGTGCTGCAGAAAGGGACTTTGTATCTCGTCAAGAGGGAAGAAGAGCAGAAGGGGGGAATGCAAAAAAGCAAGAAGGTGTTATGAGAACAAACATGGCAGAGATAAGGGGATAGGAATTCATTCTAGTTCCCAAGATGAAAGCAATTTAAATAACTGAGGTCTGTGAAAGTGCCTGTCATGATGGGGTGGCATGACATTTATGACTTTCACCAATCATTGATGTGCACACCTAAATTTGTAAGACAAGGAAAAACTGTAACCATCCTAGATGCAATAGTCTCAGCAACATTTGGATATGTTCTTATGTTGCTTGTTTTTCTAAATAAAACGTTTCTATTTGAAAGTGAGAGATGTTTTTGAGAGCAAGTTATTTGGGAAGTTATCTGGGAAAACAAGCAATGCCTCCTGCTTCACAGAGCCCTTTACATTGCCTCCTTAACCTTTTTAAGTACACTGTCCTTGGCCTCCCTCACCCAGCTACTTCCTTGTTGTTGTTCGCTGTCAAATCCCTTTCAAGTTATGATGACCTTATGCAGTGGTTCTCAACCTGTGGGTCCCCAGATGTTTGTGGACTTCAGCTCCCAGAAGCCCTGAGCATTGACCATAGTGGCTGGGGCTTCTGGGAGCTGAAGTCCACGAACATCTGGGGACCCACAGGTTGAGAACCACTGACCTTATGGATGTGAGGCCTCTGAAAGAGCAGTCATCAACAGCCCTGCTCAAGTCTTGCAAATGCAGGGTCATGGATTTCTTTATTGAATCAATCTTTATTGAATCAATCTTTATTGAATCAATGGTTGTCCTCTCTTCTAACTGCCTTTCACTTGACTGAACATTATTGTCTTTTTCAGAGAGTCATGTTATTTCCAAAGTATGTTAGTCTTAGTTTTGTCACTTTGGCTTCTAGAGAGAATTCAGGCTTGAGTTGCCCTAGGGTCTGTTGTTTGTCTTTTTGGTGATTTATAATATCCACAGAACTGTACTCCAGCACCACCAGAGTTGATTTTCTTCCTGTCAGCTTTCTTCACTGTCCAACTTTCACAATCATATATAGCAATTAGAAATACTATGGCATGGATGATTCTGACTTTGGCATTTAATAATATATTCTTACGCTTAAGGATCTCATCTAGTTTCTTCATACCTGTCCTTCTTCCGACTTTTTGATTACATTCTCCATTTTGATTAATGACCGAACCAAGATATGGGAAGTCTTTAACAATGTTGCTGTCTTCATCTCTCAGTGATCCTTATTTTTGTTTTCTTAACATTCAACTGTAACCCTTTTGTTGCACTTTCTTCCTTAACTGACATCAGTAGTCATTCCAAATCTTTGCTGTTTTCTACTAGTAATATGATGTCATCTGCACATCTGAAATTGTTGATATTCCTTGCCGCAATTTTTACGTCTCCTTGCTCCAAGTTGAATTCTGCATCCCACATGATACATTTTACATATAAATTAAACAGATAGGGTAATAAAACCCACACTACTTCCAGACAGCAACATATTTTTTTTCGTACAAGATTGCTTTTCTGCAGACCCCCCCTGCAATTTTGTATAACAGAAAATCTTGCACAAGAAAAATCTTGCACAGAAAGCAGCATTCTTGCACAACAAAAGCATGTGGCTGTTTTTTTGTGTAAGACTGTTGGGCAAGAACTTTTGTATACATTTTTCGTGTAGGTTTTTATTATGCAAGATTGCTTTATTTTATTTATTTGTTTTTTGTCTGTAAAACAGTGCTTCTCAAAATATACAATGTGGAGGATTGGCATCCCCCCCCACAGCATGCAAGGGACTGGTACCATTTTCAAGCCATATTATTTCAAGAGTCATAGTACTGTCAATTTATACCAGGAACTATATAGACAATACAATAAAAGTTTGAATAATAAAATATTTATTTATTTAGTTTGTAAACAAATGGTACTGTCTTGAGTTCCAGTGCTGGGGAAAAGACGGGACATAAATAAATAAAATGGTAATATATAACATTGCAGTGTAAATAAAAATACTAAGGAAAATTTAAATATTAAAATATTAAAGAATAAAAATTTTAACAAAACCATATAGGGGAAAAAAGGGGACAGGAATTAAGGTTCTGAGCAAAGACAGTCAGAACTAGGAGACAGATGAGAAACTGGAATTATTTAAATATAGAAAAGAGGGTATATGGAGAACGGTTAAGAAAAGAAAGAATTGAAACATTGTACTTGATATATATGGGGAGCAGCGACAGTATCTCCTGTTGCAGAATCACAGAACCAAGGCTACTGGATGGGGCTGAGAGATGAATGAATGGGCTTAGCCGTCACAGCTGGATAAGGCCTTCTATTGTGTTTTTGACCCAAATTCAGATCTGTCTACCCAGAGGTATACTCCACTGAGGCCATTTCCACATGGGCTTAAAGAAACGGGGCAGAGCATCTTCCAGGGAGGACGTCTGCACCTAGGAATGGACTGGGTCGGACCTACTTAGTGTAGTTCCACACCTCAGCCCGCTCCAGAATGACCCGAAGTGGTCACCCAGTGTGCTTTTGAAAGACCGCTTGAAACAGGTCTTTCAAAAGCACACAGCGCGCCACTCCGTGCCCGTGATCCGGTGCAGATTTGCAGGCTCGCACCAGTGTGAGCCTGCAATCTGCCGGGTGTCGGGCTTTAGGCTGGCGAGCTTCAGCGGTTGGTGGAGAGCCTCGACCAACCGGAAACCGCCATTTTCATTCCTGGAGCAGTTCGGAGCGGCGGCCACGCGCTGCTCTGGAGCAGCCTGGACCCAAGCGTGGAGCCAAGAAGTCCGGTAACTACCAGCACAGGGCGATTCCCTCTGGAGTGAGTAGCTGCAACAATGACAGTGATCAAGAGTTCAAAAAATTAACAACGTTGGGACCATAGGTCCCAGAATTCCCCAGGATCCCATAAAATCATTTCTTTCAGGTTCCAATGCTTGCATCTTCTATCACAGGACTTTTGTTCTCAAGCCTTCACAGGTAGGAAGTGTTGGGGAGCTAGCAGCACAAAATATGAATCTATAAGCATGTATGCACTGAGTACGTGGGCAGGACTGACTTATATGCTGGCTCTGTTATGGCTGATTGGCTAAATATCTTACAAGCCTAAGGGCTGGTGTCAGTGGTTTGCTTTTAGACAGTAGAAGTGAAGTCATTACTCTTGGATCTATAAAACCTATAGAAAAGCTATAGATGTTGGAAGTCTGTGAGTAAGTGAACACATGAATACAAGGGCTTAATTACATGTTATTGCGTTACTAGGAGATTCCCAGAAGCCCCTTTCCACCTCACTGAGGCTAACCCTTTGTGTTCAGGTTTTGTGATTACAGTGGGTAGCTGCACATACACGTCGTCTTGTCCCACCAAGCACCCTCTCTCCTCCATTCAGAAGAAATGTTTTATTTGTCTGAACTCTATTTTGCCAGACCATTGTGGGAGCAGTGAGTAAGGGAACTGCAGGAAAAAATAGAATGGGAGCCTGTTTGTATTTCCTAGGAAAATTCCTTGTAATTTGTTTTCTTTTGTCTTCTCCACCTCATCCCCTCTTCAATCAATCAATCAAGTGGGAGGAACAAATAAAGAGCCAATACTTTACACAGTGTCTCTGTCAGGGATGGGCCAACCGAATCCGCAAATCCTTGAATCTTCAAATCCTCAGCAAGGATTCGAGATTTGTGAATCTGAATCCCTGTGCCAAAATAAGCAAATCGAATCTATCGAATCCACCAACCAAATAGTTTGTTGGAGACTGGGACGCCTGAAAACCTGGGCAACTGGGATGCCTGAAAACCTGTGAGACCAGACACACAAGGGGAGATGACAAGTAGGTGAGTTTTTCCCTTGGGGTAATAATGACCTTTGCTAACAATTTCAGAAATTACATCTGGGGTTATATTCTAATATATTAAATTGAACATTTAATATTTAAGTTCAGCACTATTTTCTGTGCTGAAAAATCAATGGCATGTATAAATGCTGGGGTCAGTGGGTCTGAAGCCTATCAGAAGTAGTGGGGCAGAGGCCAAGGTCACACAATCTCATCCACTGATTGCCACGTGTAGGCCAGTGTACTTCCTTCCAGAAGACCAGTGCCTGGTTGTAAACCTATAGCTAGAATAGGATGAGAAGTGAAATGTCTGTCATGGTTTCTCATGAGCCACATGACAAACTACATGTAGCAGAAAGGAAAAATTGTTTTTAAAAATTGGCACCTCTAGGGCCTTCCAAAGGCCTGATAGGCAGGAAGGTACAGTCTTCTGGAGATTTCAAGGACAGCAGAAAGATTCCTTTGCATAGCTCCCTTGCAAAGCTCTTTCAGACACAATTCTGGGATTTGTAGTTTTACAAGATGTCACAGCCTTTTCTGCCACAGTGTGCTGGTGCATCATCAAACTACGAACCCCAGGATGCCAGAAGGAGCTATGCAAAGAAAATCTAGTTTTGACCAGGATTATCTCTGTACTGTAGTATGTGGCCCTGTTTACACAGGCAGGAAAATGTGGGATTAATCCACATTTTCCTGCCTGTGTAGAAAGGGCCTCCATGTCATTTTCAATCTGGGGAGATCCTGAGTCAAAACTAGGACAATTGTCCTGACCAGTTTTCTTCAGAGGGAGGCTTGCCTTTGGCTAGGCTTTTACTAAGGCTGAGAGAGTGTGTCTTGCCCAAGATTATCCTTCTTTCTCTTGCTTTTTAAACCCTTTTTTTAAAAAAAGGATTCAAAAGATTCAAGATTCATGAGATTTGTGGATCCCCAGAATCTTCCAGGGATTCGGATCCAGATCTCGATTTGGAAAATTCTAGATTCTTTCCATCCCTAGTTTCCATCATTGACTATTTCCTCACTAAATTGTTACAGTGCTATTATTCCGTTTTCAACATCCTATGGAATCCTGGGGTATGCAGTTTAGACAGGAGCCTCAAAGGCCATTATCATCCTCATCCTGCCTTTTTCCCAGTTTGGGACTCAAGGAGGCTTACAACAGTTAAAGTAAACATAGTTTGAAATTCACAACATACAAAAGTTGAAAAGCAATTAAACTATCAAAAAATTAAAACCAGTTAAAGACACAAACCAAATAAAAGCCCAGCACATTTCCCAAGGCCAGTTTCCTCTAAAAAGATGAATTCTCAAATGTCTTCCAGAATAAAAATGGCCTTCAGCTATCTGTGGAAAGATAGTAAGGAGGGTGCCAGTCTAGTCTCTCTAGGAATGGAGTTTCAGAGTTTGGGGGGCAGGGGACAGCCATTGAGAAGGCCATCTCCTGTGTTCCCACCAAATGTAACTGTGAGTATGATGGAACTGAGAGAAAGTAAGCCCCAGAAGATCTCTAGTACAGAATAGGGCTATCATCAGTTTGATTTTTATAAATATGTAAATAACTAACTAAGATGTGTAGATTTCAGCACTGCCCTATTGAAAGAAGCCTGCAATGTGCATCTCTAGGCAGGACAACAGAGGGAGCTTTCAGATTCAGCAAGTGCCAGGGACAGGATGCATGTGCTTTTGACAGGCTTGTTAATTGTAAGCTTGTTAAAGAGAGGGAAGCAAATGAATTGTTCAGTGGTGGTGGTGGTGGGGAGGACAAGAGGAAGGAAGGAAGGAAGGAAGGAAGGAAGGAAGGAAGGAAGGAAGGAAGAGGTTTACTTTCTTGTGTTTGGTGGAGCCACAGCTGAGAATGGATGATGGTACCTTCACACACTTAATGAGGTTTTAAATTGACTTTTTTTTTTAAACTTAAAGTCTGGCTCAGGGACTGGCAATGGCCAAGGGAAGGGCACTGGTCTGCAGACCACCACTTTGAGATCCATTGATGTAGAAAATAGCAATCATGCACAAAACCCACACATGGATGTCTGGAAATAATTGCTGGAATTTGTTATCACAGTGTAAGCTATGTAAATTTATATATACTTAGCTATGTATTGGTGCTAAGAAAGTCTGTTAGTGAATTGGAAAGATGCAAAACGAGACATCTTCAAGAGTGTCCTGATGCACATTGGCACTCCCTAGCCAGTGCCCTGATGCACAACAGCACTGATGAGCATCAGTCCCAATGCTTATTGGGACCCTTGTGCATCAGTTTCAATGTGCATCAGTCCATTTGTTGGCTCCCCTATGCAGTTATAGAACAGCAGCCCTTTACTGAATATGGAGGTCATGGAATTGACCTGTTCTGATTCTTACAGAGGTAAGCCCCTTACTTCACAAACAGGATTCCAGCCAGTGTTTTTTGTGCAAAATCCCTCAAATCTCATGCAAAAGAGCTACATGTATTCCTGTACAGAATAATTTCCTGGAACACTTCAGATGATGTGAACACTGGTTGAAAGACAGGCAAAATTCTCATGACTGGATTATTCTTTCTGATTGAGTTTCCTGAGTGTTGTGTGACTCATTTTTTTTCATGCAAGAAACAAATATTGGTGACTATTCTTTCTATTCCTATTTTGAACTGCTACAGTCTCAAGAGGTCTGTATCACTTGCTTTTACTGAATGTGTAGCTCAGACCTTCAACATAATCAGAAGCTTCACAAGAGAGAGGTATATGCAATTATAATTCATGCTGTGTACCTGTTCTGTGTCAATGAGCATTTTTACCACTGAAAAGCCTGTTTAAATAGCTGTGTCTCTACCCTATTGTTTTAATGTCAAAATATTCCTTAGAGATCTACATATACACAATATACAAACTATTAACTTGTGGTTTAAAGGTTTGGGTTTTTTTTTCCCAAAAAAGAACAGCCCAATCTGCATTCCAAATAAACTTCACTGGAGGTTTTTGGAACTTAAAATAAAGTCACTGTGAAAATGATAAATGCATATATGTATTTATATATATGTTATATGCAACATGTAACCTTATTCTCACCAACAAAATAAATGTTTGATAGGATAAAATTGAGTGTCGTCTTCTCTTGAGGGTGAGGGCTGAGATCCTATGTAATGTTGTACCAGCGTATACTCCACCATCATCGTTATACAGGAGACCGGAGAGGGAGGAATGCAGGAGGAAATTACATGGGATGAAGGGCAATGGCATGATGGAGTTTTCCCAGCACCACCCCGGCATACTACTGTCCATTTAGTGGGCAGAGGTGTATCAGGTGCTGCCTGCTATTATGTAAGCCAAGGAAAGCTGTTATACAAGGAGGAACTAGATAGCTTCTTGTATCGTACAGAAAAAACAACCAATACTATGAAGTTTGTAGCAAAGCTTTTGATTGTGTAGATCAAGAGAAACTATGGATTGCTCTTAAAGAAATGGGTGTGGCACAATATTTGATTGTCCTGAGGTGTTAGCTGTATGCAGGACAAGAGGCTACTGTTAGAACAGAATATGAAGAAACAGAATGGTTTCCAATTGGCAAGGGGCTCAGACAGGACTGCATTTTATCACCCAATCTGCTTAACTTGTATGCTGAACGTATCATACAGAAAGCAGGATTAGACTTGGAGCAAGGAGACATATAAAATGGAGGAAGGAATATCAACAATTTAAGATATGCAGATGACATCATATTACTACCAGAAAACAGCAAAGACTTGGAATGATTACTGAAGAAAGTCAAGGAAGAAAGTGCAAAGGCAAGTTTACAGGTGAACACTGAGAAAACAAAAATAATGGCCACAGATGATTTACATAACCTTAAAGCAGATGATGAAGACGTTGAAATAGTTCAAGTTTTTCTATCCCTTGGTTCAGGGTTCTTAATCAGAATGGAGACTGCTTCAAGAAATCAGAAGAGGACTAGGACCTGGAAGGGAAGCTATGAAGCAACTAGACAAGATCCTGAAGTGTAAAGATATGTAATTGAATACTAAACTTAGAATTGTTCATGCCATTGTATTTCCAATTTCTATGTATATTTGTGAAAGCTGGACAGTGAAGAGAGCTGATAGGAAGAAAATTAACTTGCTTGAAGTGTGGTGCTGGAGAGGAGTTCTATGGATACCCCGGACTACTAAAAGACAAATAAATGGGTCCTAAAGCAAATCATGACTGAACTCTCCATAGAAGCCAAGATGACATGGGACATGATAGCCATGTTTAAATGTTTGAAGAGATATCATGTCAAGGAGGGAGCAGGCTTGTTTTCTGCTGCTCCAGAGATTAGAACAAGGAGCAATGGATTCAAGCTGCAGGAAAGGAGATTCCACTTGAACCTCAGGAAGAACTTCCTGACTGTCAAAGCTGTCCAGCAGTGGAATATGCTGCCTCGGAGTGTGGTAGAGTCTCCCTCTTTGGAGGTTTTTAAGCTGAGGCTGGATGGCCATCTGTTGGGAGTGCTTTGATTTGTGTTCTTGCATGGCAGGGGTCAGACTGAATGGCCCCCGTGGTCTCTTCCAACTCTATGATTCTATGACTAAATAGACTGTGGTTCTTTGGATATATCATAGAATATATGACTTACTAGAAAAACAATAATACTTGGTAATGTAGAAGGCAGTAGGAAAAGAGGAAGACTGCTTTACAGATGGATAGACTCAATCAAGAAACACACATTCCTGAATTTCAAAGACTGGAGCAGGGTGGTTGGGGATAGGGTGACTTGGAGGTTTCTCATCCATAGAGTAAGCATAATCAAAGTTGACTTGATGGCAATTAACAGCAACAACAAGCATAACCTTGTTACCCCACTGCATGCCAGCTAAGAGAATTCTGGTCAGAGTGTCCTCTTTAGCTGGCAGAATTGTGTGTGTGTGTGTGTGTGTGTGTGTGTAATGCATATTTCCTCTCACCTCCTCTTCCATTCCTTGCAGTCAAACAGAAGAGATTTTTGTTCAAAGATGTGTTTAATTTTTGCGGGGTGGGGGTGGGAGAGGTCTAAATTCCCAATGAGCCTTGAGGCATGAATCCCCTTGACCATAGGCAGTTAGTGTATCACGGTTTCACTGTAGTCTCCTCTCTTATTGAAAATAACTTTTTGCAAATCAACCAAACACATTTGTAGGATTTTTAACAAGTTGTTACTGATCTTCAAAAGGATAACAACAGTGAATGGGTTATATGTATTTCCTAGGAAGAGAGTTCCAGGATATCAGAGTTGCTACTAAAGAAAAGTTTGCTCTTGTTGAAAATTAATGTGGCCTCTCCATAAGATGCAGAGCTTCAGAAGATTGTAAGCAATGGGATGGTTTATACATAAGGGGACATTCCCTGATGTTATCAGATCAGTATGTCCTAAGCCATTTTTTAAACTTATCATCATCACTTGCTCTTTGAATTGGGCCTATTTTGGTTGTCTTAATTGTTTTGGTTGTCTCAAGCATATTGTTCTGCACTTATTAACAAGTGAGCAGCCACACTCTCTACTTGCTTTCCAAATCCTTTCTGAATTTTTACTTCTTTAAGGACAAATCTTGAAGGGAATCTTCAAGGGCAAAAATTCAACCTTTAAGGTCTGCCCTGTTAATGAACTCTGTGGAACTCTGCTATGGCTACCCTGTCACTACTTCAGGACTCACCATTTCATTGTGGCAGCTCATGGAGAGATAAAACAAAACAAACAACGAATCTGAATATGTTCCCATATTCAGAGGCAGACGGAAGACATCTTCCATCAAGATCTGCTGGAATCATAAATGGATGATGTCTGTGATGTGACCTAGTTTCTCCAATCCCCACCACTCTTCACCAGCAACAGAATGGCTGTGGGGAGAACTATTGCAGAGAAATGGTGAATCCTGGGAGATGGGCACTGGATGTTGCACAAAGAGGAAGAGAGTGTCAATGCTGCAATGACCAAAATAATACACATACTTGAGTAAAGTGGACTTATGCTTGCATATATCACTAATAAGATACCCGCCATAGAGTCTAACTTAATCTGAGTGTTACCAAAGTATGAATTATATGCATCTATTTTCTACAAATACATGTAGTTGCTGCTTGATAGAAACCATTTCAGAACACAGTTATAACTCTGAATTCAAGATCAGTACTGAGTGCAATGATATCCCTAAGCCAGAATACCGTTCTGTAAGAGAGTGTGCTCCCATTCAGAAGAGGTGCTGGTGCACACTCTTTATCCTTCTAGGCTGCAAGAGATTCTGTTACCTGAGTGCACAAAGTCTGCAGTAATTCAGCAGGCGATTCCTCACTTTCTTGAGGTGATTCAGCATATTGTAGCTGTACATTTGTTTCTCTTATTTTATCCTATGCCTTTGTGCTACCACAGAGATATCAAAGATATTGCAAGTGAGTACACCCTCTTTCTTCTTTCTCAAATATGGATCTAGTCAGACAAACTCCACAAACGTACTTTGATCATGACTTGTACTGTTGGAATGCTTATATCATTTGCAATGCACAGCCATGGCTGTGTGCAGTACAGGAAGCCACAGTGTATAAAGAATTGCTGCTGGAATGCAAATGAATCAGAAATCCATGGCTGATCCCTTTTTTTTTTCATCTTGGTGGCTCCAAACAATGAGAATATAGCTTTGATCCACTGCTGGCATCTGGAGAAACACCCATAAATAATGAGAGAATGTGAGCACCCAGCTCTTTTCCAGAGGGCATTTGTCTACATTTCTCCGCCGGCTATGCCAATTAGACCTGGCACAGTGGTTCTCTTTGTAATGAAATGCTTGACCTGGGACAAAGCTTTTTCAGAGAGCATTCAGAAGGCAATCTCTGCTAATATGCTCTTCAATAGTGCCGAATGACTGTAGCAGTGACTTCCTGATCTTCAATTCCAATAAATGGCAATTCGTAAGGACAGATTATCTGTTCTCTGTGCAATGTTCTGTGTACTTAGTTTCTGTGGAGCTGAGCTCCTGAAATCACCATGAATCTGCTTCAGTGAACATTTGCCCTTTGATGTCTGTTTACTTGCTCTGTTTCGACTTATCATTGTACACTAATTCTCCACACACCTCTCTGCCTCTTGGGAGACAAGGCCATTGTCACAAGGGATTAGATTCTGAGTTAATGTGCTGCCTGCTTAAATGACAATAGAGAGACATTTGAGAGCAGCTTTGGTTTTTAAGGTTATATAGCAAAGGGATGCTGAACATTTTGTTCTTATATTGTTACAGATCTGATGCAATGAGACAACTAATGTAGTGAGTCTCTCAACATCATTATTCTAGATGATGGTTCCTTTGGTTACCAGCTTTTTAAGATATTTATTTAAATTAACAATACAGCCCTCCCCAAAACAAAACCCACAGAGAAACATCGGATAATAAATGCAAACACCATTTCAAACTATACAAGGAGAGATAGACAATCTTCTCCTATTCATGGTGTTTTCCTCCACCCATTTATGAAAGAGTAACATAGAAAAGGGACTTGTTAATGCACCAGATTGCATGAGGATTTGGTATATTGAATTTGTCTGTATTGCTAGTACCATAAAATGTAAATGGATACCTAAGTGTGTAAACTTTTTCATTTCTTAAGAAATGGACATATGTCGTGAACTTTGCAGCAATGGAACACTTGAGGCAGAGTTACTGCTTATGAATTTAAAGGCGCATTCCCAAATACAACACAGTAGGCACCAGCTTTTAAATATACTGGCCAGGTCTTCATTTTTTTTTAAAAAAAAATTGGCACCAAAATAAATGATTGAAGGCTTTGGTGTGAGGTGAGCTACAGGCTTGTGTTTGCATTGGGTACAGCAGAATCTTAGACTAATGTGATGCCGATGAGTAACTATGTTTCAATTAATGCTTCCAGTCTTCACAGCTGAAGATAGTCAGCAATGAATGCAGTGCTAGTGGCAGTTGTATGAGACCTGTGCCTGAAATTCCTGGTCTAAGTGTTACATTAGACATGAATGTTTTCAATTGACTTAGGCAAACTCCTGGCAAAAAGCAGAATTGGAATATATCCACAAACTCCAGTCCATAGACAGTGGGCTGAACAGAGACAATGGTTTCTTGATACACTGCACATATTATAACACTAGTTAACACTAGCCTCATGAGGGCTCTCTTGGCCAGTTTATCACATCTCCTTTCTGGTTCCCAGCCAACATCACGCAACATTCCAATAACTCCCTCCACCATCCATATGGTTATCTACTTACCTTAGCTTTGAACATCTTTTCTCCTGCCTTTGTCCTCCCCAAGGGCCATGGGTCATCATTAAAACTGTAGTCGTCATCTCATCACCATACTCACAAGTTTTGCATTTCTATTGCTATTCACATAGCTATTAATTACAGCCTGCTCATTCATAGTTATGAAGATCTGTTCCCAGGCACTTCACTCTATGCAGCTGGTGAAACAGACTCAAGTCTATGAAAGCTTATGCTACCAACTTCTTTCTCTCAGTTGGACCATTTCCACACTAAAGTGTTATGGTGCTACTATTGCACTTTCAACATCCTATGGAATCCTGGGGTTTGCCGATTAGGAAGGGGCCTTTGCATCCTTAGCATTCCTTGATGGAAATATGAGGTTAGTACTGTTTGCCAATCCAACAGGGTTGTTGTGACGATTAGTGTGATAATGTTTGGAGGCATTATTATATTGTAAAACAAGGATGGACAACTTTGGTAGGGGAGGGGAAAGTTTTTTTTTCTGACACAGGCTTCCCTGAAACAGAAAACAGAAGAAAAGGAGAAGAAAGAACAAACAAAGGAAAGAAAGAAAAGAGAATCAGGGAGAAAAATGGAAAACAGAAGTGACAGGACATCCACTTCTGCTGCTGTTTTTTTCTTTTCATTTTGAGAGTTTTGGGGAGTGTTGGAATTTTCTGCCAAGGAGCTCTCACACTTCATTAAACTACAAACTCCAGGGTTCTACATGATGCAGCCCTGATGGCTAAAGTGGAATCATTGTGCTTTAACTGTGTAATATGTAAGGGCTTACTGTCAGTTTCTTCTGAATCATAAGGAAATGTTCAGGATCTGTTCTGGAGAAGAGGGGCATGCCTTTCTTCCACAATATTTTATTTCCCCTAGAATAAGGAATAAGGGCATTCAATCTGCATGTGAGAGAAGAAAGAGACCTAAGACAAGGTCTGGTGAGACATTAGGGCTGTCTGGCTGAGAATTCTAAATACCCCTTCCTAAACTGCAAATCCCAGGATAACATAGGATGCTGCCATGGCAGTTACAGTGGAATCATAGTGCTGCAACTCTGTGGTATGAAAGGACCCAAGGTGTCTTCGTAATTGCATGCTCTTTGTCCTTTACTGTACTTTGTATTTCACTGTCTGTCTGAGCAGGAAATGATTTCCCATTTTTTTTCATGGTACTGGCAGCTAATTGGGGCTATGAGATCAGTTTTTGCTTTGAGCAACAGTGATTTTGGCTGTGAAGCAGTAGTTTACCACATGGGGGAATGGGATCTTTTCCCACTATGCCTATTTGAATGGCAAAAGCCTTCCTGTATGCTGACAACATTGTGTACAAAACTGTGAGAAATCTTCAGTGTATTTATGTGTATGAGCTGAACACTGGACTATGACACCGGGTTAGATTCCCCACTCAGCCATGGAAACCCACTGGGTGACCTTGGGTGTGTCGCACACTCTCAGCCCCACAAAGCCTCATGATACCTTAGGGTTGCCGTAAGTTGGAAATGACCTGAAGGCAAACGACAGCAGCTCACCATGGAAGAGAGTCATTGGAAATCAGCAACCAAATAGGTTGCATTAGTTGATCTACTTGGCCCCAAATGTAAAATTTTCAAAGGACTGTGATGACAGTATACATACAAGAAACTGTTACATTGCAAGGCTCACTTATTAATGTGACCTGGCCTTAAAGAAAGCTAACACATTTTTTTTGAAAGAAAATGGTACATGTCTTGTCTCTCAGGTTATATATCTGTTCATTATTATGTGCCTCCATACTATTTTAAAAGGGGAGAAGGGGCTTTGTCCAAGCAAGTGATGATGCTACTAGAAAATGTGTGTAAAAGAATTATGCAGATTGAAATTTGCAATCCTAGAATTCTTTCAGAGCATAAAAAGTAATACTTTTGGACTACAGTGCCCAAAATTTCCCAACCAGTGTGTCCAAAAGATAACTTCTCCAAGGTCTTGAATTCTGGGAATGGATCTCAGGACTATAGGAAGACATGGCTCTTCCCCTCTGAGAAGCAGTGACTGGTGGCCTATGGGGCAGGGGCATGGAGAATTAGCTATGGGTTTTTAACCCAAGTTTAAAGGAACGTTCAGCATCTTGTGCCCCTCCTTTAAAGGTCAAATTATAGACGTGAAAGCCACCTGTTGCTACTGTCTCCAAAGCACTGGTGAAGCTTCAACCTTAGAAAGGGAGATTTGACACTGGATTCTCCTTCTGCCCTCTCCCAGACACTGAAGAACACTGAAGAAGTTCCCACAATGGTTCTCTCCTTCAAGGGAGAGCTTTGACTTTGGAGAAAGAACTGTGTTTGTTGGGGCAAGACGGTAGGTAGTGGGGGTTGGGGAGGTTTGGTGTTCATGGATCTCTCAACCTCCACTCATGGGCATGATATGAAAAGAACTTCAGGCATGCCTCAGAGTTAGCATCTAGGCTAATTCTCTCTTTCACTGCTTGCATAAAATTCTCCCCAACCTTTGGAAGAAAAGCAAGCTGCATAGAAGAAGAAAAGAGCCAAAGGCTTCAGTTTTAAAATATGTGTTTCCTGTTGTTTAGATCATAATACCTTTGTTGGTTTGCATTGTTTACAACTTTTTCCATCAGCCTTGAAGGGTATTTTGCTTTGTCTAATCTCTTCCTCTCTCTCTCATTGCTGGTCGGGCTTATATGATTACAAGAACCATATGTATTTTAATAAGGTATGAGATGGTCGCTTCATGAACAAATGCCCAAGATAGAAATGAATGTTTTAGGTTCTGCTTCATGGGGATTTCTTGGCTGTAGACATGTACAGAATATTCAGAAGGCTAGAATCTAGATAATAAACCCCCTGATGATCATGTTGTTCTTCAAGCTGCCTCCTTATGGGTAGGTCCACCAGATAAATGGGACAAACTGGCCAGGTGAGCTATGTATGTGAGTCATGACTAACAGAGAAACTTTATTCTATAGCACATAGCTTAGCACTTTGCATACAATTTGCAAGATCTTGCAAATAAGGATTATTGCAATATTGTCCCATTATATGGAATCTTGCCCTTCCCTGTAGACTTGGCCAAAAGCAAAATTGCTGCAGCCTCACCTAGCTTTTGTAATTCTCCTCATTAATAACCTTATGCCATTTTGACTACACGTTGTTGCTCCTTGGCCACATGTGTACACATTTTCATGTATGAAATGTTGCAGAGTATGAGAAAGGTGATGATGGAGGGGTGTGTGGCCCATAATCTCCTGAAGGCCATGTGATTCCTTACCCCCAACAGTCTCTGCTGCCCATATTGTAAATGTTCAATGAGAAGAAGAAATTACATTTGAATGGTTTCCATGGGGAAGGCAAAGGAAGAGGTGGCACACACACACACTCACATGAAGCAAGAGGTATTAGATTTTCAGAGCCAAAAGTTTGTGTTGTCTCAGGGCTTGCCCAACTGCATGAAAATTCCAGGCTGGTGCTTGGAGTAGATTATTCAGAGATAGGAAAGTTAATAGGAAAGGATTCAATTCATTTAATTAATCATTAATAAGCTAAAAAGTCTAATTCAATTAAACAAAAAGTTAACTAGCATATTTATGTTAAATTATGATTTAAATTAAAACCTGCACTAAAAACCTTGCCAGAATTAAGCTGAAAAGTGGAATTGATGGATTTACTTTCCACCTCTCCCTTGCCTTTTTATTTTTACTTCACATGGATTTCAAGTGTTTTTACATGTTCTACAACAATCCTGGAGAATTGATACATAGAAATGATTTTTCATTGTGCTTAGAAATATGGTGGGTTGGGGAGAATCAGTTCCTCATAAGACCCTAAATCATCCCATTGAAACTGCTCTGAAATACTTTGTTTGAATTTTAGTTTTATAAATCACGCAAGGTATCCTCTTTTGACTGGTTTACCAGGGCATCCAGGTAAAAGACAAGTAATGCATTTCTGATTGGATAACGCCCCATATTCGGAAAGAAGAATTTTTTTTTGGTAACTGGTATGCATGAGAGCTCAATGGATGACTATTAACTAAACTGGGTCTATAGGATTTTTGCTGAGCTTTTTGCTTTTCTTTTTAAATCTGAATGGATCATATGATAAGGATGAAGATTGATTGATCAGTTGAAATAAAACAATGTAATTGAAAAAACCCCCACAATTATAATGCACAAGGATCCTGATGTTAAATCCTTCTTTGCTTCCTCTAAACTAAAATAACCCTCAGGATGAGGAGTCTGGTTTTGAATCAGGTGAAATTTTCAGTTTCAAAATCTCATCGCCTTGGCAGAAAGTTATTGCTAGGATTAATCAGGAAACACAGGAAAATTGGATCCAATCTGCAGGTCTGTTAGATACATGATGTCTGAATGGGAGCAAGAGAGCAAGAGAGGAATTTGAAAAGAGTGTTTTTTTTCTTCTTTTGGACAACATCTCCAGCCAATATGGCAATTACTAACTTTTTCAAAGTGAGCGCTGGATTATGACACTGGGAGATCAGGGTTTGGATCTCTGCTTGGCCATGGAAACCCAATGGGTAAGTGACATTCTCTGACCCTAAGCTGAAGGCAAGCCCAACCCTCCAAAACAAATTCTTCCAAGGGTCACCTTAGGGTCACCATAAGTCAGAAATGATTTGAAGGCACACAACAGCAGCAGCAGCAGCAGCAACAACAATGGCTTTTTCAAATCTGGTACCTGAGAGCTAAAGAGAAGAGCTTGGTAGGTCCAGTAGTGAGTGTAGAGTGAGAAATGAACAAACAGTGTCAAGCCAGCTCTGAGACATATTGAGTTTTCAGACCCCAAAACTAGAAGATGGACTAATATAATTCAAGTGTGGGAGGCTATCATTGACAGTGCTTTGCCTGGAAAATGGTGTCCAAGCCACTGTGTGTGGTATAAGTAACTTACAACTGAACCTCTGTACATAATAAGGTCAGGCAAAATGCTTTTAGTCAAAACATTGGTCACCAGTATTTCATCCTGACATTTTAATCAGGAAATTTTACATGGATGGCTTGATGAAATCTCCTTTCCACAAGCATTCTGCATTCCTCAGGATGAGCAGTTACTCTCTGGGGCAGCGGGAGATGGGATATAGATGAATGAGTCTGCAGACAGTCGTAGTGTTGATGGGTTTCCAGATCATTGTACTTTAATAGAATGAAGTGCTTTTTCTTGTTTCCAGAAGGAGGCATAGAAAGGCAATTGAGGACACTATAAACACAACTTTGAAGATCTCATTCCATACCCAGTTAACCTGCTATTGAATGGGCGGCATCAATAAATTGACAATTCTGACACTACAATGGCTCACTCTTCTAAAAGGCTGAAGTAAATAAGAAAGATGTGCTATGACCCTGATGGAAGAGATCTGTAAAATCTGATCTACCTTTATTCATATATAGCTTCCACCATCCTAGTTTCTGAATTAACTGAAAAGACTCCTTACTACATCTCAGTGCATAACAGAATTCACTCCATTATCATGTATGCAGTTTGCTAATACATGAATGAGTATAAGGATATTACTGCAAGAAATATCATTTTAGAGGGTAGATGGGATGGAAGTACTGACCTACCCTCTGCATCAAGGCTCTGGTACATAGCCTCAAATCCCTCACCCCTCGCCTTGTATTAAATGATGGTTTCAGTCTATGGAGTAGCACTTAAATAATCACTTCCCTTCACCATAGCTATTGCCAATCTAGACTGGAAAAAAACCCCAGTGAACAGAAAACAAGTCCCCAAAGTAGTATCAGTTGGTTTGTCCTATATAATATTAACAGGTTCTTTTTCTCATATCAGAAAACCCTTAGCCACTTACTACAATGCCTTACTATCTGGGTATAATGGCTGGAATCATTTTGATGACATATGCTAAAGTAACTCGAGGTTCTACCAGTTTAACTTGGCTTCTGAGTTGTGCAAGGTGGTATCCAGCACTGCCTTGTGCAATGGCTTTTCCTAGACTGCACAATGATTTCTAAATAATGTTAGCTGCAGCTCTGCCCCCTGATCCAGGTGCCTCTTCATTGGCTGGGGGAGTGTGCTAGGAGAACTCCATTGTACCATCATCCATTGTACCATCATCCATTGGCAGGGTTTACATCCTCTCAGTGTTAAATTGGATCTTGAGGATGCCTAATCTTGATGGCTGAATGACATGCCATAAACAAGACTATTTTATCCTTCTGTCTTTGTTTCTCTTTTCCAATATTTGGCTGTCTTTTTTCTCTGTCATTAAAACAGCAACAATTAAACATAATGAGAAGCCATCACAAAGAAATATCTCAGAAGTATCTTCAGCTCGAGGTTCTGCTGATAAATACTAGAAGCTGGAATCGGGACGTTCTAGGTAGAACCCTGTTAGTGACTTGCATACAGATAAATACAGCTTATGAGTGTGTATGTCTCTTTTTGGATTGGGTGAAGGGGTCAATTATCTTGCCTTTGTGGGCTGTCAAATGAGAGGCTGCTGTTCCTGCTCCTTACCAGTGACAAGGGCAAAGAAGGAGGAAGCACTTCATAGGTAGAAGGGTCTTCCTTCTGAAGGGAAAGAAAAGGATGGTACACTCCACCTGGGACCTCATTTCTTCCCCACTCCAAGCCCAGACCAGTTGCAGGCCCCTCTGAGTTTCCCTCTGGGGGAAAGGACACAGAACTGCACAGGTGGTATGTTAGCCTATGCCTACTTGATGTAGAAACTTGGCCATTGCAATCAGATATATGTGCCTTATATATATGGTTCTTATGAGGTTGCTGTTGATAATACTAACAGGATTATCTGTCACGGGATAGGAGGTAAGTGTTTACCTCCTTTCCCCAGGAACTGACACAAGTACTAGGATACTGCAGATACTGTAAGTTTTCCCTAGACTGCTTTGTTATATCACAACAGAACTAATGTGCTTTAAAGCCCCGTTAGTTGGTCCAGTTTTCCTCAGAGGTCTGTGGCCATTGTTTGAGAGCTGAAATTTGTCCTTCATTTTCCCCTTACCTTGTGAACAGTTTCCTCTGATCTCTAGGTTATCATGGCAGCTTTTGTGAGTTTTTTCTTCTCTGTCTCGTCAGGTGGGACTCAACTTCAGTCTCTTCCCCTGTAAGATGTCTTAGCTTATCTGTCTAGAGCATTGTACTAAGATGATTGCTTCCCAGTCCCTAAAACTGACCTACTCCTTTTGGCTGCTGGTCCTTTTGTCTGCTGCAACCTGAAGGCACATACCCACAGAGACTGTTTAGACAGCTGTGTGCACAGATATATTTATTTATTTAATTTATAGCCTTCCCCTTTAAAAAGGTGCTCGAGGCAGCATATTTCCAGATTGCTGCTATGATCTGCATGGAGCTGCATGACTGGATTTTAAAGTGCATCCCCTTTCCCTCAGGGCCTTCCCTCAAAGTCAGAGTACCAAAGCTCTGCATTTCATCCCCCACAACCTATGACTAACAACACCATGGGCCTTACATTCAATTGCTAATTCCATGTAGAAAAGACCTACTGAATCAGTGATCGCTCAATAAATCAACAGTCAACAGTGACGTAAGTTTCATTGATTCGGCAGATCTGCTCTAGTAGGGAATAACAACTGAATTTAGACCACAGAATCTGGCAAAGTAGGGGCATTCTATGGTCAGTGTCTAATTACAGAACAGGATCTAACATGAGAAATCTACAGTTGCATAGGCAAAGAAGCACAAAGATTGGAGAGAAAGCCGACGGGCAAGAAGGGCAAATGGTAAATAGAGAGCTGACTGGCTGGCGAATGCAAATGGAAGCAAACTAGAGAGAAAGCCATATAGGCAAGGCCAGAGAACAATGGCTGCCTGCAAAGATGAGGCTTTGCCCTACAAGCAATTATAATCAGTCCAGACAAGAGCAGGCCAACATTACTGGATGGGTGGAACCATATGAAATACCATCTCTCTTGTGTTTATTTCTCAGGGTGATAAGCCCATCAGAAATTTCAATGTGTTTTTGTGATGTTGGTATCTTTTGATGGGTTTTTAATGATGTTGGTGTCTTCTCATGACTGGTTACAGCAAATGAAATAAATTTAGTTTGCTAGCATGCGTAGTTAACCCTTGTAAGCTGCTTTCAGTTTCTCTTTTTGTGGGTTGGGATCTGGGTAGAATCCAGCATTGGCTGAGTGCAGGTACATTCATGCCAGTGGGACTTTCTATTTTATCCCCCTTCCAGACCACTAAAATCTGCCCCAGAAGCTCCCGCAGATCACTAGAACAGATTGTGAGGGTGAGGGCTGAAGATGGGAAAAGAGAATTGCCCCTTCCATTTCAGCCTTAGGTACAGAAGAATTCTGGCAGCAGAAGATCCTATTTGGATTACTGCCAACAAATGAGGAATGGGGAAAGTGTTGCCTGTGGGCCGCAGGTACTCCCAAAGCCACTTTGTGCTTCCTGTTCCACAAAGGTCTCTGTGCCCCAGTCTCCAATGCTCTCCTCAAAATGGGCAAGTGCCTTCAAGAGCCTGTTGTCATTTCCCTGTGTTTTGGGATATTTAGGTGATGGGGTGGTCACCACTTCAAATGCTATGATGGGACTGTAACAGATAGGGTAGCGTTAAAATGTCCCCAAATGCACCAAAATAGCCATATGTGACACCCTTCGAGTCTTAGCGGATACTATTGGACATATTGAGACAAATATATTTGGACCCAAATTTTTGCTTGGATGCAAACTGCTGTCAATTGTCTACTACTTCCATTAAATCATCATCATCATCATCATCATTATCATTGAAGAGATTATGGTGTCTTCAGATCCAGTTCTGACACATAAGGCCAATGACACCATGATGCTGATCCCATGAATTCCTTCTCAAGAATAACAACATGTAGTTTGAGGAGCCAGTGGGGGGCAGTTATGTGAGTGTTGGATTAGGACTCTGGGAGACCAGGGTTTGAATCTCTGTTCAGCTATGGTAACCCATGGGGTGACCTTGGGAAGGCAATGTCAAACCCCTTCTGAACAAATTTTGCCAAGAAAATCCTGTGATAGTGTTGGAGTTGATCTCAAGACACATAACAACAAGTGTGAGGAGGAATAAATGCAATGAATCAGTTTATCTAGGACAGATCTGACAAAAGCAATGTTCTAATAGCAGATTCAAACATGACATTAAGTACTGCATTCCCGACAATGAAGAGCTAAATGATTCTTTTTGGTTCTACTTACATGCCTACAACAAAGGAAACTCATAGAGTAGACCCCTGGCATGATAACAGTGCAGGTCAACCTGCATCAAGATACTCCTGTCTGAGTCCCAGCAGGTGAATTTCTAAAGGATAGCTTCCTGTGTAAGTCTTGGAGGGAAAATCATAGTGGCTGAGTTTCCCACTGTGCAAAATTATCTATCACATACCTTTCAAAATATCTGATATTCTCAGCATGAAAACTTAAAGAGGGCACAAAAGACTTAAATTGGACTAGCAAAACCCTGCTGTAATCAGTCACTGGCAAGAAAGTACAAACCTGTTGTTTTTTTTCCTTGCAAGCAAAGCACAGCAGTGCTTGTGGAATTATTGAGAATAATATCTATTTATTGTAAAATGGGTATTAACATTTTTAGAATATCATGCACATTTAGAAGTATATCTGTACCTTCATTCCTGGCCAATTTTTTTTTTTTAACAATTGCTAAGTGTGATGAAAATAAAATGAAACTGGATACTGCAGGCATCTCACTTGAAGGATCCTTTGTGTCTTTGTGTCCTGAATTCTTTTAAATTGCCATTTTGATTGTGCACAAAGCAGATGGGACAGACCGCCTGGAAAAAAGAATCAATGACTGTGTTAGAATAGGTTAAGAACCACTTCCAAGTGATGCCATTTTCCTGCAGTACTAAAACCTGTTGACTTGATGACAGATGAGTCACCTTTCCTTTATATGCTGGCAGTTTCTTCAGAGCCAGCTATAATTCATAGGCCATTTCTTTCCTTAGAGGAAAGGTCAGTGGAGTATAATTGTTCACCCTTTCTTAGTAACCACACTATGTGCTTCTGGTTGGAAGTGGGAAGGACAGTTGGTATTTACTATAAATTTTTATTTTTATATATTTTTGAATTATTCAATTTATAAACTGCTCTGTTTGAGAGATTTTAATGTTGTGTAAAATGTACTAAAACAAACAAACACAACAAATTACAATAAAAACAATTGTGTAGATAAAATAATAGTAGCAGGAGGTTGGACTCGATGGCCCCTGTGGTCTCTTCCAACTCTGATTCTATGATTTTATGATACTAGGAAATGTTTGATTTGAAAGAAAGGTTTTCAATCTGGGTGGAACCATATAAATGTAAATGAATATCTAATTTCAGGTAGAATGAGCAGATTGCGATCCAATGTACTAAAGGCTCTACTCCTGGTATATGCCATGTGGAACCACCGGGAACATTTTTTAGGAGACCTCTTGATTGGATAGGATTATTAGGCAGGATGATAAATGATACATTTGTTGTAGAAATAAGTATCCTCCTTAGTTCCTTTATGTATTCAAATACAAAGTGAATTGGGGGATGGATTCCAGTGAATTTTCCTGCTTCTAGTCCACCTTGGCATCACTTGCTAGCATGGCGTGGTGAGGAGCCTCATGGCACAATGGGGTTCATGTGGTAGTGCTCCAATGGCCTCCAGCCTGGTAGAGTAGTCCCCTAGTAGATGCTGATGATTCTCTGTGGCATCTTGACTAGCTGTTCTAACCTCATGTTTTCCAGAAAGGGATGGGGGAAAAAACCTTCGTCATGATTTTGCTGTGTTTCTTTGAATCCTTTTTGTGTTCTTGATCCACTGTCTCTTCATATCAAATTGCGGAACTTTGCTTTTTTTTCCCTGAACTGAAATTTGCGTTTCCTTACTTTTCCTACTTTTGTAGGCATTTTTTCTGATGTATGCACATTTGAATATATTTTCCCTAGTAATTAAAGAATATCTATGCGTACTTTTCAACTGTAGGCAGTTTCAACCATTAATATATTTGAAATGTATGCATTTTTGTGTATTTTATTTCTAAGATATACTACAAGCACCGAAAATGAGCAGATTTCCAAGATATGGTGTGTTTTTCGGTCAACCAGACCTGAAGGGACAAAATGGAAACTTTCACTCAGCATCTTGAAGCCAAACATTTTTTTCCATCCCTACTTCAAGATGCGTTAGACTACAGCTCCCAGAATCCCCAGCCACCACATATCATAACCTAGGTAAATAAAGTATACAGAGTACATGGAAGCAACATTTAACCAAAAGGGCATGAGACTTCTATAATTTTAAATGCTGATCTGTTGAACTATATGCTGAAATCCTTTGGAAAGTAGAACTAAAACCTGACCTTTTTAAATAGAGAGTTGTTCTTTAAATTTCTTGTTTACTCTGATTAGGATGGATCAGCTCTGTATATGCTATATGAATGATTGTATTAAAATTTGTGTGTGTGTTTGCTTATACAAGTTTAATGTGAATGCCTTTTTGTGGTGCCTGTGTCTTGTGAGTAATATAAGTTGATTAATTTTTTTGAGCTGGGCTATTATTATCACTGAACAGAGAAAAGTTTCCCCTCACAGGTTATATTCACCAGAGGTCAATGGAAGGGTGGCCATGAAGCATCTGAGGTCAGGCATTAAAAAGAAGAGACAAAGGAGAACGGAATGTGCATAAAATGTACATTGTTGTTGTTGTGTGCCTTCAAGTAATTCCCTACTTATGGCAACTCTAAGGTGGACCTATCACAAGGTTTTCTGTGGCTGAGAGTGTGTGACACATCCAAGGTCACCCAGTAGGTTTTCATGATTGAGTGTGGAATTGAACCGTGGTCTTCTGGTCTCCTGGTCTCCAGATGCATACGTTAATTTAAAGTAATATATGCAAATATAATCACTGTAATTTCAGTAAACATACAATACTACTTAAGACTCAACATGGAAGATAGTGACTGATTGATTTGTGTTCCTGGTTTGCTTCCTATCCAGATGTTGTTAATGGTGGTTTTCTCTCTCCTCTGTAGCCCTTGGTGGACTCTATTATATATTAAACCACTACTCCTCCATTCCTGTTAAAGACACATACAATGTGATCCTATGCGTGTCTGTTCAGAATGAAGCTTCATTATGGTAAAAGGAACTTATTCCAAAATAAGAGGTTTAGGATGGTACGCTTAATAATACTGTACATTTGGGATAACAACATCATTCCTACACCTCTCCCTTCTTTTAGTTTTACTTCCCATTCAGTCTGATGAAAAATTAATTCCAGCTTGCTGCCCATTAAGCACCACTGCATCTTTTCTAAAGGTAAGTTCTTAGTCTTGTTATCCCATCTTCATACAGAAAGTGTTTTGCAGCCTGGAGCTTTGCCATTTAGGAATGATAGCTGCTTGAAGTTTGAACCTAACAACTCCCTTGCCATTTTGACATCTGGGACTTCATCAGCAGAATTCTGTTAACAACTCATCTTTGGGCCTCTCAAGTGATCAGTCAGAGTTTCCTGATGAATCTTTCTAATGTGTCTAAAGATGAGAGAATTACCTGCCACTCCCACCTTCCAATGGGCTTGGCGTGGAGAGGGAGAAGGAGTCACATGCTCCATCTAAAGAGGCGAGAAAGGGACAGTGGAGAAAGAAACACATCTTTTGGTAACATCCCATCTCCTTTTTTCTTCCTCATTCTATTTTCATTCTCTCCCCTCTCCCCACAGAATAGTAACAGAACACTTTTAAAAACGAAGGTCTTTCTGAACAAATGCCACACAAGCAATGGTGGGAATAATTCCCATTTCATGATTTAATGGCTTCTTCATGAGTGTGCTTGCTACCACAAAATTCTTAAACAGCTCCACTTAAGTTACCCCAAAATGTGGGTGACTAAGGAGTCCACCTGTGATGCCAGTACCTCCACGTGACAGAGGGGAATTAATCAGCACAAAACTAAGAGGCCTGCAAGAGGGGGGTAACAATGAGATCTTTCCACCAATGTTTACGGGGTGTTGCAGGAAAGAATCAGCTAGAGATTGAAAAGTAAACTAAAAATGTGTTTTATTGAGAGGAGTTCACTTATGCATGCATACAAGATACGAACAGTCACGCATTCACACAAGAGCTAACCGAAGGATAAAGGGAGGAAAAATTATGGATAGAGAGGCTGAGGGTTTGGGGTTATAATTACCATTCCAGAAGAGTAATGAAAAAGCAACAAAGAGGCTTAGACTTGTGTGTCTAAGGCAGTGGTTCTCAACCTGTGGGTCCCCAGATGTTTGTGAACTTCAGCTCCCAGAAGCCCTGAGCATTGACCATAGTGGCTGGGGCTTCTGGAGCTGAAGTTCACAAACATCTGGGGACCCACAGGTTGAGAACCACTGGTCTAAGTGCAGTAGATAGCTGGGAAGCAAACTGGCAGAGAGACAGTCAGCAACTGATGAACTGCAAAAGCAGTTGCTCAAAACAGAGGATTTTTATACATTATTTCCCTCCCTGAAGGGGGTGAGTTAATTGCTCTCCCAGCCTAGTGGACAATGAAAGTTGCAGCACAGACAATGGGGTCTGGTTGGTGCTAGTGGTTTCAGTGCTTAAGTGATAAAGAGATAATGACTGTCATAATAGCCCTGTATTTGAGGAAAGGTCAGGACAATGCATGGGAAAATGCCCAGGAAAGCAGTAGCCAGGTTAAGACTGTTTGGTCCACTGTTTGGTGGGAACGTTGGCTTGACCATTGTATTCCAATTGGAGAGATTCAGTTTTTGCCTAAGCCTGTTATCGTAATTTGTCTGACAATGACTTCGGCTTCACCTAGAGGTGCATGCAGGTAGACCTGCCTTGCAGTCTCACGTTTGTAGTCAATAATTTTCCTCTGTCTGGTTTGACCTTCCAGTCATTTCAGGTCAGGTTTTATATTATTACCAATTAATATAATTTGCCAGTTAAATAATGTTTGCCAATTAAACCACATCAAAAATGGGGGGTGAATGGGGCCGTAAGACTTAGGGTTTCCCAAGGTGGGACAAATGTGGCTGCAGTATTTGTTGCTGTGGTTCTCAGGTTTTTTTTTTTTTAAATATCCAAACAGTATTTTTGTTATCCCAGAAAATTTTCTTACAATTCCCAACAGCAGCTTCAACATTTCACTCCCATCCTTCAGTGGGTTCCTTTTTATTCCCAAAAAACAACGAATCTCCTTCTCTTTGCCTGTCTTTTTCAGTTTGTAAAGAATTATGGTACTATAGTGTGTCAGTGCATCAGTGAAATGACATTTGTACACTGTGACTCTATAACTTTTTAGAAAAAGAGAGAGGGGGAAAATTTGTCCTTCAGACCATTGGACCACCTCAGCAACGTCTTTTTTAAAAAGAGCTGTTACAGTCCAAAAAATCAGATATCTTAATGCTGAAAGAGGTACAGGCTGGGCAACTCTGAAGGGGAAGTGGGCCATTTTTTGCTACCTGCAGTTCCCCATTCCTATGCCACCAGGCCACCCTGTATACTCATTGTGACCGAAAGTAAGTTCACATCTCTTCCAGTTATGTTTTCAGCCATTTTTCAGCTGATATTTCTGGGACATTTGTGGGAGGGGGGAGAAGTAGTTGTGAGATAAAACTATTGCATTTTGCAGTAGTTTTGACCTATTTTTAGCATCTTTGGGGGCAAAAAAAATGCACCCCAATTTTTGTACCTATGTGATTTTGCAATATATGTCACATTTATGTTTTGATTTATTGGTATACACTTAATATATCTTATGTGTACATCTAAAATGTGCATGAAGTTATCCTAGGACTCAGAAAAGATTCATGCTGCAAGCTGGTGGGAGATCTGAAAGTTCAAGGCATTTTTTTACAGTTGTTCTAAGAAAGATCTATGTGCTTCTAGCAAAGCTTGCTTCTGTCTGGTGAAAGAATGAGCTACTGTTCAGAAAGGCTGTCAAAAACCAAGTCTGCAATATTTCCTGGCAGGTGGGTGGAAAGATAAGATAGCCTACTTTTTTGCTGCAAAGCAGATTTTTTTCTCCTCCTCCCTCTGAAGAACTGTCACTGGAAATTACCTGCTACATCATTCATTCCCCCCCCCCAATTATTGTTTTCAGGGAGAATTTCCAGCTAGGAGGGGATTTCTGTTAACATTTCAGATGTGACAATTTGTCTGTCTCTCTTGGTCTTATTTAAAGTATACTCTGCTTTGGGCATTTTTACTTCCAGCCCAGCACTACACATGGGACTGAAAACTCTATTTCAGGGCCCTGTAGTCTGAAATACAGACTACAATTGTGGTATTCACAGTCCTGTCTTTGATTCTGTCCTGGTTGACTTTCAACTGTACTGCTATAGGCTTAGCCCCATCAACTTTTTTTTTAAATTTCTTTTTGAGAGGTTGCAATTGAGATGGGTCATGCCAATGTATTCCAAATGGAGCAAAAAATGGCTCCCCCTTTTGCTTATGCAAGTAGAGGTGGATAGTACCCAAAGCTAGGCAAGTTATTTTGTGACTCATGAAGCAGAAAATCCTACATATGCCTTTACCTGTCAGTGAAGTACAATAATATCAAGAGTAAATAGCAATTTGAGGCCCTTTCATGACAACAAAAACATCTGCTTGAGGCAACTGCCTCAGTCCACCTAACAGTATGGCTGTCCCTGAAACTGATTGCCTAAATATTGCATTTTCCCATTTTCTGCACATCAGTTCTGAACGTATCACAGAGAAAGGCTTTCTAATTTACCCTTTAGTGTTATTGTCACTCAGCTGAAATAGTGTTCCTGTCTCTTGAAACAACAACAACAGCAACAACAACAACAACAACAACTAAGGCTGCCAGATGCTGAAAGAATCTTGTGAAAAATTTCTTTATTGCACTTTTAAAGAAAAGATGCAAATACAATCTAGCTGGATGGTATATTAATTTCAGGATTATGAAGCACAGTAGTTTATAAGAGGTGGGAGTGTGAAAAGAGCAAAGGACTTGTAAGCTGAAACTTGCTTTCTGAAGGACCAGAGGAGCAAGACTGGCTTGAGACATTTTGTTGTCTGTGACAAAGAACAAGATGACATCTCCTACCTATTCCAGCTACAGAAGCCAATTTGTTTGACAGCTGAATCTTGTTTCAGCATTGACGATAAGAGAACATAGCCGGCTAGTTAGAGAGTTCAGAAGAAGCTGTACAATCAGCTCATCTCTATACCCCCAAAGCACATCTCTATACCCCCATAAAGATGGAGAACCGGGAGGAACGTCTGGGGGAATGGTGATACAGCTCCCCCAAGCTTCTGCCCCCTGAAGAAGTTGCCTCACTCTGTATAATGTAGAGAGGGGCAACACTGGGGATGTCAAAATATAGAGTAACAAAGGATACTGGCATAGCTTAGAAGAAGAAACACTTGCTAATGCATTGGGCTAAAAATCTGAAATTTTGTTTTGCTACTGGACATAAACCTCGGACCTTTTAACTTTTCACCTAAATGCAGATAGAAAGCTTATTGCTTAGCTGAGAGGAATACACCTGAAAACATGGAGTATGACTCTGAGAGGATGCAGGATTGACTAATCTGTCTTTGAGGTTGTGATACTGGAAGAAAGACCAACAGATGGGACAGAGAATTAGATAGAAAGAATATTTGAAAATATTTGAAAAATGGTTGAAAAATATGTTTCTCGGGTGACAGGAGAACTCTGGCAGGGAGAATCCTGGAATGGCAAGAATCTCTGACAAGAATCTCTGCCGACTTATTCTATGTAAACTTTGTACATGTTTTTTGTGCAGAAAACAGCTTCTCTTAGCAGGAAGCAGAAATGTTATTTTCTGTGCAGAAAAATCTGCTGCTTTCTCTGCACATGAATAATTTGAGTTTGCACAAAAATAAGTCCCCAATTACAGCATTTTCTGTGCAGGAAACAACATTTTCTTCACAGAAAATAGCATTTCTATGTAAAAATATTTTTCATGCATAAAATGCCATTTCCTGTGCAGAAAAGGCTGTTGTCTGCATGAACAAACAAATCATAATGAAGCAAAACAAACAAAACAAAAACCAATGTGCAAATCTTGAACTATGAGCCTTTCTACCCTTCACTGTAATAGTGCTGTTACTCCATTTTCAACATCCTATGGAAACTTGGGGTTTGCAGTTTAGGGAGGGGCACTTAGAACTCTCAACCAGAGAGCTCTTTGGCCTCAGTAAACTACAAAGCTCAGGATTGCACAGGATGTTGAAAGTGGAATATTAGCACTATAACAATGTAGTGCAGAAAGGCCCTGTGAATAGTCTTCAGAAATATATCCAGTTTTGAAGTCTTTCTCGCAGAGGAAAGCAAATTGCTAAAATCACTTGTTGCATCCTTCAACAGAAAAATTAGTGGAGAATTACATCTCTAATACAAATAAATTTCCACATCAATTCTAATTGTTGTTGTTGTTGTTATTGTTGTTGTGTGCCTTCAAGTTGTTTCTGAGTTATGGTGAACTTATCAGATGGTTTTCTTGGCAAGATATGTTCAGAGGAGGTTTGCCTTTGCCTTCTTCTGAGACAGCAGCGTGACTTACTCAAGGTTACTCAGTGGGGTTTTATGGGATTTGAAACCTGATCCAGAGTTATAGTCCAATGCTCAAACCACTACAACATTCTGGCTCTCACAATTAAAACATACAATTATTAAAATATTATTACATTTTAGGTACAGCTAAACACAATTTTAAAATATACCCATTCAAAAGTAAACAGAGACAGAGACAAAACAGTCTGTTATTAAAAGCCATTCTGCCACAAGCATTTAATTTTGAAAAGCCAGTCAGAACTAAAACAGTTTTTTCCTGCTCCCATAAGGGTGCCAGTTCAGCCTCTCTAGAGAAGGAGGTGCAGAGTGTGGGAGCAGCCACTGAGAATTCCACCTTCTGTGTTCTCTACAGATGCACGTGTGAGCATGGTGGGACAGACAGAAGGGTTTCCCTTGAAGATCTTAAGATGCACCTAGGTTCATATGGGAGAATGCAGTTCTTCAAGTAACCTGAACCTTAGTCATATGGTTGCTGGGGAATAAGAACGTAAGAGGACTATAGCCTTTACATTCTGCTTTTGGGCTTCCTGGAGGCATTTATTGGACCTCTGTGGAAAACAGAGTATTAGACTAGGTAAGTCTTGTCCTGATGCAGCACTGATGTACTTCTGTAAGCTTTCCTCCCTGATAACTCTTCATTTATCATTATCCCAGGTTCTTGATTTAAAGTTTACACCGTTTCTTGTTGTTTCAGACAGTTTGGTATTTAATTTAATTCATCAAAGAATGAACCCCCTTCTGTACCTAACAGTAGTCATATCAGTCACATAGGGACAGGGGGGTGATGAGAGCAGTTCACCCCTAGTGGCAATTTTTTTTGAGGGGGTCCTGGCTCCTTGCTTGCCATCCCCCATGCGCTGTATCCTGCCCTGTCTACTGTAGCCCCACCCATCTGTCATAGCCACGTCCCATGCACTGTAGCCATGCCGCCATGCACTGTAACCATGCCCCCTCCCACACCCCCTCCATGCACTCCAAGCTCCACCACAGAGGCCTTTTCCGCATGAGCCTGTTATAGTGCAATGATTCCACTTTCAACCTCCTGTGGAATCTTGGGGTTTGCAGCTTAGGGAGGGGCCTTTAGAACTGTCAGCCAGAGAGCTCTTGAGCCTCAGTAAACTACAAACCCCAGAATTCCACAGGATGTTGAAAGTGGAATAATAGCACTATAACAGTGTAGTGTGGAAATGGCCTGAGTCACAGAGTTTGACAAAAGGTGCATTGATTGTGGCAGCTGCAACAAAAAGTAAACAATGCACATGGGGGAGTATTTAAGGGCTTTGGGGAAACAGCACTGAACTCAAAATCACAAGCCAAACAGCAGCAGACTTTTAGTCTACATTGTCCTCAGGCACTGTTTTCAGTTAATTAGCTAAACCAATGTTCCTCCCTTGGCAGGCACTCTGTCAATACCTTCTGAAGAGCCAAAATAACTGTTATGCTAAGGAAAGCTACCAGAGAAATCTCTAGGCGAATTATCCCAGAGTTCCCTGGTGTGGAGAGGGTACAAAACATAGTAATTCTCCCATAATATCCCCTGAATATTTGAAGATGACAGCTGTTATGAATGTGGCATCACACCATTGTATTTTATATTTTACATTTTATTTTAAATCTTGAGTATGCAGTGGTGTATAAGCACTAAGCGGGTGGACATAAACCTTTGTACATAAGATGTACGACAAGGACTGTGCTCAGAATTTCTTTGCCTGTGGGAGTGGCAAAGTGACCACTCAACCAGAGAGCTAGTGCAGTGTAGCAGCTATGAGCATGAAGTGTAGGCTAGGGAATCTTACTTCAGCCTCAATTCACAAGGTAGCCGTAGGCATGCAACTATTTCAAAGCTTTATGGGGACTTTAATAGCTGTCCGCAGGTCCTTTGTAAGGATTACTATAGCAAATCTATAATAATAGCACAATTCAAGTGTTAAAAGTACCCTAGAAACAGTGTGGTCCATGAACTGCTTTGAACACTTGCAATGTATTATTATCTGCCCACTGGCAGATTTCAGGAATGAGAAAGAGAATTCTGATAATATATATAGAACTATGAGCATCTGGATGTTTATATGGGTCTGACTGAGGAGAAAGAGTTTCTCTTTACTTATGGGCAGTGTATCAGCAGGTCTTGGGCAGTGTTGGGGAAGCTCTGGCTGTCCAGATATTTTGGACTTCAACTCCCATAAATGCTTAACCCTTGGCCCTGCTGGCTGAGGTTTCTAGGAGCTGGTCCAAAACACTTCATGTCTGGGCTAGGTAGGCCATTTCTGCACTGCACTGTTATAGTGCTGTTATTCTACTTTCAACATCTTCTGGAATTCTGGGATTTGTAGTTTACTGAGGCAAAGAGCTCTCTGGCTGAGACTTCTTAATGCTCCTCCCTAAACCAGAAACCCAGGATTCCATAGGATGTTGACAGTGGAATAATAGCACTATAAAAATGTAATGCGGAAATGGCCAGAGACTCACATAAGATGTACAGGATAACAGTATAAACGTGGGAAGTAGGGATTTTGCTTTGAACAAAACCGGAACAGCCAATGTCTGAACTGGCTGAACTGAGATCCAACTAGCTCCCTAGTTAGCCTTCCTATCTTGATTTCAGGAAATCCATCCTTCTTGAAAGGAATTGCATGACTAGAACTATGCTTCAGTTTTTGTTGAACGTACTATCCACAGCTAGCATTTCCCCTCTCCATCTCCACCTCTGGTTTTTTTTTTGGTTAGTTTTATATTTAGTTAATTAGAACTCGAGGATAATTGTATTGAAATCTTCTTTCCACACCACCACCATCACTGGTACTGGTGGGGGAAACATTGGAGAGGGCCTTCTCAGTGGCTGCTTCTAGGCTCTGAAACTGCCTTCGTAGAAAGTGTAGACTGGTTCCCTCCCTGATGTCCTTCTGGCAACAGGTGAAAATTTTGTTATTTCCCAAAGCCTTTTGAAACTGTTTATGGGGGAAAAAAAGGCTTCAATAGTGTACTGGATTCTTCTTATTTTTTGCTTTTTAATGGGTATTTTAAAAATTGTTTTTAATTATATTAACAATTTATATTTTTAACTATGGTTTTTTTTAAAACTGATGTTAGCTTTTATTCTTATCTGCTTTCAGTTGTATTAGCTGCCTTTGGTCCCAGGAGCGGGGAAAACGGTGGGATGATGATGGTTTTCCTATTGTTTTCCTCATTGTAATCCCTTAGCCAAAAGGGACTGCTTTGCAGTCTGACTTGATGTTAACAAAAATGGTAATGGGATCTGGAGGCTTCAGTAATAGTTGGACTGTTTCACTCCCAAGGAAGATTGCTAAGGAACCACTCATGCTACCCTACATACCAGGTAGGCAAAATGTGCCCCCCAGGTTTCATACAGCCCCCTCAAGCTGCTTTTTTCCACTCCTCTTTTTTCCACTCCCACTCCACCCCCTTCTGACAAAAAAAAGGAGTGAATTGCTTCTCCAGAAAACCTCCTTCCTCTTTTAAATAGGTCACACACCCATACTATGTAACATAAAGTAAGACTTTTTTTCAAAAAGAAGCAGACTTTTGGCTACTTCCAGTTTTGCCCCCCTTGCTTTTTTTTTTTTTAATGTAGAATCTGGGCACGTGAATATTCCAGTTATTAGGTAACGTGCTCAATCTGGGACAAAACTATCCGACCAGGTAATACGACAACATTGTACATTTGTTTATTCATCCATGATTTGACATGTATAGGTAAGATCATGTACTAGCACTCTGGCCAACGTCCTCTTGGTGGTTTATGCATGTGTAAGTGCATCTTAGGCCATTTCCGCACCAGGCACTTAGAAAGGGGCAGTGCGTCCTCTCACGGAGGTCCTCTGCACCTTGGAGCGGACTAGGAGCGGACTACTTACCAGAGATCCGCACCTCAGTCCACTCCAAAACAACCCCAATGGTCCTCCAGCGTGTTTTCGAAAGACTGCAAAAAACAGGTCTTTATTTTCCTGGAACACGCCATTGCGTTCCTGCTCCCTTGTGCAGATTTGCAGGCTCACATCTGTGGAGGGTGGGCTTTAGGCATAGCGAGCTTCAGCAGTTGGTCGGGACCCACGACCAACTGGAAGCTGCCATTTTGGAAGCTGGAAGCCGCCATTTTGGAAGCCAGAGCAGTGCAGATCTACAGACCTCGCACTGCTGCGATTCGCCCTGGACCAAGAAGGAGCCCTGCGGAAGGGCTTCAGGGATAGTCCGCATTGCTTCAGATCCCAGAAGAAGCAGTAGGTAATGGCACGAAGCAATTCCCTCGCCTTGTGTGGAAAGGGCTTTATATATGTCTAAGTCCCTTTATTGATAGGAGGCAGAGAGCTATTTACTTGCCCTTGTTCTCCGTCCAAAAACGTCTCATTGCCAGGCAACTGTCAAGCTTGTTAGGGCTTACTGCTTCTCCTTCTAACCAGATTGAAGGGGAGAGAGAGTGACAATAATTCAGACCAGACGATGAAGATCCAGCTCCTTGGACTTCCTTGAGGGAAGGAAAAGGCAGGTACACTCCACTTGAGGAGTGCACATTCATTTCTTCCTCTCATGACCCAGCTGAGAGCAGCTGCTTCTCCATGGCCTGAGTTGCCTCACCCCCCCCTCCAGTAAGCAGCAGCAGTAAGGCCCTTCATGGGGCTAGAAAGCTACCATGTGGTAGGAGGACATGGAACTGCACATGTGGAGCTGCATGCACATATGGGATCTCAGCCACTGTCAGTTATAAATTTCAGAGCAGAAATCAGGCAACTGGGCCACAGAAGAAGGAAAGCCATTAATATTTTCTCCTCATAACCTCTACTGACAGCAGACCCGATATTCTGTCTCAACATATGGCCATTCCTGTTTTTTCTGGGAAGACTTAAATGGTATATTGTTTGGTTTCTTGAAAACTACAGCTAATGGAGGATCCAGCTTCATAATGAAAGAAAGAAGGTGAAAAATGGATAATTTCAGGGAAATGAGAAGCTCTATTATGCCACACAACCATTCATATTCTGAAACTAGACCCTCAAATGTGTTTATGATCTCTTTGTTACTGGTTTCTTCAAAACAGATTTTCACATTGTCATGGCTTGCACACTCCCCTTTGAAGTTTTGAAAAATAATTTCTGAAATGTGAATTCATGAGCCATGGTGTAATAGCAATTGGTTCAGCCAGGGTATGCTTTAGTGGGCTACAGGTGTTCTTCCTGGATGGATGGAGGTACTTGGCTGTCTGCTTTGGTCTTTGCCATTCATCACCAGCATCGACTGATAGCCCAATGATGCACAGTCTGCTGCAACTCATGGTTATATTCAATATGCACATCAGGCAATGAAGGTGGGTTGTTTGTTAGTGTGATTTTCCAGACCGCTGCTTGAACAATTTTAGCAGCCGTCCACTCAGCTCCCTGGTGTGTGGTTTGGAATGCATAAAACTCTATTTTATGATGTTTACAAGGTCTCTTTACCCACTGCTGATGAGTCATGGAAAAGAAAGTATTCCTATGGTGCATGGACAGGTGTATGGAATGCCTTTTGCATTTGTTGTATTGTTTAAAAATTAACCGAGAGTTGTTTTCTTCTCCCCTACATTCCATTCCAGTTTGCAATTGGGGAAGAGGTATAAATCCTCTGTCCTCTTTCCAGCTGCTTCCAGCAGCCAGATTATCTGATAGATCCAAACTCTTGGCAACTGAACAATATGCCTTTGTGGGTTTTTTTTATGACCCTCTCTCTTTTTTTGGCCTTGTCTCATTATCTTATGAACTTTTCATAATGGTTGTCACTAGCAAAAGCTCATTAACATGGCGCTCTTCCTTTGTGTATCAGATGTTCAGTTGTTTCTCTTTATGTCTACCCTTCAGATGACCTGCTGGTGTACTTTTTCCTGCTCTCTGTAATGACATGCTGAACATTCATGATTACTGGACCTCTCTAGGGCCTTATTCTGGCTTGAACATTAACTCACAATGTTAATCACCATGCTACTTTTTTTATTACTCTGACAAGTTTAGAATGGTTACTGTGCTGTCCAACTTTATTTTGTATTGCTAATTTTGTAAGTCATCCATTTGAAGGCTAGCCTTAAATCTCTGAAGCTAATTAGTGTGTACAAGAAAAACCTGCATTCCAGTATTATAAATGAATGGAAATGAGCTTGCATAAATAAACTTACAAAGTTTATGCTATAATTTCAAGTACATTTGCAAGAGGCTTCATATTTATTAGGCATGATCTAAAGGGAGAGGTCTATTATGTTTCATGAGATTTTAAAATATATACTGTTAAAATATATATATATATATATATTATAATTTATCATCTTCCACTAAACTGAATGGACAAGAGTTAATCCATGGCAAGAAAGAGAGCTTTTTTGATTTACTACTGGTGAGTGAATTTTAGAAATTTCCAATGTTTGGCCAGGCATTGGATCTCATACTCACCCAGAAAAATGACCTAATAGCGACCTTTACGTCATGATTTACGTTAGCCATGCCTTCTTGCTTGAGTTGTGAATTGTCCCCCCCCCACTTTTTTTCTTGTTCACTTCTTTCTTGTCCCTTTGTCAGTTTTTGTTTTTGGGAGAGCAGCCAAGGAAATAAGCCAGAGGCAAACCGTGGTTCTGGCCTCAAATGTCAGAAGACGCTATGATTTACACATGCCAGAGTTCAGACAACAGCAGAAAATCATGGGCTAAATCCAATCTCAATCCCAACTAGACCCATTGAAATCAATGGGATTTATAAAAGTCTTATCTAAAAAGACTGATCCATTTCAATGGATCTAGTCTGATTGGGACTAAAAGTAGATTTAGACTTATGATTTCTCATTGTTGTTTGTAGCTGGGTAACAAGCCATGGTTTATTTGCCCATATGGGTTTGAATCTAACAGAAAAGGAAGGCATACCTGAAGATGCTAAAAGATGAGGGGAGGATTAGATGAAAAACTCAATCTATTTTAGACTATAGATACTCTGAGATCTTCTTCAGGGGTCTCAGGCTATACATAGACCAGAATGCATTGGGCTTTTCAGCTAACAAAGGGCATTTTGTAGCATATTGAGATTTATTTCCTCTTTCTGTTGTAGATTTTCTTAGCTGTCCTCCAGTTTTTTATCCTTTTTGGATTATAATTCTACAATCCATGTAAACAGGCATAGAGCAGTTGAGTATTACAGGTTCAAAAGCTAACGCACATCTCTTTTTTGGCCTTAGTCGACAATATAGTAGAAATGGTTAACAGACAAGGGGAGTGATAGAGACTATCAGGAAGAAATGTATATAACTAACTAAGGTAACATGCATAACTTCTAAAAACAAAACATATAGGTGTTTATATGCTAATACTAAAATTCTGAAAGACAAGGTGGATTAATTAGAGTATCTTGTATTAAAATATAGCTCAAAGCAAACAAAGTATAAACCCATTAAAATGCAAGTGATCTCAGTAAGAAAGATTTATAGGAAAATCCTAAGTATGTTTTCAGAGACTCAGGGTCTGCTGAATTCAGTGGGGCTTATTCATATAGTTAAGATCATGAATTCCTACCCTAAAAGGATGCTTAACTCTGCCACTTAGATGAATGAATCTTAACTGTGCTGATAGAGGGAATAACAGAAACTTGGTGGTATAATAAAAAGCTATGAGCCACACACTTACACGGGAAAGGCAAATCAAATTGTACAGTAGCCGTTTAATTATGTATATATCAAAAAAGATAATGATTATAAGGTTTTAGAATTTTCAGAACAACATCAGCCAAAACAGACACATTCTGGGTAAAAATTTTAGGCCAATAAGGTAATTCAGTTCTAGAATCATACTGGGTTTTATCTTACCATTGCATTGGCCTTGATCAAGACAGATGAAAACTTGTAAACAGACTTGACAATACAAAGTTTTAGAGAATTCCAGTTTAGACATGAATGCTGGAAATTTTAACAAGTTACTATGATCACTTTTTTTGGCTGATGTATTCTGAATAGCTGGGTCCTGCTTAAATTTGATTTATGATTGACATGCAACTGTATTGCCTGGATTGCACCACAATCATAATGTTGCACCAGAAAAGGCTAAGGTGGCATGACCAGCAATATTATGGATGCACAAGAAGAACCAATATGAAAGACTCTGTTAATGAATGAAGCTGTTGAGATAGGTTACCTTTTCCTAGACTGTCAAGCCAGTGTGGTGAAGTGGCTTTCAATGCTGCATTATGACTCCAGGAAACCAGGGTTTAAATCCCCAGTTAGCCATAAAAACCCATTGGGTTACCTTGAGTAAGTCATACTCTCTTAACCTTAGCAGAAGGCAATAGCAAACTTCTTCTGAATAAATCTTGCCAAGAAAATCCTGAGACAGGATTGCTACAAGTTCATATTGTCTTGAAGACACTTAAAACTTTTTGACTGTTTCTTGATATAGACTTTTAAAGCTGAGGTGCTTCATATGATGTCATGGACTTGTACTGGGAAATGTTTAATTTATTGGTTATGTAACGGAGTATAAGATAAGGAGTTTGAGGGTATTTAGATGGTTCCTGCAGTTGCTGTCATACAAGGCTTATAAGAGAAAGTCCTTACACTGGCAGCAGAAGTGGGGATCAGGGAAAGCCTTCACTCTTGCAGTGAGCACCATGGATGGCTTCAAATTTGTTGGGATAAGATTTGGAAAACTCCCTCACTTCTGAGGTTGGTTAAAATATTACTTGCCATTTACGATTAAGATAAATCTGACCTGTGCTGGAAAATAACACAAAACATTAGAAGATTTGAATATAATTTCCTGAGTTCCATTGCCTTCAGTTGTAAATTTCAGGGACCTGAAGACTGTAGTGTATTGTGTGCAAGTGACTATGTTTTATGCTCTGGGGTATTACTGCAGCCATGCAACCATTTAGACAAAATCTGTATGCAAGATGTTAAAGCCATTTTGTTAATAAATCTTGTGCACTTAATGGTGCTTTGAGTTGTATCTATCCTAGAGAGTGATAACTGCTGCATATTAACTTAGCAAAACTCATTATCTCTTGTCACTTGAGTCACAAATAGTCTTAATTAGTCTAATTTGCCATTGCTTGTGTTTTCATGGCTATTTACCATGGTGTACAATAAGGGAACAAATTATAGCTTTGTTATGAAACCCATGGGAGAAATCAAAACTGATATCTACCAGTAGGATTTACAACTTAAATCTCTAAGCCAGAACTTGGCAAAGTCACTTTATTGGACTACAGCTCCCAGAATCCCCCAGACACTGTAGACACTTGTAAGGGAGCAATGCACAGCCTTGTTAGGAAAACCAGGGTTTTTGAAGTCCACAACTGGCCATGCTGGCTGGAGAATTCTGGGAGTCATGGTGCAATAAAGTAATGTTACAGGGCTCTGCTGCTCTAAGCAGTGGAGTTAACTCCTGGCTATGGAAAATAACAGTTACAATTAAGAAGTGTATCTTATTTAATAAAGTAATTATTTGTTTTCTCAATATTTCTTGCACTGCCTTTATGTGAAGTAAGCACTTGAGATCCTACATTGGGATTATGTAATGCAAATCTCCACATTGAGCTTATGCAATGTAAATCTCTGATAGCATCTTTGAGACTAAATGTGAAAAAGAAATTGCCAGCATAAGCAATTTCATGGAATCTACAAAATTTCCATGAAGCTTCACATCTATGAAGTTTTGTGGAGTCCATGAAATCTTATGCTAGAAATTTATTTTTTACAGTTAGTCTCAAAGCAGAGCTTGGAAAGTTACTTTTATTTAAAAAAATGGATAGAAGCTTTGTGTAACTGAACAGTGGAAGAATGATGCTTTAAGACCAGGTGCATCATCCTACTGTTGCTCAGTTATGGGCAGCTTCAGTCTGTCTCTCTATTCATTCTTCTTAAAAGTTACTTCCCAAGTTCTGCTTGCCTGTACAAAACAAACAAAAAGAAGGGCTTGAAATAAGAACTGGAAGCAATTTAGGATGCTGTATTAGCACCACAACACAAATCAAAATTGGGTGGGTCAGATCATTTGGAGAAACGCACCTAAGTTCTCTCCAAAAGCATTTCAGTGATACAGAACCAGCTATATTGACACAAACATTTGCTCATGCCTGGCAGTGATTTTTATAATGGGATTGAAATTGCTCAGCAATCGAGCCAATTGGACTTGCTTCACTTGCTAACTATAAGATGCTGTTATTGGCAGGTGTTGCTTGTTTCATGCTGAATTCAGAACAAATTGGAACTTCCATCGTAGTGACCTCCTGTGCTAAGTTTGCTTAGTCCACATAGTTTTATTTCATCTTGAAGCCTGTTTAAATTTATGTCAGGTGTTCATTCAAATGACAAGGACTGACAAAGCCAAATGATCACTGAGATTATCACCTAGTTGTATGAATGCAGGGATGTAAAGAATACTTGCAAGTGTTCTTATCTTTAATGAGTAAGAATATCAAGAAAATTGCCAACTGCTGGAAGAGTTCTCATATCTGGGGAGTTGTTTTTGAAAAAAAAACACCCATAAAACTGAATACTTTTTGCAAAACAATATTTTGCATGCACAGTACACTTTTTGCAGGGCAAAAATGTTCATTTTTGGTGCAAAAACCAAGGGGTTCTTGTTTTGTAGAAAACTCTTTTTTTTTCCTGGTGCATCAACCAATATTTCACACACACACACACACACACACACATCATGACATGTGAAAAATAATAGGAAAATATGCAACAATTCTCAGAATCTCATCTAGTGTGGAGAAAACTTTTGAGAAACCTTTGCCTTTGGGTTTCTTTGGCATGATTTGTTCAGAGGGAGATTGCCTGTGGCTTCTTCTGAGGCTGTGAGAGTGTGACTTGCCAAAGGTAACCTAGTGGGTTTCCATGGCCAAGCAGGGATTTGAACCTTGGTCTTCAGAATCACAGTCCAGCGCTCAAACTACTATACCACACTAGGCTCCCTCAACCAAAGAATTAAAATGGAATTTAACTATTATAGACACTAAACACAGTTTAAAACATAACAAAAATGTTTAAAGCAGTTTTAAAAAGTAGTACCATTAAAAGAGTACAGCATACTCTTAAAAGTTCTTTAAGAACCTTCAGTTCTCAAAAGTCTCATACTGAATGATGAATCCTGGAAGCATCCTAAAAAGGGCTCAGGTGACATGCAAAGCAGCAGGATGCAGTTAAGTCAGTTTGATTCACTGTGAATCAAGGATCCTACATGCCAACATATACCCCCCCACCCCGTATATACACTTCAGAAACAAGTGCCATTGAACTCCATGGCCTAAATTCAACTGCTTGTCCCAGCTAAAGCTGACCCAATATCTATAAGGCCACATGATTCCCACCTGTGACTGGGACCAGTGAAATGAACATATGGGTAGGGATGTAAATCCTAACTTATTTTCTTCCTACGTGCAAAAACAGAGTTTATAATAATAGCAACAACAATAAAAACATTTTACTTTCAGCCTGTTGCATTATCAGGACCAAGAAGGACGAAATAGAATAATATCATTGGAGAAAACCACATAAATCGTTGAGGTGTAAAGGATTCTATTATATATCCTAAAGCAGAGGTGGGCAACTTTGTGCTATGTTTGTGTTGGACTCTTCCCGCATAACTCTTCTGGCCCTACTCCCTTCTGTTGCTGCTCCCTTGCTGCTGCTGTTCAGTAGTGACTACGGCAGTTGCATGGCACAAGAATATGCCACAGCACACTCTCATGCTTCTGAGTCCTGTAACAAGAGAGTGTCCTTTATCTTTGAGGACCAAAGGAAGTGACAGGAAGTTTGAAAACAAGGCTCTTTTAGGGATAGTTCTGGTATGATTATGGCAATGGCAATGGCTGTAGTAGCTCAGTTTATTTTGTGATGAGAAACTTCTGCATTGGTGGTACAGTGAGCTTTTCTGAAACTACCCTAAACTTAACAAATTTTGAACAGCTATTGTCAGTTCTGAAAATTATTGTTTTTGCAAACTTACAGGCAGAACATTTACCTGATGTTCTCAGCACTCTTTCTTTTATCTCCTAGCATGTTGCTTTTCTATTTCATCACTGCTCCCCTGCTGGAACATTATGAAATCATCTTAAGCTATGGAATGTGGGCAGAAACTTACGCAAGCCTTGCTTGATCAGTTTAATTTATTTGTATGCCAGCCTCAGAGAATGAGTTATACAGAAGTAGATCAGGGGATTTTTTTACACACACACACACACACACACACACACACACACACACACACACACCAAGCAAAGATTTATCCTTTATTTCAGTATTGCATCCCCAAGATCTTCTATGTCAAGGACAAGGCTGTTTTCAGGAAAACAGAACAGGTAGAAGATAAATGAACAGAGTAGGACAATAGCAGTAGGACAAGAAGAACATAATATGAGTCATGCTGGATCAAACCAAAAGTAGCCGTTCAGCATGGCTCTTATGTTGTCCTGACATGTTGTTCCTTGAGTCAGAAAACAAGATGGCTTCTGTCATATAATATGTTTGAAAAAAGCAAACTCAACTGGCAGTGGAATGTTTCAGATATTTTTCAGGCTCCTGTCCCTCCAGATCCTTCATGTCTCCCAGTCAAAAAATTTCCAGCCCCTCCATCAGACTTTTCCCACTCAAGTATCATTTTCAATTTCTGGAACCTCCCCTCTCCTCAAATGGAAGTAGAATTCTGAAAACTGAAAGTACTTTTTTATTTTCTTTGGCAGGGTGTCCATGGTGTTGCCTGTTCTAAGTCTTGACTTTGGGAAGTGGTCCTTGGATCCTCTGGCTTTGCCCATTCCAGTTGAGGACAAATAGAAGTATTGATGAGGAAATGGGTTGCCAATCAGATGGGAATGTTTATATGTATGTGTTGGGCCTCTGTGACTTTTTAGCTCCTTCCTTAAGGCTTTGGGAAAGGGAGTGGGTAACTAGAAGCCACTTCAAACAAAATTCCTAACTAACCTTTAACATTAAAAAATCTCAACTCTGGGGTTTTTTGTATTTATTTCCATTATACCGGTGCTAATAGCTCTGTGTTAACATGGAATGTTTATGTGTCTGCCTATTGTCCTTGTCCTTTGTGCTTTCACACTGGTCTGTGAAGCTAGTTTGTTGATATTAAATGAATGATGCCCCTTCTTTAATGCCTACTTGGCAAAAAGGCCATTACTTTCTGAATTCCTGTCTGAAGGGCCCCTTTAACTTAATGGCTGCAAGTGGAAGCCACCTTCTTCATGCTAATTGCGCGAGAGTGAGGCAAAAGACAGAAATCAAACCAAAAGACAATGTGCTTAGTTCTAAGCAGTAACTGACAGAAGAGCATGAAAGATGTCAGAAGGCCTTTCTAGATCTTTCTTAGCAACAGTATGGAGAATTAAAGTATGGAGGAACAGACTGGGGTCAGGACCTTCCTGTCCTCCTTGGAATTACAATGGTCTTCTGGTTATCTCCTCTACACTCCACCCCTTGGCCTTCCACAGTTTGTCCTCCATGTCTAGTTATTTTTTTAAACTGATTATAAAGAAAAAAACAGAACAAAAAAGAAAAACACCATGTGATACAGATAACAGTGAAAAAAGAAATTTCAACAAAACGAGCTTACATTGTTATTTCTCTCCAATTCCATTACAATCATATTCTGTATCACCTGCTTATATACTTTGGTTACCTATATCTAGATCTCATTTTCATTATACTCATTATTATAATAATTTCATTCTTAACTCTATACTTTTCAATTACATTTAATCTATTACTAAATATGATCTTATTACTAATCATATCAAACTATTCCTAAAAATAAACCCACCCCCAGAGTCAATTATGTTTCAACTTATTCCGCCTTCCAGAATTGTAATTCTTCTTGTGGAGGTATGATACTTTCCTCTTTTATTAAAGCCTTTTCCACAAATACCTTCCATATTGCTTCAAAATCATTCCCCTTCATTATTCCTTTTTTGGCCTTAATTCGGCATGTTAACTTATCATTAATCACAATTTTCCACAGTTCTTTATACCAATCCTCTATTTGAAAATCTCCATGAATTTTCCATTTTCTTGATATACCTTGCTGCAGTTAATAAGTTTGTAATTAAATCCTTCATTGCCTGGGTACAATTAACCTTATCAAATATAGATAATAATGCTATACCTGGACATATTTGTGAATCAATTTCAGTTATCTCTTTTATCTCTTTAAGCACCCTTTGCCAAAATTTCTGTACACTTTCACAATTCCACCAGATATGAATATATGTACCAATCTCTTGACAACCCCTCCAGCACAACCTTGAATAATTCTAATCTGTATAATTTAACCTTATTGGTGTTAGGTATCATCTCCAAACCAATTTATAATAGTTCTCTTTTATCCTTACAGACAAGTTTTTTAAATGTGCTGATTCCAAATTTTTCCCCAATCCTGAATATCTATTTTTTGTGCTAGTTCTTCCTCCCATATTTTTCTAAGATATTCATCTTCATCTTCATAGTTTGCCAACTTTTTGTATACTTCACTTGTATTACCCTTCAATATTTCATTTTCCTCCATACCTTCTTTTTGTATAATCATTTGTTCAAATTTAGTGTATTCTCTGAAACCTTTATTATTCCTTTTCCAGTTCCTTGTCCACTGCTCTAGCTATATATAATTAAACCATGATATCTTAGTACCCTCTCCATGTCTAGTCATAAAGTCATTATATGCACCTTACTTGGATATATATATATATATATATATGTATGTATATATATATACACACACATCTATCTGTCTGTCTGTCTATCTATCTATCTATCTATCTATCTATCTATCTATCTATCTATCTATCCATCCATCCATCCATCCATCCATCCATCCACTAATACGAATAGGGTTTTTAACCATAATGAAAAACAGAGCTAACATTAAACCTTTTGGCAGGATTAAATTTCAATGTTCAACTTCTTATCCAAGGGTTTTGGATCACTGGCCATGTAATGACATTACCCCTTGTGTACTACTACCATTTCTTTCAACAGTCCTTTTCCAGTGCCCTCACACAAATGCATCTGTGGCTCTCGTTACCTAATTTAAAATTAGTAGTGTGCATTAAACAAGGCCATTTTGGGAGTTCCACTGTTCACATTGAGTAGTCAAAATAAAGGATTCCTCTATGGAATTTGAAATTAACATGAGGGATCCAAAAATGGTCTTTTACAATGTTTAGGGATAAGCAGTTAGACTTTCCCGTTTGTTACAATAATAACAGCAGATTTCCAAAGGAAGTAGTGTTTTCCAAACCAAATTACTTTAAGTTACTCTCAGTTTATATCAATATACTTAATGATATGTTTCCAACTATTAACATTTCCATTTTACAGACCAATTCTACTTACACCATGCAACAGAGAAATACAACTTTTCCAAAAAATAATCCAACTTTCATCCCCTGTAACATTCATGCAGTTGCTTTAGATATTCAGTAGCCATTGCTTCTGAGAAATGGCTGGCTGTTCACACAAGGAGAAGGTTGTCCTGTTGTTTTCATGGACAGCTTGTTGACAAAATACCCACAAAGCCATTCATAGCATCACCATCCACCATCAATTAATCTTTCACTAATTTCAAGAATATATTTTTCTCTCTCTCTCCCTCCTTCTGTGTGGGGAGTAGTTGCCTTACTTTAGTGAGGTACAAAAACTCATGGCAACAATAAAAACAAGCAACACTCTCCAACCTGGAACAACAAAGAACAAAGGGAGGAAAACATTCGCCCACTGCTGGATTCTTCCAACAGTTTTTTTTTCACATATACTCAAATATTTCAGGTGTCTGTTTTCTCCAGTCTCTCAGTCATCCAGTGCAAATACCCACGACTTCCTACAAAAACCAACCAGGCAGCCATGTTCTCCTAGCTTCACTCAGCTTCTCCCCATTCACAGAAAGTAGGAACAAACACATACACGCATTCTAGCTTTCATACAAAGAGACAGCATTAAAAACAAAACAAAACAAAAGAGTGTTATTTCCCCAACCATGTCAAAAAAGATGTACATGAAAAGAATCTCCAAGCAGAGGTTTTTTCTCACTGCCTTTCCCCTGTATATCACACTTCACAGATCAGCTATCCCAGAAGGTTTTGTTTAAACCTTTATCATTTTACAAAGTCATAAACACTTTTAACATAACACATCATAATTATAAGCTTAAGATTAAGTTCATAGAATCATAGAGTTGGAAGAGACCACAGAGATCATCCAGTCCAACTCCATTCTGCCATGCAGGAACCCACATCAAAGCATTCCCAACAGATGGCCATCCAGCCTATGCTTAAAAACCTCCAAAGGAGGAGACTCCACCACACTCCCAGGCAGTATATTCCATTGCCAGCCAGCTCTGACCATCAGGAAGTTCTTCCTGGGTCTTATGTTACCACCATGAACTGGCCTGGCCTTTGGTAAACTTTAGATATCATTTTGATATCACAGTTCGGCCCTTTTCTGCCACCCTCAGCCACATGTTTGTAAGGCCTCCATACAAGCACTGAGCTAGGCATGGCTATTATATGCTGACTCATACTTGTTTATACCGAGGCAAGCCAGAAACTGCCAGATCTGCTTTAGGAGACCTCCCGAAACAAACACCTTAATCAAGGTATGCACACTAACACAAAGAAACCTTTGCTCCGAATGGGCACCCTGGCGAGCTGGGTGCTCAACTGCCAAGCTAGCCGCATCTGCATACTGGCTATCCTATTGTCAATTCGGACCTTAACTTAATCATGTAAATTCTGACCTTTCGGAAACATTGTCTCAAGTCCAAACCTCATTGTTTTCGCCCAAGACTAGACTAGCCCACGGTCATACTTTCCCTAATAAAAACCCCAAGTTCCGAGAGCTTGCTTGGATTGCTCCAGACTTCCATCCATCCTTGCTGCCGCTCTGTTCAGCAAATTCCCCTCGGCCGCCACACCAAGCTTCTCTCCAATTGGACTTCTTCAGGACTACGAGAAAGGTGGCGTATCACCCGTTTCCCCAGAACTCTCATTTCCTATTTCTAGTTAGCTGTGTGGTTGTGTTTTCTTAGTAATTTGTCACTTGTTAATAAATGTTATTGTTGTTATTTCACCTGTCTGACTGCTTACTGACCTGAACCTGTATACATAGGGTAAAAGATTCCCGTTAAGTTACCCTGTCTCTCGTTAGCTTAAGAGAGTGCTGTAGCTAATTTCCCCATCTTTGTTTGGTTTGGTGTGGTTATTTGGGCACCCCTCCCGGGACCCCCAAGTCACAGGGTAACACTTAGGTAGAATCTCTTTTCCTGCAGTTTGAATCCATTGCTCCTTGTCCTAGTTTCTGGAGCAGCAGAAAACAAACTTGCTCCATCTTCAACATGACATCCCTTCAAATATTTAAACATGGCTGTCATGTCCCCTCTTAACCTTTTCTTCTACAGACTAAATATACCCAGCTCCCTAAGCCACTCCTCTTAGGCATGGCTTCCAGACTTTTTTCCATTTTGATCATTTTTCAGTTTGCACAAGTTCTAAACATTACTGTGCATCATTACACAAATGTTTCAGCCTTCACCTCAGTTCCCAACATCCATTCTGAGTAACATTTCCTCCTGCAGCTTCTGTTCCTGCCTTCCTTTTGGCAGGGATGTCTCATCGTAGAGAAGCACCCTCTCTAGCATCCCCAATCACTTGCTTTACTGCATTCTTACCTTGCACACTCACAGTAATCAAATAGGGTGCCAAAGAGGAGGAGACCTCCAACACTTCAACACTTATTAAAACAAGCAAGTTTCTTAATTTCCAAGATTTTACCTCTTTCTTCTTCTTCTCCCAACTGTCACATTTCCCTGTACCCTGTTTTTGTGTGAGTACTCCTATTACTATCCTCTTGCATTCTGCCGTATAAAGTTGAAATGATTTCTCTAATAGTGAGGCAGACAGCAAGCCTTTTCCTACAGTCTGCAGCCCAGACCAGAACTCCCTCCTTCCCTTTCGTTGCTTCATACAATGCTCTAGCCATTTCTGCAAAACCTGGAGTCCAGATCCTACGGAACCCAGCCATTCCTAAGAATCCTCTTCTTTGCTTGAGGGTCTTAGGCAGTGTGACTTGACAAATTGCCTTCTGTTACCCTGTAAACTGGGGGTCCCGGGAGGGGCGCCCAAATAAACAAATCAAACAAGCAAAAATGGGGAAATTAGCTGGAGCACTCTCTTGGCTAACGAGAGGCAGGGCAACGCAGTGAGATCTTTTATCCTATGTATACCAGGTCAGTGAGGAGTCAAGCAGTTTAAAATACTAACAGTTTTATTAAGCAAGAAAAATAATAAAACTCAAGCACACCTGACTAGAAAGGAAAGAAAGAAAGTTCAAAGAAATAAGTAATACACCATCTGTCCGAAGTCCTGGAGACGCCAACTGGAGGGAAGGAAGGAAACCCAGTGTGGAGACCGAGGGGAATCTGTGGGACCAAGTGGCAGTGAGGCGAGGAAGATCCAAAGGCGCTTCAAGTGATTTCAGCTTAGTGATTCAGCTAGGTCCGACGAGAGTTCCAAAGAGCTCTCAAAAACGGGGCAACTTTTATAGGGACAGAACGACTGCAAAGTCTGGTCTTTGCAAGAGAACAATGAGTTTTGTTCTGGGGACAAAGGCTCTGAAAGGTCAGAATTTGCATGATTGAGTTATGAACCGAATTGACAATAGTATGGCTGAGATGTAGATGTGGCTAGCTCGGCCGTTAAGTGCCTGGCTTGCCAGGGTGTTTTCATAGACAAAGAGTCCTCTTTGTCTTGCAATCAAGATGTTTGTTTTCGGGTGGCTACCTCCTGAAGCGGAATTGGCTATATCTGGTACTTTACAACTATCGCCCATGCATAGCTTTGCGCTTGTCCGGCGGAGCCTTACAAACACTTAGCTGATGGCAGGAAAAAGGGCCAAATTATGATATCAAAATGATATCTTAGTTCACCAAAGACCAAACCAGAATGCCATGGTAACACTTCTACCTCTCATTTCCCAACCTTCATTTTTCCTTTAAGACATTAAAACCCAAGTACTTAACTTGTTTTTGTAGCCACTATACTCTTTCTTTGCTGACATTATATCTTCCTTCTCCTTGTTTTTACAATACTTCATCAATTTTAGAATTGTGTGATAATCTAGGAATCCCTCCTCTGGCCACTTGTAGTCTTCTGATAATTTATACAAGGTCCACTCAAAGTTACATAACCTTTTCATTCTCTTTGTTGTCATAGGGTCTCCTCCAAAAGTTGCCCAGTTCTTAAGTTTGCACTGTAAATGAGTGCAACATGTGGACTCAGTCTTTCCTTTACTCTGATTCATACCCATTGCTCCTGGTCTTATAATCTATGATATTCTTTGGGTAGTTTCCCTAGTTGACCTCTCCAGTAGTCTCCGTCTGAGACTATATCTGGCCCCAACCACTGATTGGCCTCTTCAGTAGTCTCCCTCTGAGACTGTATGTTTCCCCAACCACCTTTCCTATTCCTTGGGTGCGTCCAGTGGGTTGGCCTCTCCAATAATCTCCCCGTGAGATTAAATGGCCCCAACCATACTTGGAATAGGCACTTCCAGTGACCTACCTAACTAAAAAACTCCTGTCATCCACGCAACTACTGACCAATGGCCAGTGCGGGCCTCCACGCTAAGTGTTTTTAACTGGGGGGTGGATGCCCTGCAATTTACACTGGAAGCAATAATATACCCGCCCAGAAACTGTAGGTTTGTCTTCTTATACTCACCACTTGATGTCTTCAACCACTGATTTCTTCACTGAGAACCTAGACAAAACAAATCTGAAGAACACAGCAAATACTGCCAAATTATGCTACTATCTTCTCTGCTCTCCAATCTGGGTTCTCACTCTCAGGGAACTCCAAGAGAGTGGCTGGCGAAGAGGAGGGTCAGTGGAGGCAACACCCCATAAAACAAAGTGGGGCTGGCCACTTGCTGTCATCCAGTGATCAATCTCTATCCACAGCAGGTCCCTTCATGGTCGCCAAAATTGTTACAGCAATGAATTTAGACCATACCAGGATTACCAGTAAAAATTTTTAAAAATTTATTTTCTCTTGTACTAGAGGGGAGCAGTTAGTACACCAAGGCACTCAAGAACATACTACTCCAAAGAACATGGCAACACAAAGTTAATTTTATACTCTGGTAAGCCTCGTACAAAAGCAGGAATGCTGGTTAATTGGCTAATTGAAATGCATATGTATAGGAAACTATGTCATGAATACATTATTATGTCAGCATTCCAGCATTGCACATGTCCATCTCAGTGGTCCCAAATTATAATCCGAGACCCCACTTTGTGGATGCATAGTTTAATATTATAATAAATCTTAATCAGCCTTTAGGTCACAAAAGCTCAGCTTCTGTGATCGCTTCCCCTCCCTTGTTCTATCAGTTGTATCAGCATTATCACTTGGTGTAGCAGTAGGTTTCTTAGCTGGACTGTAGGACTGGTTTGATAAACTTCCAAAACTACTTTTACAGTTCCTTGGATAAGCAGTATCTGATCCTACTGTCTCTGTCTTCTCTAGATAACCCAAATTGACCAACTTCATTGATGGCTAGTTAATGGAAACAAAAAAGGATTATTGCTGGAACTTTTGAAAGACCTGCAAGAAGCTGTCACACACCTGTGCTTGGCAAAAGCACATCATGTTACTAATTGGGGTGGCGGTCGATTTGTCCTGTTTAAGATGCTGTGTGCTCCAAGTGAAGCCAATATCCAGAAGCATGAAGTGAATTATTTGGCAGTTTAGCCTGAAGTCTTTCTATTAGCTTGATGTAGTGTACATTGCTATTTGCATAGTTTTGCCATGATAGTTTGTTTCAGCCCATTACACTTGCCCGGGCTCAACAGCAAAGTTTCCTGGGACTGTGGAAGTGATATTAGCCATTAACATAAAGCTGAAGCTTGAAACATTTTTCAAAAATAAAAATGAGAGAAAGAAAGAAAGAAATAGCTTCTTCAAATTAGATTCTTGTGCAAATCACATCTGATATATTATAGGCCACAGATTGCAAAATCTGATTCCTCCCTTAGGGGCAGTTGGAATGGTAATTTGGAAATGGAGAGACTTTCTTCTTGAAAAGTCCAGACTGCTTACAGGTGATTAAATACTAAGTGTTTGTGTGATACCTGAACCTTGTAAAATAATGTGAAGCAGGATGGACTGTCAACTTGAAGTCCTGATAACTTGGTAGCATCACTGCTCTAGAGATGCATTAAAGTTAACAGGTAGAATTTGAACCAAAAGAAAAGAGTATGGAAGATCATATGCTGATGTCAAACCCACAATGATGACACTATGTGATGATGATATCTGTGAAATCAAACATTCTGACATATTTTTCTACACTGTGACACCACATTCAAAGGATACAACAGTGTGCCCCATAGATCAGTCATGTTTCACTATGAAAGTAGTGACATATGTATTTCCAGGAGGTTTAGATGTTCAATGGGCCTTCAGTATCCAGTAGGGTTTGGTCCCAAGACCCCCTTGTGGATAGCAAAATTTTGCAGATGCTCAAATCCCATTATTTAAGATGGTGTAGTAAAATGGAGTCCCTTAAATAAAATGGCAAAATCAAAGTTTGTTTTTTGGATTTTTTTTTTAAACGTTTTCAAGCTGTGTTAGGTTGCATCCATAGATACAGAATCTGCAAATATGGAGGGCTGACTCTACCAAGCATGGCTTACAAAGAGATGGGGAAAAGGCTTCCTGAGGCCTGTCTTTTTTGTATCAGGTTGCCTGTGTGTTGGCGATCCTCTGGACTGGAACTTCTCTATGTTCTTTCAATAACTGATGTGCATTTGGCAAAAGTGTATGAACGTGTCTTCTCAGTCACTATGTCCAGCCTTTGGAACTCCTTACTGAAGCAAGCTTGTGTCTCCATCTTTGATAGCCTTTTTCCAAGAAAGAAAAACATAATTAATCAGGTGTTTGGACTAGTGGGCCAATTTGTTTTGTCCTGCTCTGCTCTTTAAATTAATCTGCATTTCTAATTTAATAATATTTTTAATTGGATGCCTTTTTTATCTACTGTTATCTAATTCTATTACAATATTGCTTACTTCTTTGTACACTGGTTATTTTGTTATGGATTTTATTGTTTGCCATCTTGCACATTTTCTATGGAAAGGCAGGGTATAATGGAACAAATACAAATTAATAAAACAGAAACACTTTTCATGGGAATGTAGACTCAATGAATTAAGCATGGTGCTTTTGGGGTGACAAATACTAGTGCCCACTTCTTATTTTCTTCTGATAATTTTAATTTACTGTAAAACAAGATAACATAAAGACAAAAAGGATGAAAAGGAAGATACAGTCTGCAAAAGAGTTCAGCAAAATCTATACCATTGCAGACCATAGCTCAGAGTTTGGACTTCAGCTTGCAGACTTTCACATCTAGCATGGCTAGTAGCCATGATGGCTCAGAGATTCTGGGACCTGTAGTCCAAAAAGGGCATCTTTTCCCGTTTTTGCCATAGTTATGCATACCCACTTACTATCCAAAAGTACCTTGCCACAGAGTGAAACAGAGTGGATCTGCTCCATCTCTAATACAAGTGCATTCATCTTGCTTTCTGTGGAAGGTTTGAACACATGCAAGGTTCTCTGAGATCTAGTATACATTCTGCTGGGAAATGTGTACCTCTTTGAATATTACTGAATTGCAATTCATTTGGTTCCTCACCATTTGCCATGGGCACATCTTTTCCACCCTGGTCCATTATGCATCTGCTTGTCTGGTCCTATTGAAAGGGTTAAATTGTAGAAGTTGTCACTTAAGTAGAAAAATAGAGAAAAATAAGGTGAGCAGATGCGTCCTTTATCTTATCAGAAGGCTTAGGCATGCGCTTAGCTATGCAGGGAACTTAGGGAGTTTTGAGGTTGGTGTAACCCAGGGAGAGTACTCCCTTGGTACTGAAATACATCATTTTGAAACTGTAAAGGGGGCCTCTGTAACCTGTGAACTTTTCATATATGGTCATATGGTAATCATTTCCTGTACCTGGCTTTTGAAAATGTATAAATGTATGCTGATATCTGAATCAGGGCCCTCAGTCTTTGGAAATTCATTCCACTGAGATCTCTGCACAGTAGAATAAACTTTTGCTTTCTAATCTGATGGTCTCAGTCCCTTGACGAGCTACTACATTTTTCTGGGGGCTCGCCCGGGATCTGAGGGACATTTGCCCACTTCGGCAGACGCCAGGGCGTCGGGGCCGTCGCCTCTTCCCAACACGACCCAGGGTGCCCCCGACTTTCTTTTGTCGGAAGGATTGACTCAGAGTGGGGTGACAGCTCTGGTGGCAGCGCTCCTGCCAAGGGACCCGAGGTCGGAGCAGAAAGCAGAACCCTCCCACAACCGTTGGTGAGTAGCCTCACCGCAAACTCGGGGAGAAGAGGGGCCTGATCAACACCTTCAGTCTTGCCTTAGTACCCCACTGTTGTTGTGGGTGAAACCAGAAAGCTTTTGGAGATGATACAAGAGGTGGGAGGTAGTTTGTTGGTGTGAATGCGTCAAGGAAGGATCGCAAGACATCGCAGTTCCTAAAACATACCATTGAGTGTCCGGGGGACCGGGTCAGTGTGGAGCGAGTGGCATCTATCCTCCTTTGTGTTGGCATGTGAGACCCCTTACCCATGGGCCAAATCCCCTTTTCCTTGTGTGTGTTGTCCATGTTGGGAGGAAATGGGAGGGGGGCAGAGCCAGCAAACCCCTTTGGATTGTATGTTAAAAAATTTCAAGAAAGAGTTTAGTGAGGATTATGGGGACCCTTGAATGATGCCGGGGCATTTACAGAATTTGTGTGAGGTGGAGTGGCCTTCTTTCAAGGTGGGGTGGCCCCCGGAGGGAGCTTGGAACCCGCTGAAATTAAGGCAGTGTATTCAGTAGTGGTGGGTGAGCCTGGCCATCCTGATCAGTATCCATACATAGATTCGTGGGACACAGTGGTCACAGAGAACCCCCCTTGGTTGCGGAAATGTCAGGAGCATATTTGTAAGGCCATGATAGTAATGCAGGATAGGACTAGACAAAAGTTTGGAAAAGGACAGATTTTGGCAGATTCAGCTCCGGAGGAAAGCCACTGCTCCCCCTCCACCGTACGTGGCACCGCAGCCAGCCCTGCAGCCACCAGCCCTAACCCTGCAACTGGATCTCCTGGAAGAGGAGGGAGCCACGGCTGGGGGATTGGCGGAATTCAGCCCAGTTGCCCAGGAGAGGGATCTCCCATCCCTTTGATTTGAGACAAGGACTGAAAGAAAAAGCCAAGGTTAAAAAAAGGTCCAAGCCTCAGGAAAAGGTGGAAGAAACCAGATGATTCAGAGGAGGAGAGTGGGAGATAATGTAATCGCACCATTGTGACAAAGTTACCCAACTGGTGGCAGATCCCAATGAAGAAGGAGAGTATCAGCGGTTACCGAGTTATCAATACACTCCTTTTATCTCTTCAAGATTGTTTTATTGGAACACCCATTACGGGTCATATACTGAGAAGCCTCAAGAGATGATAGAGCTGTGCACTAGCATTATGGCTACTCATCTTCCTACCCGGCAGGATTGTCAACAACTATTGTTGGTTCTATTTACTACTGAAGAGAGGAGGAGGATATTGGAGGAAGTGGAGAAGGTAGCAGTGGCTAGAGTGGGACCAGAAATGCAGGATGTAAATGCCTGGGTGCGTGAGTGAGTCCCCACCATGGACCCACACTGGATCCAAATGATAACCAGCAACAGGATAGATTAGCAGAATATTGGGCGATATTACTGACCGGAATGAGGAGAGGTGTGAAGAGGCTATCAACATGGCAAAGGTACAGGAAGTGACACAAGGACCTACTGAGACCCCAGGAGAATATTTAGAAAGATTGTTAAATGCCTATCTGGAGCACACCCCCTAGATCCAGACGCTGCCAAGAATCTCTGGGTGGTGGCTATGTCATTTGTGGGAGGAAAGCTGCCCTGATATCCGAAAGAAATTACAGAAACAAGAAGGATTTGAAGGAACGAATCTCAGTCAACTGGTGAGCATTGCTCAGAAGGTGTACATAAATAGAGATCAGGAAAGAAAAAGAGGAAGCGAGACAGGAAGATGCATAAGAAAGTGGAATTATTGGCCGTGGCCCTGGTGGCAAAAGAAGGAAGGTCCGGAAAGTTGGAAGAGGAAGTGGATCTCCATTAAGACGCAATGAGTGTGTCCTCTGCCGACAGGTTGGGCACTGGAAGAATGAATGCCCTAGACAGAGAGGGATGGTGAATAGAGGAAGAGGAATGGACCAAGGAAGAGGAAGAGGAGTAAATAGAGGAAGAGGAAGAGTAGTGGATGGAGATATGAGCAAGAGGCAGATGAAGGATTCAAGGACTTCATCTGACTAGCTGGAATGGAACATTATGATTAGGAGACTGGGCCCCCTTGCTCTGGCCCCAGGGAGCCTATGGTCACAGCACAAATTGGGGGCCAAGCCATCCCTATGATGGTGGACAAGGCTGTGTACCTGTTCCGTACTAAATTCAGCAATAGCCCCAAAAACTGAGAATGCCATAAGAATTGTGGAAGCCACGGGCAAAATGGAACAACACCCTCTTTTAGAAAAAAGGATTGTGGATTTAGGGAAACACCAAGTTACTCACCAGTTTCTATACTTACCAAATTGCCCTGTGCCCTTATTGGTCTTGAGTTGCTGGCTAAATTGAGAGCCCAGATTTCCACTGAAGAAGATGGGATGATGGAAATAAATTTCAGGGGGCCAAAGATTGGAACTTACCCAATGGAGGAAGAGTGGCGAGAGATATCAGATCATGGTTTTTCAAGAGCAACCCACTGCATTTGGACCCCCAGGAGTATGGGCTGAAGACAGTCCTCCTGGGTTAGCCCGGTTCGTGGCCCCCATAATAGTGGAATTAAAGCCAAACGCTGTGCCCATTCGTGTGAGGCAGTATGATTTGCCCAGAGAAGCCCTGAGAGGGATCCAGAAGCATTTGAATCGGCTGAAGAAATACAACATAATTTGGGAATGCCACTCTTCCTGGAATACCCCATTACTCCCTGTGTTGAAGCCTGGGACAAAGGAATATTGCCCAGTTCAAGACTTGAGGATGGTAAATGAAGCTACAATGACTTTACACCCAGTGGTGCCAAACCCATATGTTCTGATGGGACTAGTTCCATCCACAGCTACTCCGTGACTTCTACCTGTTTTGGATCTCAAGGATGCCTTCTTCTGTATCCGAATGGCCCGTCAAAGCCAGGAAATATTTGCTTTCCAAATCTAAGACAGTGTTATGGGCCAGAAGACCCAGTTTACATAGTGTCACTTGCCCCAGGGCTGGAAGAACTCGCCTACAATCTTCAGAACATCCTTGAGTCAAGACTTGAGAAGATTCTGATCTGAGCCCAAGAAACGAGTTTTGCTGCAATATGTAGATGACCTGCTGTTGGCAGCTATCAGTGAGGAAGAGTGTAAAGAGGCCACAGTGGAATTGCTCCAGCTATTGTGAGAAGCAGGCTACAAAGTATCTAAGAAGAAGGCCCAGTTGTGCCAGATAGAAGTGCGGTATCTGGGATTCCATGTGACTCAAGGAAAGCGAGTGCTAGGCCGAGAAAGGAAGGAGGCTGTGTGTGCCCTGCCTGAGCCCTGGAATCGGAAGATGGTATGAGAATTCTTGGATGCAGCTGGGTTTTGTAGAATTTGGATTCCTAATTTTGCAGTGATGAGTTAACCCTTATATGAAGCTACCAAGGTCTGGGAATAAGTCTGAATTTGTGTGGGGAAAAGAACAGAAGAGAGCCTGGGAGCAGATAAAGAAGGCACTGATGGAAGCTCCAGCGCTGGGCCTGCCAGATGTGATGAAGATATTCACTCATATGTCGATGAGAAAAACGGAATAGCAGTGGGAGTATTCACACAGATGTTGGGAAAAATCCCGGCATCGCCCTGTGGCGTACCTCTGAGCAGTTAGATCCAGTCGCCAGAGGATGGCCTGGGTGCCTAAGAGCTATAGCGGCAACCGCCTTATTGGTAAAAGAAGCAGACAAGTTAACCGAGGCCAGAATCTGATGGTAAAGGTTCCACATTCTGTACTAGCCCTAATGGAGTACAAAGGCAATTATTGGTTCACAAATAGCCGGATGTCCAAGTATCAGGGAATGTTAGATGAAAACCCCAGAGTGAAGTTGGAATTGTGCACCACCCTGAAGCCCGCAATGTTACTCCCAGTAGAATCTGGGAATACACATCATGATTGTCTCCAAACCATGGATGAAGTATATTCAAGCAGACCAGACCTGTGGGACACCCCATGGCCCCACCCTGATGTCACTTACTATACAGATGGAAGCAGCTTCATATGAGAAGAAAAGCGAAAGGCCGGATACGCAGTGGTCATGGTGGACAAGATAATAGAAGCCAAAGTGCTACCTGTTGGCACTTCGGCTCAGAATACGGAACTCATTGCCTTGATTAGAGCTTTGGAGCTAGCTGAGGGACTTACTGTAAATATATATAGAATATCAAAGTATGCCTTTACTACCCTACATGCGCATGGAGCACTGTACAAAGAAAAGGGACTGATCAATTCCTTGGGACAAGAGATCAAATATGGGAAAGAAATAGAGTATCTATTAGAAGCTGTATGGGCTCCTTGTAAAGTTGCTGTGATGCACTGTAAAGGACATCAGAGAGGGACAAGATCCAGTGGTTCAAGGGAACTGAAAAGCAGACGCAGCTGCAAAGGAGGCTGCGGACAACAGACTAGAGAATGGGATGGAAGATCTGCCCAGAGAGCTGGTGTCCCCGCTTTTCCAAATACCATTGAAAACCAGACCCCTATGTACACCCAACAAGAGAACGAAGGGGCTGAAAAGGACTTGAAAGCTATAAGTGATAAAGAAGGTTGGTGGGTCTTGCTGGATGGGAGGTGGTACATACCCCAATCTATGAGATGGTTGGTTGTGCAGAGAGCACATGAAGCCACACATTTGGGAAAGACGGCGTTAGCCCAGCTGATAGCAAAGGATGTTTTTATAGATGGAGTAAGCCAGTACACCATGTTGACATCCTCATGGTGTCAAACTTGCGCTCAGAACAACCCGCACCAAGGGCCAAGATTGGAAGGGGGAATCCAACATCAAGGATCTACTCCTTTTGAATTCCTAGTGGTGGGTTTCACAGAGATGCCACAGTCAGGACAATATCAGTACATGTTGGTAATGGTATGTACTCACACAGGGTGGGTTGAAGTATATCCTACCAGGATGAAGGCAAAGGGAGTAGTACGGGCCTTGCTCCGAGACATCATACCAAGATATGGGTTACCCCTTCACATTGGATCCAATAACAGCCCAGCCCTTGTGCATGGAAGCAATCAAGAGTCTGGCAGAGATCCTAGGAATCACCTGGAAGCTACATTGTGCATACAGACCCCAAAGCTCTGGGAAGATGGAGAGGATGAACAGAACATTCAAGACCCCAGTTGGCAAAATTGTGCCAGGAAACAAAACTCAAGTGGTTAAAATGCGCCCCCCGACAGCACTCCTGAGGCAGAAGATGCACCCCTCATCGGACTACTGGGCTAACTCCGTTTGACATGTTGTATGGAAGACCCCCAGCCATCCTAAAAGGGTTGAGAGGGGACATCCAGGATTTGGGAAATTTGTCCCTCCAAGAAGAGGTGCAGGCATTAGGGAAAACTCTAGAGAAGGTTAACGCCCATGCTTTAGAGGTTAGATGAGTTCCTTTCCTCACAAAGACACATTCCTTCCAACCTGGGGATGAGGTGTGGGTGAAAGATTGGAAAGGAGAGCCCCTCATCACCAGGATGGAGAGGGTCATACCAGGTGCTATTAGTTACCCCCACTGCAGTAAAAGTAGCAGGGCTGAAACTTTGGATACATTACACTAGGGTAAAAACAGCTTTTACTGACTGGACTGTAATCTCAATCACAAGAAAACCCTCTGAAATTGACCAGACGAAAAGGGGGAGAGAAGATTCGGATGGAGACTCTGCTGTGGTCATACCAGGGAATTGACCATTCTATGCACAGTCAGATCTGCAACAGGCGAGTGAAAATCTAGGCCAGACTCTACTGTTGCCACACGTCTGGAGGCTGGTAGCTCTACGCATGGTTAGACCTAGCAACTGGAGAGGAGAAGACTGGGACTAGGCCCTGCCATAGTCACTCCGGAGGCTGACTATTCTATGCACGGCCAGGTCCCCTATGGAGCATGATGATAAGGAGCAAAGTATGCTAGTGACTCAGTAATAATAGAGTGTACATATTCTTTGGAATTCTAACCTTGGTATATCTCTTGTATATGTACAGAAGGTATTTGTGTGGGATAAGCAGATTTGGGCCACTGTTTAACTCTGAAAATGAAGTGTATAATGCTGATAGGGGTGTGGGGCAGAATGTGTGGAACAATTGAGGCTCACTGGTTTAAACAACATGCTGCACACATGTTCCAACAACATGGACCTAATGTTACTCTCACTTATGAGATCCCTGCACAGACCATAGAGGACTTTTGGTTTAATGCCCTCCTCATTAGCGAACCAGGGGTGGTTGTAGGAGCCTTACAGTCAGCACTGAGGGGAATCCCAAATATTTGCCAAAGCTGACAGTAACATAAACAAAACTCGATTTAGGCAGTTGAAATTTTATACTTATTCTTCCCGAATGTGTTTCTGCTGTCACCATAGTGGAGCATGGAATTCTAAGTGGAGAAGACATAAAAATAAAATACTCCTCATTTTATGGTAAATTGGAAAATTATTCAGCTTGTAATGACAGATTTTATTTGTATGGCTCATATAACAATTCCTATCAACCCAAGGTAGGCTTAAATGAAACCAGCTTTGGAAATTTGTATCTGGAATACCCTATGTTCACTCCTAATTATACAGGGTCGGGCAGTATGTGCTCCGGATTGATGGCCAGGGATCTGAATTTATGGTTTTACTTTGATGGATGGGCCACCAATTACCACCCAGGGACTTATCAGTGTATGGGGATTGTGTATATGATAGTACCTGTCCAAGTTTCCCTACCAGGACGACAAACGGCTATTAGGAAGAAATGGCACATAGTGGGACCACTGGGCAGCCAATGTGAGGACCTGGTTATTGTGGGCAGACAACTGTTCAAAACTGAGGGTAGTAGGGTAGGAGGAGGATGAATAACAGGGGTCCTTACTCTGGGATCCTATCCAGGAATTGTGGCTCAAGAAAATCGTAAAGAGCATATTAGGATTGACCTGTAGATTGGAGAAAACCATAAATGCAACTGGGAAATTGGTATGAGCCCTCCAGCAAGAAATTGAAGAGCTGAATCAGTTACGATTACAACATCGTATGGCCCTGGATTACGTATTAGCCAGGAAAGGGGGGTTCTGTTCTATAGTCAAAGGAGGATGCAGGGTCACCTTCCATGATCTCAGCAAGACTGTAGAAAATGAAATACAACATTTAAAACGGTTAATACAAAATAATGACAGTGGTATTAGCAATCCCTGGGACTGGTTAACTTCCTGGCTACCAGATCTTAGTTGGCTGAGAACTCTGTTTCTAAGTATTGTACTTTTGATTGTAGGAGGGTTCCTAATAATGGTTTGTATTTCTTGTGCTATGAAATCTGTACATGCCTCTCTCTCTCAAGCTATGGAGGGGAAGGCAGCTCATTTTGCTGTTATGGCTCAAAAGCAAGCTTAAGTAGAGTATGCTCAAATTGCAATGGAATTTGGCATAAAGGGGGGAATGAAAGAGTTAAATTGTAGCAGTTGTTGCTTAAGTAGAAAAATAGAGAAAAATAAGGTGAGCAGATGCGTCCTTTATCTTATCAGAAGGCTTAGGTATGCGCTTAGCTATGCAGGGAACTTGGGGAGTTTTGAGGTTGGTGTAACCCAGGGAGAGTACTCCCTTGGTACCGAAATACATCATTTTGAAACTGTAAAGGGGGCCTCTGTAACCTGTGAACTTTTCATATATGGTCAGATAGTAATCATTTCCTGTATTTGGCTTTTGAAAATGTATAAATGTATGCTGATATCTGAATCGGGACTCTCAGTCTTTGGAAATTCATTCCACTGAGATCTCTGCACAGTAAAATAAACTTTTGCTTTCTAATTTGATGGTCTCAGTCCCTTGACAAGCTACTACACTATGGCTACACGAAACTAAGTCTACTATATTCATTTGAACTTCCTGTGTGAAAAGAATTGCATTACTTCACCACATCCAAAAAGCAGCTACTCTATATCTGATGACTAAAGGGAGTCCTTGTTTTTCTGGGAGCATCAAAGAAGACATAAGCTAGTGAACAGAACTATCTCTGTGTGGTTGGCACTTATGCCTTGAGCTTTCTGCTCTGTCACTTCCCTGCAAGCACCCTTCAATCTCTAGGCTCAAGCACTGAATTTCATCAAAATGACTTTTAAGATGGTGGCCTGAAGTTTTGAGAAAATATTGTTTTTATGAAAGCGACAAAGAACATTGGAGTTGATTTATTTATGTCAGCAATGTCCAGAAATGCCATCTCACTGCATACTTTTCTTTAACCAAATGTCTTCTGTCAATCTATTGTTGAATGACTTTTTCTTTGCACTGAAAAACTAATCTATCCATTGCTTTTCACCAAGGAGAGTGCACAGAATAACAACAATAAGTCTTAGAAATGATTAGGTAATAGGGAATAGATATCATGGTGTCTACACACAAAAATATTCTCTCTCCCACTTCTAAATTCTTTCAGATATCCCTCTTATACTTCCTTGGCATATGTGCCCTTTGTGGAAAAGCTTCACTGCAACTACAACCACAAAGCAATATAAATATCTCCATTACAGGATTATTCTTCTTAGGCTGTTTAGGAGGGTTTCCTGATGTGTTTTGGAACCAGGGCCCCTTTCACATGATACAATTATTAGCAGTACTGATTCTGCTTTAAATGCCATGGCTGAATTCTATAGAATCCTGAGATCTGCAGTTTGGAGAGGCACTAGAACTCTCTGGCTAAAACTGAGACTGAGCATGGCTATGCCCCTTTTTGTTTTTCTGTTCCTGGTGGAGCAGGAGGAGGAGCCCTGGTGGCGCAGTGGTTAAATGCCAGTACTGCAACCACAAGGTTGTGAAATGTGAGTTCGATCCTGCCAGGCTCCAAGGTTGACTCAACCTTCCATCCTTTCGCAGGTAGGTAAAATGAGTACCCAGCTTGTTGGGGGCAATTAGCTAAAATACATTGTAAACCGCTTAGATAACACTAGTTGATAGGCGGTATAGAAATAACTGCTATAAACTATTGCTTTTAGCCATTCCTTCATTCCCTTCTACTCCATGCCCAGTGAGCTGCCTGGGGCTGAAACACTTACTTCAAAATGGGGCTGAGGCACAAATTACTTTGCACTATGGGACACATGTGGTTACAGGCTGCAAATGACCCACTCCTGCTTTAAAAGAATATCATAAGATATTATTATTGTGGCCCCCATATTGGGAGAAATGTTGGATATTAAATAAATAAAGGTAAAGATCTTTTATGGGAGACATTGCTATGATGATGTAGCTATGATCCATCTCCCAATCTAACCTTCCAAACTTACCTTAAAAGCCAGGCAGCCATACCAGTGAAGAATTATGATGTGCTAGATTCTTTACTGCTGCTCTTTGCACTGCAGCTTGCTGATGAGAGGGACTTGGATGCATAATTGTTCAGCTCCATGATCATCACACCAATATGGAGTGTACAATGGCATGGGCACAAAAACTTAACATTTGTCAGGCAAGCATCCAATGCCAAAATCCTCCAGGTCCTATATATTACACTAAAGGTCTTTTAGACCCTTTCCACATGGGCATATTGCCCATGCTAGGGCGACCTCTCCAGGAGGTCTTCTTCACTGTGGGGTGCACTAGTGCGGTTGGAAAAGGTGAGGCTCTACACCTCAAACCGCTCTAGCACAGCCGCGGGGGTGGCGCTGCGAGTTTTATAAAAACCACCGTCCCAAGTGGTTTTTATGAAACTTGCCCGTGCTGCTCCGTGGCAGCCCCCGGTGAAGAACTGCAGAGACGGGGTAGCGTGTCCCTGCAGATCTGCCCAGGGCGGGCTTCCAGCTGGCGCGCTGCTCTGATTGGCGGAGCGCCACCGGAAGCCGCCGGCCGCCATTTTGGGCGCTGCTGAACGCCGCCGAAATTTGGCAGCGTATAGAGCGGCGAACCCACGCTCCCTGCAGGGACGGAGCAACCCGCTACCAGGTAAGCTCCGCCCCTGCATGCGCCGCCCTTTTTCACCCCCCCCCGTGAGGAAAGGGTCTTAGTGTTCATGTTCCAGGGAGGAAGAATCAACAAAATTACAATGCCCATGTCTCTGTATTCCTTTAAGTCAAAATATTTTTTTTAATCCTTAGGAATGTTCAATTTGGATTTCAACCAATTTGGAGGATTCCCACTACAATGTGGAGATCTTGTAATCCATTATCAATCTGTGTTAACACATTTTGGCATTCAGTTGAATCTGAAACGCACATCTAACAAAACCCCATTCTGTTTTTATGTGTCGAAAATAGTTTCCATTGAAAGAGTCTAAGACCTAAATCCAATTGTTAGTCCTATCAGTGAGTGTAGACTCACTGAATCAGGAGAGCTGACAGTGTTGATTTTCCACATTCCTGTTTATTCAACTGTAGTTGGGACTAACAGTCAAACTTAGATCCAGGTTTCCAATATAAAGAATCACTCCCATTTTAGGATGAAAATTGCTTGTAGATCCTCATTGTTGCCACAGACATATGTACCAGGTAGATATGGTCTTCCAGTATATGAAATTAATTAATCTGTGTGCACATTAAAGCTGAAGCATGTAGGATTATAACATGGTTCTCACACTTTTCCACTCCCACACAGAAGTTTTTTCCACGTGGGAAATTTGTGACATTTGAAGGGGCCCTGAGATTATATCTGCTGTCTAATCCTTTGAGAGAATCTAATTGTTAGCTTCAATTACCTTGACATGAGCAGAAAGAAAATATTTTTCATCTCCTACCAAATTCACGACAAGTCTAATGAAACATGGCACACATCTGTGTCCACAATGTTGATTCCACATCAGCTCAGATTAGCTTGATCTTATCCTCTGGGCAACAGGCGCAGAAAGACTGTGGGAGCAACACAAGGGAGGGTTCATCAAGGTTTAATTAAAGGTTAAATGAAGAATGAAATAAACAGGAAAGAGTTTCTTGAGGCAGGTATGCCTTTTGATGTTTGTCTGATTAGTCCTAGATGTGATGATCTTCTAAGGAGAAAATTCTTGTAAAAGGAATTTGGTTACAGGTCACCAGCCAGTTTCCCACATCTATACACTAGACAATCTAATATATGAACTACAGGTATCAGTGTTGTGTCCTTTACATATTATGCTTTTAGTCCACACTTTCCTGTAGGGGACAGATAGATAAGGGGAAAAGGGTAATTTTACCGGCCACCTATCTTCGTAAGATGAGGAAAAGCATTTAAATTGATTGATTGCAATCCAGTGTAATAGGTCTAAATCTGCTGGAGTAGATCCACTGAATCAACATTTAAGTCAAAATTCAAATAGGTTCTATTAAGTTCTCCATTAGTTGTGATTAACCATTGGATTAAGGCAATGAGGCAGAGGCTATAATTTTGTGCACATTTAACTAAGAGTAGGTTCTGCCAAACTGACAGTAAATAATATCCATATAGATCATGCTGAGCCCTAATGAAGTGAAAGGGAGAAATTACAGATTGCAAAAGTGAGATTTCACACTTTTAAAATATGGTTTAACAGTAGAGAGATAAAGCAATGCTGAAAAAAAAACACACCGCTCTTGTGTGGGGAGATGCTCTGGGTATTGTGCAACCTACCAATGTCTCCCTAACCAATGTTTCACATCATGGATAAACCTCTGTTTAACCATTGCATCCTTAGTGTTAATTTAGGAAGAAAACATAGGAAAATCAAAAATTAGCAATTTATTGTTAGACTGTAGGCTGGCCAAAAATCTTTGGGCAAAATCTGGCCAAAGCTAGCCACCATTTAGTCAGAGATTTTGGCATTAATGTTATGCATTTTGATAGACTATGTTTATATGCCTCATTGTAGACCTCAAGACAGTCATGTGTGGGATTTTGTGCACATGCAGGCACTGATGAGACCCACTGCCTTGATCAAGGCAGTTCTATCATCCACTCCCAGATCATAAACATGTATTCAATTCAAAGAAATGGATGGGATTCTGAAAATATTTACCATTGGAGAAGACATTAGGAATAAAGAGATTTTATTCTATTTTTAAGGGCAGTTTTTATCTGTTGTGCATTGGCTCTGGCAGGCTGAGGCGGCAATAAAATAGTATTTTTAATAAGCATTATTTATTTTAATAAATAACTCTTCTTGAGCTTTTAGATCTTGGTACTTTTGTTCCATTTCTTTCATGCCAAAGTGGAGAAAAATACCTATATTCTTTGAAAAAATATCTCAGACATGATATAGCAGCTCCTTTTCTCCTTCTGTTATCACAGGCATATACAGATCCAAAAACCTAGACAGGAAATTGACAACAGCAAGACATTTTTAAGGCTGCATATTTTAAAAGGCATAAAGATGTAGCATGCAGAGGACATCTCTGTTTGAACAGGCTTGTCTTGGCTTTTTTCTAACGTCAGTGTTATCTTTGCCACGGTGGCAGAAGCCAAAGAAGTCTGCAGGTTTTTATCCATGATGATATCCTGAGGGGACAGCTGATTTATTCCATGGTCACTTTCTGTCTATCTAGAAAACCATTGTACCAGTTCAGGTTGTTCTGTTGATAAATCATTCTGATTTTTTGGAGAAACACACACAGTAGGGCCTTCCATGTTAAGTCTGAAATATCAGCTTGTTATTAATGCTGCATTTCTGTCAGTGACTAGAATTGCTGTAGCTTTTAATATATCCAAGACAATAATGCTGTCCTTTTTCTGCAAGGAAGAATTTATATGTGAAATGCTCCCTCTTCTGAGTCTGCACTTGTTTCTTGGAGAAGCAGAATCCATGAGCTGGATCCTGAGATATATCTGCTGACTCTTCTGGAAGATTCAGTGCAAACATTACTTTTGTGCAGTCGTGTAGGGATGTGGGGGCACAGGGATCAATTTGCCCTGGACGGCAATATTTTTGGGGTGTCCTGGCCTATAGCCACACCTCCACATGCCCTGGCCATGCCCTCACACATCATGGCAATGCCCCTCACACTGTAGTTTCCCCAGCCCCCCTCCACACATTCCAAGCTCTGCCACTGCTTTTGTGATTTTGTGCAAAGTCTTATGGGAAGATATTGTGGAACATCTTGTGCTAACTGTCAAGGTCAGAGACCTGGGCAGCAAGCTAGACCGGAGAAGAGAGTGGGAGAGCCAGCAAAGTCCAGCCGAGAGGAGACAGGCAAGCACTTACTCAAGGAAGTTCATTTACCAGAGCGCCAAGCAAAGCCGTAGTCAGAGTTCCAAAGCCAAGGGTTGAGAGTCCAGAGATCGATTCAAGGTATCAGGAACCAGGTGCTGGGAGGAGGCAAGAGGAGGGCTTGCAAGAAGTTTGCCACAAGCAAAGGCAAACTTCCAGGCAGGCAGTTATATAGCCCCAGCACAGGCATCGGTCACCACTTCTCAAACTTAGCCAAGGAACCCTCCCTTTGCACAGCACTCTTGAGTCTCCGCCTTGATTGGGGGCTTATTGAACCAGGCTCCAGAGCCTCTTCAGAATCAGATCCCTGTTGCTCCAAAGGAGCAGGCACAGAATCGGATCCTTGTTGCTCTAAAGGAGCAGGCAGAGGGACGTCTGCGCCTGCTTGGTCCATGGCAGCAGGGGGAGCTCTTGAGCTGCCGGACTCATCTCCAGCCAGAGCCACAGGGACCCACAGCTGCTGCTCGTCATCAGCAGCCCTGACAGCGGCTTCAGTTATCACTCTAACAGACTTCATAGAACAAATTGCACAACCCTTGTTCAAGTACACATCTCAAGACAGTGTGCAAGACCCTGTGCTAACATAAGGACAGTACTAAGACACTACTAAATTTTGGTTGTCAAGTGCTTGGTAGGGAAACACACTTCTGGATTTACTCCTGTTAGCTTCCTGGCTGTTGTTTAACAGTCGCTTTGTATCACTAATTCCTTTATTAGGCCATACCACTGACAAATACACAGGAATTTGGAAGTAGTGTATTAAAAATGTTTTTTTGTGAGAATTTCACTGGTGTAAAAACATTGTCGCTTGCCCAAATATGATACAAAATATGATACAGAATATGATACTTCTATGCAGCGTACTGTTTTACCACAGATAAGGAAGAAAACGTATTTCCACATGAGGAAGAAAAGGTATTTCCTCTTCGGTCAGTATGAATCAGAAAGGCTTGCGATGACTCAGTAGATCTACTCCTAATGTCCCATGATCCCAGTTTGGATTGTACTCCGGGTTAAAGCAAGCTCATCTTGCCAATATGCTTGATTTTCTATTAATAATTTAAATATTAACTGTTCTTGTATGTTGAAGCCTTTAAATTTATCTGAGGATTACATTTAAAATGTCACTAATAATTGCAAAAGAGATTTTTCAGTCCTGTTCCCACTGCAAAACAAATCACTGCCTCCACCAAATTAATTTACCTTCCCCCTTTCCCATTGGATTTTTTTTCATTTTCCCAAGACATCACAGAACCGGTGTGACTCATGTTTTCTCTATAGTAGGGCCACCAACAGAGGCTTTCCAAGACTAGATTTATGTCTTTAAAATTGGTAGCCACGCATCACTAGGGACAGGATAATCTGTAATTTTCCTTTACTCACAAATTTGGTTTTTTTTTTTTTAAAAAACCCACACTTTTTTTTTCTATCTCCAAAACCAAGAGATTTTAAAAGTTTACTAAATTTGTGAAACATGAACCTAATCTCTATCAGCCAAATTCTGAATCACAGCAGTTTTCAGAATGAAGAATATCATGTACATTTTAAAGATAAGAAGCATCTCAAGTGGCACCTGTATTTGAGAATAACAGGGTTTCAAAATGAGGAGTCTGAAGAGTGAAGCAGCCATGGACCTGGATGACTGAGGCTATTTCCGCACTTGCCTGTTATAGTGCTATTATTCCACTTTCAACATCCTATGGAATCCTGGGGTTTGCAATTTAGGGAGGGGCCAGCTGGCTCCTCCCTAAACTGCAAACCTCAGGATTCCATAGGATGTTGAAAGTGGAATAATAGCACTATAACAGTCCAGTGTGGAAATGGCCTGAATCTGCCCAACAGGGTTTATCTTGCATCTTGACTGTGCAAGATTCTCAAGTTCTTTCCATCATGGATACAAATAAATTTTGAGGCGTTCTCTTGAAAAATGAATTGAAAGGAAGTTTTCGCCTATCCCTAGTGACAATATAAAGTTTGTCACTGTTGAAGCCTGTAATTTTAGAGTACTTACAGTAGGCACACTAACAGTTGGCTGTGTTGTTAATCTTCAGAACTAGAATGTTGTGCAAGCCTAGTCTAAGAACTAAGAAAAACAATATTTCTAATTCAGGAGACTCTCTCTCTCAATGATTGGATATGGTAGGCATAAATGAATCCAAACCCATTTGGATATGAAGAAAATGATATTCAAACTAAAGAATGAACTACTTTTAACATTTTTTGATTACAAACAGCTGGCAGCATTAAGAGCAGAAAGCAGGAGGAAGTGATGAAGGAATCAAGTTATGAATTTGAAAAACGGCTTAATACAGTTGCGGTTATAATGAAGCAAGTGACACTTTCAAGGAAGGGATGTGATGCATCTGTGGTTCGTGTACAGAAGTAAGTGGATAAAAAAATGTATTCGGCTCACATTTCTCTATGAAAATATGCATTTTATTCCCCTCAAGATCTGCAACTGCATGAAGCGTATTTTTCCCTAAAAATCCAAAGATTTCTGAGGCCTGTGATGTATTTTGATAAAGACAAAAGCACACAGAACCATGTGGGCATTTGAAAAATGTGCACAGCTAAAAATGTGAACTTTTGAAAATAGTGCACATGCCTCAGTCAGTGTGAGAAATGCATTAAAGTGAGAATAATAGAAAAAACACATACCAAAATATGCATGAATTCCTATGCAGGAAATAAACAATGTCTTCAATGTCTTGAGAAACTGGATGGGATGAGACTAGAACACCAGTGGAATTCTGAGAAATGCAACAACAACAACAACAACAACAACAACAACAACAACAACAAACTGGCATATTTTCACACTATTAATTTTTGCAATTGCATTATTTCTGGCTAAGATTTTCATAAGGCCTTGAGTTCCCTGTCTCTTAACAGAGGTATCAAGGCCAGTTGAAAAGGCTTTTGTAAAGCAATATGTAATGGTGTTTGGAATGCGAAATAAAGTCCTGTCTGTAGCAGATGGTTGACTCAACAGAGAGATGGGCAAGGTGGGGCACTCCAGACTAGGTAGGATGAAGACACTAGCTAGCTTCATGCATAGACTTTGGCCATTTCTGCACTACACCCCCACCCTGGCATGTGGACATGTTGAAGCTGGGCCACAACATGTGTTACCACACGGTGTCATCGTGGTCCTTCTTCTGTTGCATCTTCAGCTGTCGCAATCACTCATTATACTATTACTGGAAAAAATCCAGTAATAGGCCCCTTTGTGTGATGATTGCGTCGACAGGGGCCGTGCGGAAAGGGTGGTAGCCAGCTGGGTGCAGAGGGAAGCTTTGGTGATATGCTCCCATCCCAGCAAAGGCACTGCTGGGATGATGCTGGGATGTCACAGGATCTAGGTATGGTATAGAAGAGACCTTTGTGTCTGGATGCCAACCAACACACAAAAGATTGGGTTACCTTTGATTTCACTTTATTCTGAAAGAATACAATAAAAACATTTTATTTCAGATTCAATTGCTTCAGAATCCTTGTTTTTGAAATCCTTAAGTGACAACTTTACTGGAACCTAGATATGAGAGCAGAGACTTGAATCTTTCAGATATTTTCTGATTAACTTTTAAGGTTTTTGCTGTCTTGGCTGTCCTTATGATATTTCTCCCTCCAATTAACTTTTATGATTTTGTTTGTTTCACTTCTGTTTTATCTCTAGCTGTTGCTTTACTTGCATTGGTTTTGTTTCTGGTATAGATTTTAATATTTTGTCACAAGTTGCCTTGGAAACTAGAACTACAGAAGGGATCATGCTCTCTTGCAGGGAAGAATGGTTTGTACCACAAGATCTGAGTTGCCCCCGCTTCCTTTAAACTAGCTTGCAGTCTTCATCTATGCTGGAGGATGCTGTCCTGTCACCAGCATGGCAATAAAAGCAACTTTCAGTAAGCTTCCAAAGGTAGAATAGATGTGTGTGTCATCTTGTCCTTCAGCTCATCTTGTCCATCAACTGAGGAAGCAGAATGTCTCGGGCCTGCCCTAGAGATAATTTCATATCACCTCAGGCATTAGTTTCTTCTGACAAACCATCTGCCTGTGCTGTTCTTAGCCAGCAAGTAGCAGCTGTCACTGCCCCTGAGTTTAACTTTGGAGTAGCTGAAAATAAGGACTTGAAGATGCCTGTTCATCAGTCTTCATCCAGTGTGAGATCATACTAGACATTAATTTCTCTCTCTCGTACCTCCAGAGTTCCTCAGAGGTATGTTCCTCAGCAACCAGCAGTTCCACAATAAATTGAGCCAATAAATTAAACGAACAAAGCAAAACAAATTATGCTAAAAGCAAGACATATAGGTAAGGGAAATTATGTGATATGACAAGAAGAGATTTCTCACCACTAGGTGGCGAATGTCTCCAAAAAAGCAAGCATACCACCCAGCCTGCCTCATTTATTGTATATTTTGACTGTAGGATGCAGCAGAACAGAAGTAGAGGTGGGGATGTGAGTTGATCATCTTGAACATGCTGCTTGAATTATTTTTGCAATGGTTCTACTGTACCTACATCTTCATTTGCAGGCAATGTACTGCTTTTGATGTCAAATGCAGATGGTTTTTGAAGGATAATATTTGTCTTTCCAACCTAGTATGCCCTCCCCCTGCAAGTTTTGAACTATAACTATCACAAACCCCTGGGATAGCCAATGATAATTAATGATGGGTGGTATAGTCCCAAACATCTGGAAAGCCCCACTTTGGAGAATGTTAAACCATATACCTATTTGGAATGTTCCCCTCAGTAGGACTTCCCCTCCATCTCCTCCCTGTGCAGACTAAGAGGGGGAAGGCTATGGTGGGAAGAGGCATTACATAATTGCACCTGCTCTTCTGGAAGGTGGATACTACTGGAAACAGAAAGATATCAACTCTTGTATAAAGTGATTAGTGAGAGAGGCTGTTTAGATAATGCTTGTTCTTTGTTTCACCTCTCTATATCTTTCTTTGGTCTATGTACTTAGGTCTTTTGCTTCTTAGACATCCTTAGATATTAGTTATTTGCTGTAGCAAAACCCCACCAGTGATTGTGCAGAATGTTTTAAAACACAGCCGTAAGGTTAGGAACAGAGGAGAGGGAGATGGTGTCAAGAACTTGATGCTAATATTAGGACACTACTACAGACATAATTGGATAATTAATTTTGGCATTTGCTGTGCAGCTAGTGATGAAAGTCTGTAAAAGTTTTTTTAATGGGCTCTGATGGAAGTAGGTCTTTGAACTCTGAATTATAAACTTATCTCAAAAATTCAGTTAAAAATATCTGCTTTGCTAGGTACATGAAAATTGCACCATGTCCTTATTCTGACGTCCGAAATTAGTGAGATGGCTTCTCTGTGCAAGAGATATGGAGCCATATTAGAGGATAGAAGTTAAGGCCAAGCAGAAGATATGATTCCAAGTAAACTGTAAATTTGGTGGCTTCATATTGTTGTTGTCATCAGTTCCATAAATTATAAAACAATACTATGTTTCACAAAATTTATCTGTATGTTTTCAATCTTGCTGCTTTGAATAGTTTGTCAATTATTTAGCCAGGTTTTCTGCAAGTGCCATAATCCATAGATGAATACATTCACATACAGCTAAGAAGTCTGTGTTTACCATGATTTAGCTGCTGCATGTCCAGGAGCCACAAACATTAACAAATAAAAATTTGTTATGGCTTTGATGGGCCTTTTAAAGATGGACAACAAATAATTTTTTGCACAATACTATGCCAATATTTTTAGTATGTACTGCATTGTATAGAAATACTAATCAGATGTTTTTTCAACCTGTGAAAATAATTGTTGCAGCTCAAACAAAAAATAGGTTTTACTGTGTCGTAAATACAGTTCAACAAAATAGGTGGCAGATACCATCTAAGAGTGGTTTTCAAAGCATTTTCAAGACCAATATGAAAATTGGTTGCATATCTTTTAGTCAAGATAACTTCTCAGTATCTGAGTTTAATAGTTTCCTTTAGGAGAAGTTTTCCTGACCCATTCAACATTTTATAAATTATGGATGCAATACATTTAATATTCACTTGCTAGCATCAGAGTTCCAAACTATATAAGGACTTCGGTGGCTAGTTGTTTGTCTGAATACGGCAAGATATTTGGCTTAGTTCTGTTCTAAGTATTTGTCTTATAATCTAAATAATTATTTTTATCACCACTGTTTAAATTGTGTTTATTTCTCTAGATTAACAAACAGTAGATAATGTAAAAATGGCACAAAAGGAAAGTATTGGGAAGACTATTTTTCCTGACATTTCTTTCATATTTTGAGTCTTTAAACTCATAGGAATGTGTTTGCAATTTTGCTTAATGCTTATATTATTAGTCAGAAATAGTAGTTTTGGATAGCATGTACCTACATCTTTTCTTTATCATTAAGTATTGTTGATATTTGGAATGTTACTACAGAATACTCAGTGTGCAACCTTGAATTTTTTAAAAATACTTCTTAACTTAGGCATGTTATTCTATAAAATTTGTTTTACCAAGAAAACAAAGATAATCAGGTTTCAAGATGACAAAAAATTTATTCAATCAGTTGGAATGAAGCCAGCATGTAACAAGTCTGTACAACAGGGTAGTTATTAGGGATGAGACAAATCCAGAATTTTCCAAATCCGAATCTGGATCTGAATTCCTGGAAGGTTCTGGGATTCCACAAATCTCACAAATCTCGAATCTTTCAAATCCTTTTTTAAGAAAAAGTTTAAAAAGCAAGGGAAAGAAGGATAATCTTGGACAAGACACACTTTCTCAGCCTTAGCAAAAGCCTAGGCAAAGGCAAACCTCCTTCTGAAGAAATCTGGCCAGGACAATTGTCCTAGTTTTGCCTCAGGATCTCCCCAGATTGAAAATGACGTGAAGGCCCTTCTACACAGGCAGGAAAATGTGGATTATTAATCTCCCGTTTTCCTGCCTGTGTAAATAGGGTCACATACTACAGTACAGAGATAATCCAGGTCAAAACTGGCTTTTCTTTGCATAGCTCCTTCTGGCATCCTGGGGTTTCTAGTTTGATGATGCACCAGCACACTTTGGCAGAGAATGCTGTGACATCTTGAAAAACTACAAACCCCAGAATTGTGTCTGAAAGAGCTTTGCAAGGGAGCTATGCAAAGGAATCCTTTAGCTGCCCCTGAAATCTCCAGAAGACTCTACCTTCTAGTCAAGTCTCAAGTCCTGCAACAAGGCACTTTAAAAAAAACATGAGCCTCTAGTCCAGTCTCAGTTCTGCACCGTGGAGTCTCAGGTCAAGTCTTGCAACAAGGAAGGTGCTTTAAAAAAATAAAACAAAAGCATCCTCTAGTCCCATCTCAATTCTCTACTCTCAAGTCTATTCTCAAGTTCTGCAAGGAGTTTTCAAGTCAAGTCTCTATGCCAGTCTCAACTAATTCCCAATCCCTACGCTCCAGTCTCAAGTCAAAAGAATAGAGAAGAATTGTATTACCTTGCAGAGGGAGGCAGCCATGGGCACAGGCAGCATGAGCAGACGCAGGCAGCCTCAGCGGGCACAGGCAGCCAAGCGGGCACAGGCAGCATGAGAGGACACAGGGAGTCCAGCAGGCACAGGCAGGCAGCCCCAGTGGACACAGGCGGCCGAGCGGGCACAGGCCGGCAGCACCAGTGGACATAGGCAGCGTGAGTGGACACGGGCAGGCAGCCGAGCGGGCACAGGTATCCCGAGCGGGCACAGGCAGCAGCCCTGAGCACAAGCAGCCTCCGGCATGCATGTGGCTTTATGCCGCAATTTTTGCACTCCCAGGGGTCCACTGGCCAATTAGGCCTTTGGCGGGCCCCGAAGGCACCAATTTTTAAAAGCAATTTTTCCTTTCTGCTACATGTGGTTTGTCATGTGGCTCATGAGAAACCATGGCAGACATTTCACTTCTTATCCTATTCTAGCTATAGGTTTACAACCAGGCACTGGTCTTGTGGAAGGAGGTACACTAGCCTGCATGTGGCAATCACTAGATGAGATTGTGTGACCTTGCCCTCTGCCCCACTACTTCTGATAGGTGGCAGACCCAGTGACTCCAGCATTTATATATGTCACTGATTATCAGCACAGAAAATGGTACTGAACTTAAATATTAAATATTCAATTTAAATATATTAGAATACAACCCTAGATGTAATTTCTGAAATTGTTAGCAAAGGCCATTGTTACTACAAGAGAAAAACTCACCTACTTGCCATCTCCCCTTGTGTCTGGTCTCCCAGGTTTTCAGGCGTCTCAGTCTCCAACAAATTATTTGGTTGGTGGATTCAAAAGATTCAGTTTGCCTATTTTGGCACAGGTATTCGGATTAGCGAATCTCAAATCCTTGATGAGGATTTGAGAATTTCCCTAGTGGTTATTCTTCGTTAGTTTTCTTCTTGAAGGAAGCAATGAGCAATTTTAGTAATTTTCTTTCCCTTGTTTTCATGACCTATTCACACTTCAAGAGTTATTCTCCACAGAATTCACAAATGGTTCTTTTGCTCAAAAAACAGCAGAAAATGCTGTTTTCTGCAGCCAGACGGCTTTCTCTATGCAAGAGAAGCACATGCAAATTTTGTGCAGAATGAGTTCTGAACTGCAAAGATTATCATCAGTCCAGGATTCTTATTGTTAGGGTTTCTTGAAACACACACAAAAAGCCATGTTTTTCAAATGGGTTTAAATATTCTTTCCATCCCTACTCTATAGAGATCTCAATATAACATATTCCAAACTGATCACTGGTCATGCATTCTTAAAAAGAAATAAAACAAATGCATTTTACTTTTAGATCATTGTTTCATAACTCTCTTTGCTAAAGATTTAGAATTTCTATTGCCAAAAATATAAAAAGAAATGTTTGAATTATTTTAATGATTTTGTGATTACATCTAGGAGTTCTATTTCTTTCCCTTTTTAAATAACTACAGACTTTATGCTTGCTTATACCATTGGAGGGTATATTTTGTTCTTCAATTTTACAGTTTGATTCTATGGCTTATCTTTTATAATACTTTCTTTTTTATATAATTCAGTTTGCTGATGGATGTTCTTCTCTTCTTTAGTCTCCCAAACTGGAGTAAAAACTAATTCATCTGTAACTTTTGTCTTAAAAATGGTTTTAGTTTTCCCCCCAATGTTGTTTTTGCTTGTGTTTTAATGTCAGAGAGTTAAATCTCAGAAGAATGACTTGCCGAAGCCATCACTAACTGAGATACGGTGGGACCCAGACCTTCAGCTTGCCACTGCTAAATTATGGAGGGCTTTTGCATGTCATCATTGTATTCATTCCTCTTAAAAGTAACTTTCAAAGCTCTCTCTACTTTTTATGAAAGTTTGATGTTTTTCTGATAACTAAAAGTTGAGTGAAGGATGAGCAAAAATCATTGTAGTCTTTCTGGTAGATATTCCTTTTGTCTGAATCATGCATTATGAATATATATTCTCTCTTGGTATGGATACATTGGAAAATAGTGAATGGTTCTTTTCTTACCGATAAACATATGCAAGTGAATGCAATGAAGACATCAATCTTGGGGTTTTGTCACCTCTGTCACTTTTAAGCAGTCTCTTTTCATCTAATTTATGATTAAATTTGGGTCCCTTTCAATGATCAACTCCCCTTTTCAAAAATTAAATCAACAATGATCCTATTTTTAAAAAAGCATTTGTACTTTTTTCAGGCATCCTGTTATTAGGTCCTGACCCAATATATTTCCTTTAATATATCTTGCCATTGGGATTTTCCAAGAGTTCACCAAGTGTCATGTTTAAGTCTCTTGTCAAAATAATTGCTGTTCTTTTAGCCTTCTAGCTCCCTGGCACTCTGAAAAATTGTCATAAATCACCTACTAATTTATCATTTTTTTCTTTTTCTGATCAGTCTCTTGTAGCAGAATTATACCTGGCTTTTCTTGGTAGATAATTCTCTGTGTTCTCTTTCTTTCAACTAGTGTTTCCAAGCCCCAAATTTTAAAAGAATGCTCTTTTGTCTCTACCATTATTTTGTTATTCTCTTTATAGCATTTTGCCTAACAATTGAAGCAATTGTTTGTTATTTAATTGTGAACCATCACATCACATCAGCTGAGAGTTACCAGTCTTCTTTGTTTTTTGTTTAATAGTACCCATATATTTTTTGATGTTTCAGTTAAGTATGAACATGTGTATCAAGCCACAGGTTATTTTTCACTTCTTCAGTAGCCCCATCTCTTTGTTATAATTATATTTAAAAAATAAATCAACTTAGAGTTTACATATTTTAAAGACTGTGGCTGATACTCAGTACTGCAGTTACGGATTCATAAACTAGAGTAATATATTCATAACTCATCCGTATGTAGTTGTACTAGAAACCTATGTAACTTCCACTTCAGGTTACCTTAAGCACCAGCAGCTGGACTGGGTGAAAGAGGTCTATTCAGTTTCAGATCAAGATACAAGGAGGATGACATCCCCCCTCCACTCCCACTAGTGAGTGAAGTGTGACAATCGGAAGCAGGACCCCTGTTGCAAGTCCTTGTCACAGCCTCATTGACTGGCAGGAAGAGGTGGAAATGTTGTCCTCCTTTGTGCTGAACGATCTCCTTTCCCCATTCTGATTGCTGATGCTTAAGGTGGACTGAGGGGCATTATTTAGTTACATCTCTGTAAGTTAGTAGGCAGTCTAGGATTCCAGCTCACTGTCTTTTATATGTTCCTCCCTGCGGGTATCCATAATTGTTTCAGCAAGTACTTCAGATTCCCTTGCTTCATGAAGACAGATGGGCAACCACAAAGTCTAAGGGCTCTGTGTGTGTGTGTGGTATGCATGTATCTACACAGAAGTGCATACACACATATGTTTACATGCTCTTATCAATTTGGATTTTTTCCCCATTAACCTTTCAAAAAACACAGCTCAGTTCAATACCTCTCTACCATTAGCCTCAGTGCCACATTCTTTCTTTGCCGCTAAAGTTAAAAATGTCATTCTCTTGAAATTCCTTTACAGTTGAAAGAGAGGAATATGTAAAGATTTAAATCCTGTTTGTCTCTGACCACTGATTGGAAATAAGGAAAAAAATTTTGTTTAGCTCCAAAGAAAGTCTCCTCTTCAATCACACAGAGATAAAGACATGTACCAGTAACCACAGTCTGAATTTCAATAGTTGTAAAAGGAGTCCCTCTCCCCTGTAAGTCAGCAGCTGGGCTGTGGGGGAAAATGTCAAGGGGTCATGGGACTGTATACTGGGGGCCATGAGCCATGGATTATACACTCCCAATCTAGAGTTTTCACTATATCTGTGTTCATCTTACAGACTGTTTTTTATTAATAAAATAAAGTTTATTGAAATTATGTTAAAAAAAAGGAACATTTACATACAATCATACCAAGACACATCAACAACCATAATTATGTGAGATTATAGATCTTATTTACATTGATTATAAATAAGGTAGACTTTACTTTATAGTCTTAACAATATCTTATCTGCGATTACCCAATATCTATAACCTATTCCACCGTTACTATTCAAAAACTTTAATAATAACAACACAACACATTTAACACTTATTCCACCTCCAACAACTCGAACTCCATTAACACATAATACAAATATACAATAAGACAAATAACATATAATAACTCTCTAACTCATACCAATCCTTCTTAATTATATAATTACTAATCCAAATTCTTGATTCTTATCATTTCATATAATTAATCCATGATACAACAATAGACATTTTCCATTCATCACCCCTCTCATCCATTAACTTCCTCTCTTTATCCAGTTAGGAATATTTACTTGTATTTTTATATCATCCTGCTAATTTGTAACAATAACCAGTACACTAACTCTTTATCGCAATTTATCTACCTATACTAATCCTATTTGAATGTTTAGATACCTATTCTCTATCCTTTAGCTACATCCCTCTAGATAGTTACTCTATATAGTTACCTCTATATAGTTACTATATAGTTACTCTTACTTAACATTTCTTTCCTCTCAAACTATAACCTAATATATTCATTCATACAATCCGATTAATGCATAATCACCCTTCATCTGACAGAATGTTTTGTCAACGAATGCTTATAAACCACCAACACATCACTTTACTGTGTTAGTGGCATCTGTAAACTTGTTTTTCCAAAGAACATTTCTTATTGGCTTTGTTTAGTAATTTGTTTTAGCATAACTAGATTGTTTTAAATATTTCTGGATTTGCTTGGGCACTTCCTTTTAGGGGGAAAAATAGGATTTTTTGTGTGCCTTCAAGTCATTTCTGACTTATGGAGACCCTAATCTGAATTTATCACGGGGTTTTCTGGGTCTGAGAGTGTGTGATGCACCCAAGGTCACCCAGTGGGTTTCCATAGCTCAGGGTCATAGTCTAAAGCTCAGACCACTACACCACGCTGGCTCCCTAAAAACGAGATATATGGCTGGAATCCTCTATGCATTATGTTGGTACATAACCACTATAGTTATACAGCAACATAGTGAATCCTGACCCAACCCAACCAATCCGCACTTACTGGTCACCAGCCTCTGTGATCAATGCACGTCTGTCCCCTGGTTGCTTGGGAAGTGGATGACTAACAGTACCACCCACCTATATGAGCAGTTTCTATTTTGACAGGCAAAACTAAGACCTCTGTCACAATCCCCCCTCATAGTGGAGATTGCTTGTGGGGGGAGGATTGTTTAGAACATCATTCAACCACTTACTGCAGGACATGGGAACAGACCCCTGTTGATTGCAGTTGCTACTGACTGGTAAGCAAAGATTAGGGGACTTCTGCTATCCCTATGTATATCCTAAAAGAGGGGATATGTAGGGATCAAGAATACAAAGCAATCACAAACTCACAGTTATGCATTCATAACTACCCAAGAGGATTCCAGCCAATGTTTTTAAAAGAAATTAAATAAATAAATTTGAACTGTGAAATGGACCACAGAGGCTTTCATAGATTCCACCAAAGGATTCTATAGGCCAATAAGCAAAACATTATCAGAAGAGAAAGGTTTTCTGATCAGCATTCTACTCACACAATATCAATAGATCCCATATATCATTTTTATATATCAGATCAGATGCCTTCTTCATTTTGTTGGAACAGAGTAAACTAGACAACATGATAAAGATTATGACCTCATTTATTTCCCTCTTTTGTCCCAATAATCGACCCAAATTTGCTATATGAGACTCCAAGTGGACTCATGAAATCTTTTCTTCATAGTTTTTGTTGTTTTTGCTCTACATAAAGGCTTTGAACCATTTTGCACACTGATGAGCTCTTCTGAGTTAAATAACAAGAAACGATGAAAAACACTGAAATTAGGATGGGTCCAGTGAAAGAGCGAAGCAACTACATCAGCCAAGTTTTTGGCCAGAATTATTGATAGCTTACTGACCAGGAATGGCTGAGAATTCCAAGCAATAGTTTTGAAATGTTTAGAAAGAATGACACATGTCCTCAATCATAGGGTTGGCTTTTAACCTCACTGGAGTTTTCAATTAATTCCTTCTAATGTTAGGTGAAGAGGAAATGGTGTATGACTGGCAGTATTTCCAGTGTTGATTTTTTTTTTAAAAAAATTCTGTCACTTAGAAGCAACAGTAAACTTAAATTGTTCAGACTACAGGCCTACTGGCTGCGTTCCAATTCTAATGTGGGTAAAGCTGATATACAATAGGCAACTTGTCATATAATCACACAGATCAATCCTATGCCTGACTACTCAGAAGCAAGTCCCACTGTGTGCAGTGAGGTTAACTCCTAGGTAATATGTATACAATTCCAGAGTTCATCAAGGCTAGAGAACAATATGGTCTCTCTCTCTTTTCTCTTTTAAATTTGAAGCCACTCAGGTGTTCCTCTAGATTCTAGAACAGTGACAGCTAGCTCCATGTGAGCAGGAAAGTGGAAAATTACCAGATCTACAAACCTGAACTGCCTATTCATAAAATGAGAACCATTTTGTTCTCTGACATGTTTTTTCTTGTCATTAAGGCAGCCAGAGATCTTTCCTGTGGAGATTTCAACATCTTTCTTATTATTTTTCTCAAACCTACTAGTGGGTGAAATAAAAGTTCACTTTAGGAAGAAACGATTGCTTTATATTTTGAAATAAACAGATCTTGATCTCTTCTTTGCCATAGTAGCTATGCTAATTTGGACAAATCACACTGGGTTGATTCACAGATTCTATGCATGCTTACTTGGAATTCCCATTGGATTTAGTGATGTTTACTCCCAGGTAAGTATACATATGATTGCAGTCTCAATCAATTGATAATAACCTGCTTGCACAGTCAAATAATACTATGACATATGGCAATAAAGTAAGAACACAAAATGAATCGCTTGTGTTTTTTTTCCCCATTGCATGGAACAGCTGGCTTTTGAATCATAGAATTAACATTTTGTGGAAACTGATGCCACACACACCAAACACACTCATGCAAGGGCCATCATTCAACCAAATCCTGTGCCAATGTTCCTTCTAAATTAGGTATTCCCCAGCTGTGGTTTGTGAAGAATTTAGTGGTGATCTATAGTGAAGCTGCATGTGTAACAATGTTAGCTCTTCTTCCTTAGTTCCAGCTGAGAGCAACAGAACAGATGAGAGGGTGAAATGAAAGAAAACTGGGAAGGAGACAGTGTGATTAACTATTTTTCAAACATGATAGAACACTAATCCCATGAAAGTCTGCTAGAAATCAATAAAGTTTCTATGAAAGCAATTGCAGCAGCACTGACAGCCATTTTATGGGGCTGTGAATGGGAAGTTAAGAGGTTTTATGAGATCATGAATGGGAGCAGGGCCAGCACTGGTTATGACAGGTTAGATAAATGCCTCCGCCAACATATCTGTGATGTTTTCCTGTCCTGAAAGTCATGTGTAGAGATGAGGGGGGCAGCAAGATCAGCTTTCCCTGTATGATATACTCTGCTAGAAAAGAACCCCAAGGCTTCTTGGTTTGCTTTAAATTCATTTTAAACTATTTCAACTCTTTTAATTTATCTTTTTAACTGGCTAAATTATTTAGCATGTTTTAGCCTTTTAAAATCATTCAAATTGTCAGATTGTTTTTATTGCATGTTGCTCTGAGATCTCTGGATAGGGGGCAGCATATAAGTATTTTAAATGGATTTCTGCACTAGACTGTTATAGTGCTATTATTCCACTTTCAACATCCTATGGAATCCTGAGGTTAGCAGTTTAGGGAGAAGCCCTCAAAGGCCTCTCCCTAAACTGCAAACCCCAGGATTCCATAGGATGTTGAAAGTGGAATAATAGCACTATAACCGTCTAGTGCAGAAATGGTCTGAGAAATAAAATAAATAATAATTCAATTCATTTCCTTCCTTCTCACATCATCCTTCTACATTGGTCCACCATTTATACAATGGCATTTCCTTTAGTCATTAGAAAATTCATTCATTGACTGTCAATGAAGTCCCCATTCTAGGTTGTTTATTCACTTTTCATCCTGGACTGCTCCCACCTGCCTTTTTATAAACCCTTCCCCACTTTTCACTGGATTCACTCTAGGGACCTAAAAAGGACAGGTGTAAGGCCCTGCTTTGGGCGTCCCCAATATCAGTATGATTTGGATGGGCACCATACCTAATTGGCATCATATGTAATTGGCAACACATTTTATTGGCTCTGATATCAAATTCAAGCCTGAAAGGTGACAGAGAGGTCAAACTGAGCGAGGGAAAGAATTTGACTGTAAATGTGAGAAGCATAGGTCAACTCCAGAATTCCTCCAAGTAAGACTGAGTCATTTGTCAGGCAAATACACATCATTCCTGTGGATAATAGGCTTAAATAGAAGCTGGACTTTTCCAAGGAATCCAACTGTGAGGAGCCCACCAGGACACTGACTGACAGATATTCGTCCCTTGTATACCTGGATTCTTTCCTCTTTCCTCACAGCACCCACAATAGACAGCTATTACAACATTCATCATGTCTTTGATAATCAAAGCCCTAAGCCCATCAACAGGCGAAAGACTCATTGTCCACAACAGGTTCCCTTTGTCTTGCATCTGGAACCTTCACAGCCACAAGCCATTTTCAGGATACAAATACCCCTGGTTTGAGGAGGCCCAGTGCAGCCTCTTGAAGGCCTACTCGTCACTCTGTCCGTCCAGCTCCTGAATGAGAACTGCCCTTAGGTCCTACCTAAACCAAAATACATTTCTACTCTTCATTACTTTTCTGGATTGGTAATTATAAATCCCCCCCCAAATCCCTCAACCTCTCTATAATTTTTCCTCCCTTTCTCTTTCAGCTAGCTCTTGTGTGAATGTGTGATTGTGTGTATCTTGTGTGCATGCATGAGTGAATTCCCCTCAATAAAATCATTTTATTAGACAATTTTGCTTGGTTTTTGGCTTGGCCTGACCCCGTAAAAATTGGGTTTAAAGATCTTGCTAGGTTACCCTGCCTCTTGTTGTGCTACAGCTTGTGCTCTGGCTAATTCTCATTCCCCATTATTTGGAGCACATTGAGGTGTCCCCCAAGGGACCCCAGAAATCAGGGTAACACAGGCATGTATATTGTCAAGGTTTCTGATGGCATGTGTTTAATACTTAGTCCCCTCACTTAATCAACAATAGTTACCTAGAACAAGAAATGGATATTTTTATTGGTTTCACAATCTACCAGGTGTTACTGACTGGAGTTTTGAACCATCCATGATTCAGAGCCTATCTAAGAATCTGGGAATCAGGTAATGTGGCATTTTTTTCAAGTACAGTTGGCTTTCCACATTTGTGAGCATGACTTTCACAGATTTGATTATTTGTGAGTTTCTTCAACCCTTGCCCTCCCCTGATGCCTTTTTTTCCTGGAGAATCTTCCCTCTTGTTGGCTCTGATCAGACTGCACAGCCCTTTAAAAAGTCTCCTCTGGTCCTCCTCCTCCTCCACCAACCACTGCCTGGCCAACCAAGGACTGCTTGCAGACTGATTTCTCAGCACCTCAGACCCTCTCCCAATGTCCCCCACACATTCAAGGAGACAGGCAAGAGAGAAAGTATAGGGCCACCATGCTGACACACCCCCTTACCTTCTCCTTTCCCTGACCTAGTTTGGACCCTGGGTGTCTGTTCTCCCACCATGCCTTGGCTCTCTTCCCACACACACACAATTTTGGTATTTGACATCTTTCCACTTTTGAGAGGGCCTTGCATGCTTAACCCTAGTGAATGTTGCTGTTGCTATCTGATGGATGGTGATCAGAAGTGGATCTAGGGTGGGGCAACTGGGTCTTGTGTCCTGGATGCAAATGCCTGGGGGGTGCCCTCCTGCCCGTTGCCCCCTCGCCCCTGCCACTGCCTTCCCACCCATCGCCCCCTGGGCCTGCTGCTGCCTTCCTGCACCCACCCATTGCACCCTTGTGACTGCTGCTGCCAACCTGTGCCCACCCCTCACCCCTCACCCCTGCTGCTACCTACCCGCACCTGCCTATCACCTCCTTGTGCCCACCGCTGCCAACTCATGCCTGCCCATCACCTCCTCATACCCACTGCTGCCAATGTGTGTCCCCCTGTTGTCCCTGCTGCACCTGCCACCACCCCTCACTCACTGCCATGTCCGCTGCTGCCCTCCCCCGCTGCCACCAGGGTCCTTCCTGGCCCATTGCAGCAGCAGTGCAGCAGCACCTCGGGGCACAACTTCCGCACTTGCCCTAAGTGCTGCTGGGCCTAGAAACGGCACTAATTGTGACTTCATTCAGATATTTTGTCAGTTTGTTTGGAACTACTCTCAGATCACCTATCAAGCAATCATTGGAACAATTGTTTTATTTTTACAGAGGCAATGAATCTCAATTTGTTTGTTGTTGTTAAGTGCTACCAAGTTGTCCTTATGGTCACCCTATGAATGATAGACTTTGAAGACATCCTTGAATGAATAGTCATGTTAAGATCTCACAAGGGAGCCAGTGTGGTGTAGTAGTTTGAGCACTTTGAGTAGTTTGAGACCGGGGTTCAAATCCTCCCTTCAAGTCTTTTCTGAGTTGTAGCAACTTTAAGGCAAACCTATCATGGGTTTTTCTTGGCAAGATTTTTTTCAGATGGGGTTTGCCTTTGGTCTCCTTTTAAGCTGAGAGAATGTGACATGCCTAAGGTCATCCAGTGGGTACCAGGGCTCAAAACCTGGCCTCTAAAGTTGTAGCCCTCAAACCAATACACTATGCTGGCTTACACAGTCATACATTAGAACTGGAAATACTGTGACATAGACTAAATACTGTGGTATTCAGAAGGTAAATCTCTAAATCCTCTTCCAGAACAATGAAGAATGTGGCTTTTTAAGGTTCATCCACTGTTCCAAAAACAATGTGATGTGATGTGTGTGTGTGTGTTGTAGAAAAGAGTACATGCACAAATGTATGAAATAACATTGCCTAATGTCTGGTAAGTGTGCATATTTGGCATTGTCATAATGGCTTGTATTATAATGTCAAATGTCTTCTTCAGGTTAAAATTGCTTCTCCTGGAAGTAATTCACTATTAAGAACCAGATTATATTGAATATTTTAAATAGCTCTATATTGTGGGATTTTCAAAAGTTCATTGGGGAGTTAAAACATAATTTCTGCTCAGTGATAATGAGATTTGCATGCCTAACACTGGTGAAATAATGGCTCTAAAATGAGGTTGTGTTCAAATGAAAGAAAATTAAACAGAAAATTCACACATTTCAATAACATAGTGTTCAATCCTGATTTCACACAGTAGAAAGGTCTTCATGTTTTGCAAGTGAGGGTATCTGAGTTAGCCAGTCCCTCTTCCCAAAGCAGCCCCTTTATGTTTCCTGAAAAGCTGCTCATAAACATTAGGGGGCTCCAGGAACAGAACAAATGAGTGTAGTAGATGTGAGGATATTGATACCTTTATTAAACTACTGCACTTCCTGATTTAAGAAGACATTTCCTGTGCCTAAAATAGCTTACCCACTCTGCAGACATGGTGTCCCACATTTCCTAAAAGCCAAGGGATCAGCAGGAATGCAAGTGTAGGAGAGTGAAACCCCTAACCCATGCTCGCCCATCACCTCCTCACACCCACCGCTGCCAATGCGTGTCTGCCTGTTGTCCCCTCTGCACCTGCCTTCCCACCCATCACCCCCTGGGCCTGCTGCTGCCTTCCTGAGCCCACCCATTGCACCCTTGTGACTGCTGCTGCCAACCTGTGCCCACCCCTCACCCCTCACCCCAGTTGCCCATTTCTTAATCTGTAGCCTTGTCAGGAAATGTGGTCCATTCCTGAAGCATCCTCATCCCAAGATACACCAGTAGGTTAAAATGCTACTAGGGTAACTCTTATGGTGGCTTCTATGGTCGGTCCATCCTGGATTTTATTCAAAACTTTAAAGGAGCTATCCAAGGTGCTGAAACTACAGTATCCAATATACTGATGGGCATCAGTATCTTGGATAGCTCCTTTAAAAGTAAGAGTAGATTGATTTCCTGCTTGACCTGGAAACCATCAGGTGCCACTCACTGCCTAACTGTCTCAGAAATCTGACTTTTACAATGCTTAATCAGCTTACTTTGACTAGACAAGTAGCCAGGAGCTTCACTGAAGTTACCCCATCAGAATCTCTCCATAGAGTCATTGCTCCTTTGCTGGAGTGCTTTTAAGTTGGGACATGCAAAGCGCTCTTCATGTTTTGGACTCAAAACAGAAGAATGTAAGAAAACTCCATCCAGAGTTTGCTTGGCTTTTCACACCTTCCTGCTAGTTCTTCTCAGTGCTCTTCTTCTTCTGCTCCAATGTGTAGCCCACATTCTCACGGCCAGAGTCGTTCTTGCGTGAACTACTTGCTGCTTGTTATGCCTATATAAAAAAGTTGCCTTTTAAAAAATTTGGTAGAACATCATCTCTTGTTGGGTTTCTTATTGAGTTGGGTTTCTTATTAAGGCTTTCAGTCAGCTTCTGTTTATAAGGCAGCTCAATCACATTATGAACTCAGTATTTCCACCTGGAATATTGATCCATAAGTAAGGCATACATGTACCATTATGTATGGGGTAGAATTTTATTTCATTTTTATAAGAATTTTTCCACATCCACAAACTTCTTCATATTTGGTATTTCAGATGTTGGATGGGCATCTTTCAGGAGTGCTTGAGCTGTATTCCTGCACAGCAGGGAATTGGATTAGATGGCCCTTGCAGCCCTTCCAACTCTAAGGCCATTTCCACCTCTACACTGTTATAGTGCTATTATTCCACTCTCAAGATCCTATGGAAACCTGGGGTTTGCAGTTAAGGGAAGGGCATTTAGAATTCTCAGCCAGGGAGCTCTTGGGCCTCAGTAAACTACAAACCCCAGAATTCCACAGGATGTTGAAAGTGAAATAATAACACTATAACAGTGTAGTGTGAAAGTGGCCTTAAATTCTATCAGTCTATGAAAGAAGAATTAGAATGAATATATGTAGAAGAAGCCAAAATTGACAGATTAATCCATTTAGGCTCAAAAGCTCTGACCTTTTACTTACAAAACTTCCAGCTTACATCTCTGTGCATTCAACAATGTTAGTGCTGAATAAGAGCTGGCTCCACTTTTTTGGGGACACACACTCCATCTTTAACAATGGCTTTAATTCATAAATACTGAATTCATGAAATACATGAATACTTAGCTTTGGCAACAGCATTATGGATAGTGGGGCTGATTATGAGAAATCCCTGGTTTTCTTTTAACTTTGTTGAACCTTTGTCTGAAAATGTATTATCATTACATATTGACACACCACATAGGGAGGACAGCTAACTGTAGCTGTGGATGAATCTATCATTAATTCCATCTTCCACTTGATGTGGGTATGGGGGATTCCATCATAGAGGGGAAGATGTCTTATCATTTGGAAGCTCAGTCCATGATTGATGGCTAGTTTTCTCATTGATCTTCATAGTTAGCAATGCGGAAAGAAAAATATTTCCATAAAGAAATGAACAAATGATTATTTGAATAATCTCTTCATACCAGATATATACAGTAAGGCGTAAAGCTTGCCTCAGAGCCATTTGCCTTCATTTGAATTCTTTCTTTCATGAGAGAGAGATTATTTGAGGCCAAACTTGCCTTTGAGGATTTTTTAAAAGGGGAAAGGAACAGATTTCTTTGAACTAATAAATGTATTTAATATGAATAGACATTACAGCAGCTAGATTTGCAAAAGAGGCCAGTGTAATATAGTGGACAGAGTTGTGGTCTTGGCCTAGGGTGAGTTGGGTTCAAAGACTGGCCTTCAAAAAGTCCCTGTTGTCTTATGGCTTACATAGGGGTGAAATATTTTCCCATCTTTCATTATTGGACACTAGATGAAGAACAGCTAACACTCATTATGTGATACACATAACATCACTGCAAAGGTGGCTACTCTTAGCCAAAGCCAAATTATTTTTTGCATTATAGTTCCCACAGTCCAATGGCCAGCATGGTTATTAGCCAAACTCTGGTAGTCCTTACCAAAGCTGGCTAGGCTAGCTGCTTCAGTGTTGTCTTTCTGATTGCAGGCAAGACAATTTTATTGTGGCATGCTTTTGATTACTGACTGGATGCTAAGAGAGAGGCTGCTTTTTTTTTTAAATAGTTAATAGGAACTGTATTTATTTTGTAATTGATATATTTTAAATTGTGTGATATATTTTAAATTGCGTTTTCAAAAAATTCTTAAAAGGTGGACTTGCTGTATGTTTTAATTGTATTTTTATTCACTTTTACCATAAGATGCTTCCTGCTCCCCACCAAATGTGATCACATTTACCGACTTTATCTTAGATCAGTGGTTCTCAACCTGTGGGTCCCCAGATGTTTCTAGACTTCAGCTCCCAGAAGCCCTGAGCATTGACCATAGTGGCTGGGGCTTCTGGGATTTGAAGTCCACAAACATCTGGGGACCCACAGGTTGAGAACCACTGTCTTAGATGATTAACTTCACTCTATTGAAAAACATTGTACCTGAACTGAACTGAAAATTCTATCTCTGCCATTCTATCTGTGCCTCATTTACAATTGTGAGTTATTGAATGTGTAGTTTGCAAACTAAGTATGGATGTGGGAACAAGTCTTGGCAACCACCATGTTACCAAGGCTGTTTTCACACACCAGCCCTGTTGCAAAATGGCCTCGGGAGCGTTGTGCGATTGCAAGGATCGTTCCACATGATGTCCTCACAATCGTGCAACGCTCCTGAGGCCATTGGGGGCGACCGTGCATTATATCATTTTTGGCTCATTGTCGAAAATGATGTGCGATCACGCATTGCTCCCATGCCCCACATGCACTTACCTTGTGTGTGGACGCTCCGGACGCACAGCCATTGCGCTTCCTCCCCCAGCGCAGCTTGGGAAAGTACCTGGCTACGCTGCGGAAGGAAGAAGCAGAGCACTCATGCTTCCTTCCGGCCAGCACGGAGCTCGTGTGGAGCAGAAGCAGAGGGGACGCAAGTGCCTCCTGGACAAGGCTTTTCGTGCGATCCCCGTGCAATGCCAGCAGCACCAGGTAAGGGGCAAAAAGGGCCCAAAACACAGCTGATCTCATTTGATTTAACAAGCTAAGCAGAGTAGGAGCTGCTAAATACTGGATGGAAGTCCACCAAGAAATGCCACGGATCTTCATCTACGGCAGGGGTGGTCAACAGTGGAATACTAGAGAACTATATTAGCTTTCCAGGAGAACTTGGAAGGCCATATTCCCACTATACCTGTTCCTCCAAAAACAAACATTTTGACTTTGAATGCTTTGGGTCTTCTTAGCTCCTAGAGAGTATTTTGGCATTTTGAGCAAAAAAAAAAAAAAATCTTAAATATATTTGTCCAGGAGGTCTCCAAGTTTGGCAGAAATACCTTTCACATCATCTAGAGTATATTTGTTGGTATTTCAGAGTAATTTTTTGACCTATGGGAAGACCTGGGGTCACAAAAATGGCCCTAAGGGCCCCGTTCTTGCCCTCCCTGATATAGGACTAGGAAAGATTCCTCCTAAAACCCTGAAGAATTGCCATCAATCAAAATTAATAATAGTGGGCTAGACGGAACATAGCAATAGAATAGCAATAGCAATAGCAATAGCAATAGCAATAGCAATAGTAGAAGGCAGTTTCTGGTGTTCTGAACCCCAGCATGAACATTGTTGGGTCATTGGGATGAAAAAGGTAACTTATTGGTTAGCGCCGTGAACTCCTTGAAAGAAGGGTAGAACACAAATGTAACAAATAACGAACAGGCACGTCTCATATTGTTTACTTCAGAATGGTTCCTTGGTATTCAACTATACGAGGATCAATGGTTTAGTGTACCCAGGGATGCCAGAGTCAAGTTTTACTAGTATGTTTGGGGGCAGGGGAGAGATAATTGATTCCTACCAAGTTGATGCATTGCAGTTGCACTCTTTTGTTTTTCTGCCTTCCAATGTCATTTTGGAAAAGCTACTAGCACAGCAGGAAATTTATAGGAGAACAGCAATCTCACACTATGCACATCTCTCCTTAACTCACTTGGTGCCACAGGCAATTTTATCAGCCCAACACTTGTTCTTAAAAGCTTGGCTTGATTAAATCAAGCTCGACAGTTCTCCTTTCTGAATTGTGACACCGTAAAGGTGCTTGCTACAGCATGGGAATACTTTTCTAGAAAAATCTTTTAATAAGCCTTCTTGCAATGGAAGAGAAAGAGAGAGGGAAAGAGGAAGCAAGCATTGACTGTTAAATTTCTCAGCTTTGTAGCTGTGGTGCCTTGAAGGTGTATCAAACCAAAAGCATCTTGAAGCAGGGCTCAAGCTCAGTGATAGGCTGAACATTTTGAATGTGAAAGGGCCCAGTTTTAATTCCCAGTTAAGGAAGTTTGAGTTGCAGGGCTGGAAAAAAAAAGGTGTTTGAGAGTTCAAAGAGCTTTTGCAGAATAGATGGTATACAGTAGGATATGAAAAATCCTGCATCTCATTAGCCAAATATGGCCTGCAGATGCCTCGTATCTAGCCTGTGGAAGGTGAGATGGTGATCTATCCCTGAAGTCTCCTTTCCTTGACACCCAATTATAAAAACAATCCTTGACTAGCATCTTTTTAGTAAATTACAATGGCTTAAGTGCAACCTATGCTATACTGGTTGGTAACTGCAGGGATGGGTATTAAGTACTGACTGGAGAGACCAAAATCCTCCTCAAACCCACCTTTTCTCTGCTGCAGCCCTCTTGCAATACAGCCATTTCTTAGGTGAAAAATGTTCAGCTGTTTTTCTATAGTCAAATGCACAGCAGCAAGTGTTTCTCCGGAGGACTCTGAGGATGACGTCATTGCCATTTATTTATAGAGACTTAGTTGGATGTTTCTCTACTACTCTCCATTTTTGGATGGGGATGTATCACCTCATCCTTATGTTATGAGACATCATTGGGAAAGCAGGGTAAAGGAAAGAGCCAAGCTGGGTGCTCAGACTCAGACAGACACCCTTGCAATTTCTGACTGAAGAATGATCAGGGTTTACCTAGTGCTTGGAAGTCCAGCTCAAACTGCTTTGCTTCTCCCGCCTCTTCCCTGTGTGTGGAATGGGCAGGAAGGTAACACTGAGTGCTCTGACATGGGCTTGGGAGTGCTTTGGAAGTCCCCATTGGGATTTAGCTCAGCTCAGAGTATTTCACTACCTTCCATTCTTCCTCACATAAGGAAGGTCCAGAGGAAACACCAGATTCCCAGCTGAAATGCCAGATGGAAAGGTTATATATCATGCTTTGGTCAGGAACCCATGAAGGCAAGGGCCTTGGTTACATGCCTTGTTTTCCAATCCCAGGGCAGAGCCTGATTGAACACTGTATTAACAGAGCATAAATACATTTTTAATTACTGCTGGGGAATCTACTGAGGATCAAGAGAAGATGCTAAGAACAAAAGGCTCATGTCTTGAGACTGTTTCATACTACACAATTATAGCACTATGATTCCACTTTGGCTGCCACAGTTTATATCTTATGGAATAATGCGACTTGCAGTTTAGGGAGGGATGTTCAGAATTTTCAGCCAAAGAGTTCTAATTCTTTACACAACTGCAAACCTCAAGAATCCATGGGATGGAGCCATTTCTTAAAGTAAGGTCAAAGTGTTGTAATTGTGTAGTATAGAAGAGCCCCTGTTCTCTTTTTCTGGAGTCTGTGAGATAATTTAGAACTATAGGAAGCAGCACATAACAAAGAGGTTTTTTAAAGATGCTCTCTTTGCAATATAGCAATTCCTTACAGTGTGGTTTATTGTCTTGTAATGAATTTGAAAGCACATATTGGCCATGTCAGCTAGAAGCATATTGGGTTGAGTATCCATGTTCCTTCCATGTGGGGCATAAAAATGGTTTATAGTCCATCCATCTTCTCACATCTAAGGAATGTACTCTGTTGACTGAGCTATGCCTTCTTCCTGATCTACATTTCCAGATTTGTTAAAAACCCTATGGAATAAGCTCACTCACATATTATGATGACAAGCCTTCATTATTTATCAACCAGAGAATATAAGCAGGAAGGTGCTCATGTCCTGTCATGCCTGATTGGCCACTGTGTACACAAAATGCTGGACCAGAAAGTGTTTTTGCCTTGTCCAACAGGTGGCCTTATTAACTTTTGTGTTTATGTGTCTATATAATATATACTTATAAAGTCAGGATGTCCAATAAAGAAAGCATGTTAGCAGGCTGTGTACCTCCATGCTTTGATATGGTTTAATTGATGAAATATGATTTAATTGGCATAATATATTAATTGGCATAAATATAAAATATACTCTGCTGTGGTTGCATGGCCATGCTGGATAAGAGGAAAAAGCTGGGCGAACATGTGCGCTGAGAATTAGGTCAGAAGAGACCTCCAGGCATAGCCAGGCCATAGTCGGGAAATCACCAGGACACTACAGCGATAATGCCTCAACCTTTAAGAGACAATAGCATCTGGGTGATTCTCACAAGATGGCTGATTGTCTTAACTCCTCTCCCTCTGACCAAGGAAGCTTCCCTTTTGTTCACACACCTGTCCAACAATTATTGAACTATCAGGATTACCATTAGCCCTTTGTCACCTAACACTAAGACCATCAGCTCATTCTGACCTCATTGTTCACTCTCAGGACTCCATAGTTTACTCTGCCAGAGAGCCATTAACACCCTTGCCCTGCAGACAGAAACAAACTATTTAAACCCCAGTTTTTTGGCCAGACAACTTGCAATACACCAATTGCTGGTCACCACTCTGCTGCTCTGATTTCTGATTGTGTACTGTCCTTAGACTTGTGTCTAAGCCACACTGCCTTCTTCGCTGCTCTTCTGGCTTGGTAAATATCACCCAGTTTGCCTAAAATCTGGCTATCAAAACTTTCTTCCCTTTTCCTTAAGTTGGCCTTGAGTGATTGCATGACTGATTGAATCTTGTGTGAGTGATTGCAGTTCCCTCAATAAAACAATTAAGCTTATTTTTGGATCTAAGGCTGGTTCTTCCCTGCACTAGTACTGGTATACATAGGTGTAAAAGATCTTGTAAGATTACTCCCCCAGACCTCTTCTTTGAGCTAACATTGCCCACCTTTTTGTGGAGATGGCATCATGGGCGGACCCCTGAGTCACAAGCACGTCTTTTAGCTCTCACTCTAGGTACTGTGTATTGTCACGTCATAAGAGAGTGGTATTTTTCATTGCAGTGCCTGCTCAGAAGGAATTTCAAAGACTGAAATATGATAACTCACTTATTAAACCATGAATTTTTATTTAATTTCTGTGTTCATAATATGCAATATATGGTTGTCTGTTATAGGATATTTATCTGGTCTAAATGATTCATAAATTCTCATTACCTGATATTTTGGAAGTTCTTTTTTCTACTTCCCTTGTCATTAATACTCTAAACTATATAGAAACTATATAAATTCATCCAACAGTTTGCATTTCTCATCTGTTTCAGTGATCTCTATAAAGAAATGTAACTTAAAGTATCACAATGAAAGTTTTTGCATCTTAGATTGATTGTTACTTCAGTTAGCCTCCACTTAGGCTTTCTGCCACTAAATGAAACAGTTTCATTTAAAATGTCTCCAATTTTGAATACAATTTTTACCATGTAGGTTAGAAGAGATAAATTATGGGTGGTTACTAGTAAATGTTGCCAGTTCTTTAACTTGCTAATGTTTGTGAGGAAAAAAAAAGGTGAAAGACCAATTTTGACAACACCCAATTTCTTATTGATTTTAATGATACAAATGCTAAAAGCTTTTCCTTTAGCACTTCACTGAAAATGTGGGAATTTATCCTGGTGGATAAAACAGTTGCTCCCCTCCTTTACATTCCTAAATTAGAAAACACAACACAACAAATCATGAAAAGCAAGGAAAGAAAAAGCAAAGTAAAAGTCTTGCTTTTAGAATTTACTTACAAGGAAACAAGGCAACTATAGACCAAACTTGTAAGTTCTCTATAAATGTTCCAAGGTAAATATACTGCCATTAATTAGGTGGAAGTAAGATTAAGCGTTGGCATCAATTAAATCTATAGACAAATTTACATTGGCAGGTTTTTGGAAGAGCAATGAGGCCTGAGGGGGGAAATGCAACAAATTATCCTAGAAAATGTATATAACATAACAAAATGAAAATTGATTTGCAGAACTACACCCATACAGATCGAAGGGGAAATATAATAAATCACACAAGGAAGAGAGGAGATTAAGTGAATGACTGAACAAAGATTAATAAACTATATATTGTAAAGATTGATTCATATAGTACCAGGATTATGGAGTTGCAACTTCCACATGTTTTGGAGCCATGGAGAATAGAAAATGGGTGATACTGCAGGACAGGGAGATCCAAGGGCAGTTTTATGCCATTTCTAATATTTCATTGGACTCTTCATGTGATTTTCCTATTTCACAGGGGACTATTTCATCCAGTCCTGACTCAAGACATTTTGATATGTGGGAAAAAGGACAAGATGGCTCCTACCATATTCTATATAAGGAAGCCAACTAGACTGCCAGTTGATTCATACGTAGATTATGCTCACCAGAAGGCAGTAGATGAAATTTAGGGGCATAGAACAAATTAATGACATGCAGCTTTGTTAAAGTTTCCCACCTCCCAGCATCGGCCAGTATCAACCACCTGAGACAGTTTCCTCCCTCTGGTTAATGGTAGGGCCAGCCAAAACATTACCGCACAGACTACAATAGGTTTGTTTGGATTTTTTAAATAAACAGGAACATCTCTCTTTGATAGCGGCAACTGCTGTGTCAGGAGAAGAAAGATCAAGGCTGAATCTACACAGGCTAAATAATGTGTCCTTACCTCGATCCCAGTCCTATTGGAACACATGCTGATATGAAACCCCTTCTTTTTGATGCTTTAAGGCAATTTAAAAAACAACTTTTAGTTTACACCACTGTTTTTGGGAAGGATCAGGATTTTAAAACATGTGGTTTGACTCCCAAATTGGGATCATGGTGGAATTGAGGGTCGGGGGAGGGGAGCAGATTGCTCTGTAGTCACCTAGGCCAGGTAGGCACCTAGGTGATGTGATTATCCACACCACATAAGGGTAGCTCCTTTTGTTGGTTTCGTCATCTGGCAAAGGCAGTGTTACTTTTTTTTAATTTGGTGTTGATATGGAAATCTTCATATACCTACCATTGCACACATTCACAGGTTGGCATTTCACCTCTACCTTCTCTACTAGGGGGTGTGAGTTACTGGGGTGTGGCCCAGAAGTAACCAGAAGTCAGTTCTAGGTTTCCCTAAGGTTTAAGTTCTGCTCATTTGGGAGGTAATCCTTTTCATTTAAGTATGGTGGTTGTGAGAGGCAATTAAAGCTTAGCTATATTTTGGGTGCATTTTTGTAGCAGATTGGGGGTAATTTGGCAGGATTCATTCTTGACAAACTCATACTGGCTCCTACTGCTCACTGCACTGTCATCAAGATACTTGCAGATAGCTTCCTGTGTAATCCATTCCATTATTTTTCAGGCTAAGTAGTCTGCAGTTTCCTAGATCGTCTTTTTTGCCTTTGTTGAAGAGAAGAACAGTATTTGTTCATCTCCAGTTCTTTGACACCTCACCCATCCCCCAACATTTCTCAAAAAATGATGGCAAGTGGTTTTGCAGGTTTGAACTTCTTTAGGTTAACTTGCAGATTTCTGACTCCTTATCAGTCTTGATTTGCATTCCAGATTCTTTGATGAGGTTTGTACTGATGCATGGAAGCACACAGTCCTCTTTTGAGGAAAAAGGTGAAGCGTATAGGTATTGAGCAGTTCTGTTAGCATTTTACCATCCTTGTTAAGCAGTGGACCCACCATTTCCTCCATCATTCTCCTGCATTAAAAACATTTGAAAAAAAAGCCCTTTTTGTTGCTCCTTGCTTGCCCAGTCAGTTTCAGGTCATTTTGAGCACTCTTGCAAGCTTGGGCTACACATTCTTCCTTGTATTCTTCCTTGGTAATTTTGCCCATCTTTCCATTCTTTATACATTTTTTTTCTTTTCACTTCCTCCTCAAATTTAATCTACATCCACATTTCAGATATTTCCCATTTTTCTTCTTCTGGAATTGTTTGCAATTGTGCTTTTAATAGTCCTTCTTCATGAAATCCCATCCATGATAGGTATCTTTTTCCTTTAGCATCTCTAGCCATGGGATTCTGCCCAATATTTTCCTGAGCTTGATAAAACCAGCTTTCCTGAAATTCAGTGTTTATGTGTGACTATACTCTTTGGTTGTCCCACAATCATGAATTCTAGCTTTACTTTGTCACTCCCCTCTAAATACCAGCTGCTTTGATTCCAGTGGCCAACTCCTCCCTATTGGTTAAGATCAAGACCAGGACTGCTGATCTCTTTGTTCTTCTCTCCACCTTTTGAAGAGAAAATTATCTGTAAGAGACATCAGGAATTTGTTGGCAGAGCCTATGTTTAGCAGAGTGAGCCTCTCAGCAGACAGCAGGATAACTGAATCCCCTATAACTACCAATTCTTGCTCCTTGGAGATTTCTGAGATTTATTTCAGAAATGCATCACCAGGATGGTTTCTCAAATTGGCCTTATGTGGTGAATGTGTCAGACAGTCCAACTCCAATTTCTCTCACTTGAATCTTTTTTTCTGTATTTGTAATACTTTTGGCACATAAATTCACTTTCTCACATGTTGCTGTAGAGCAGGAGTAGAAATAGTAAGGCCTTCCAGATGTTGCAGATGAATTTCACAGCAGCCCTAGTCAGCATTGCCAGCGGTGAGAAATGATGGGAGTTGCAGTCCAACAACATCTAGAGGGCCACATAACACACATCCCTGCTAAAGAGAAAAGCTTGGCTATCTTTCAGTGTGTCTGCTCAAGAAACACCATTTTCCCTTGTCTCTGAATGTAGCTAGAAGCACATCAAGACAAGAGCCAGTACAAACTGCCTGGAAATAGGACTACAGATGGTATATTATCATATGCATAATTTTAAATGAATAAACTCAAGCTTCATGTTTCTGGTTAAAATTTTCTGTTGACACATATAAGGGAATGTCCTCCACCTGCTTTTTAGTTAGCGTGGTACCTCATGAGATCATGAAGACTCAGCTTTTCTCTGGTTATAACTTAACCATACCTCATTGTACCAGCTATTAAACTGATCACTTGGAAGCAAGGAGACATACAGGAAGTACTGTTAAGTCCTATTATGAGCATCCTTTCCCATTTTTTAATGAAACACCAGCTTCTTTTGCATGGGAATGCACAAATCTTTCAAATTTGGTCTTTTATTTTTCTAATCTTAAATTCTTTTTTTTTCACTTCCTCCATCAATTTGCATTTTTAAAGAAATCATGTATTTTCACATGTATTTGGCATGATATATATATTCATCAATATCCTGCATCAGGAGATGTATGTTTAAGGCCACACAACTCCTTTTCTGAAAAAAAAATTTTTTTGATCTGATTTCTGTTGCTCTCTCCTGAGTACTTTACATGGGTGCTTTGTTTTTGTTGCTGTGTGCCTTCAAGTTGTTTCCCAAGTTATGGAGACATTCAGATGAACCTATTATTGGGTTTTCTGTGGCTGAGACTGTGTGACATGCCCAAAGTCACCAAATGGGTTTGTTAATAGGCCATACATCCCCATACTTTGATATGGTTTAATTATCAAATATGATTTAATTGGCATAAATATAAATTACACTCTGCTATGGTTGCATGGCCATGCTGGCTAAGAGGAAAAGCTGGCCGCACACATGTATTACAAAATTAGGTCAGGAAAGACCTCAAGGCATAGCCAAGTCATATTCAGGAAATCATCAAGAAACTCTAGGGATAGTGAACTTATAGTTAGCCTTCAACGACTCAACCCTGGGAGACAATTGTGCCTGCAATGTTCCCACAGGATGGCTAATTGTTTTAGTCCCTCTTCCTTTGGTCACTGGAACTTCCTCATTGTTCTCACACCTGTCCAGCAATCAAGGAGCTATCAAGATTCTCATTAGTCCCTTTGTCACCTAAGGCTAAAGTCATTAGTTCTCATTAGACCCCATTGTCCACACTCTGACCTCCATTGTTTACTCTGCCAGAGATCCATTAACACTTTCACCCTTTAGGCAGAAAAGGAATATTTAAACCCAAGTTTTGGGATAGCTAACTCACAGTATACAGGCCATCACTCTGCCACTTCAATTCCCATTAGTGTACTGTCCTTGGACTCCTGATCTAAGCCACATTGCTTCTTCGCTTCTCTTCTGGATTAGTAAATATTACCCTCTTTGTCCTAAAAAATCTCATTATCTGAAACTGTCCTCCCTTTTCCTTCAGTTAGCCTTGTGAGATTGCAAGACTGCTCAGCTCTTGTGTGTGTGATTTCAATTCCCCCAATTTTTAGAAAATAAGCTTACTTTTGGATCTTTATCTGCATTAGTAGTGGTAGAGATAGGTGTAAAAGATCATGTAAAGTTACCTTCCCTCTTGAAGGCCTCCTCTTTGAGCTAATATTCCCCACTGTTTCACAGAGGCACTGTCATTGCAGGTGGACCACTGAGTCACCCACATTTTGGGGTAACAGGTTTCCATGACTGAGCAGGGAATTGAACCCTGGTATCCAAAGTTGTAGTCAGCACTTAAACCACTATACCATGCTGCCCAGCCTTAATGATCAAAATGTAATCAATACTTCCCTCCCTTGTGTTGTAATTAAAGCATGCTGGTTTGGGCCAGCTGCAAGAGTACTGTGGTTGAGGTTGAGAATGATTACTCCAGCACCCAATTTGAGTTCTTTTCTGCCATTCATTTATGTTTGGAAGCACTTATTTTCTGAACATGGAGGAGGAGTTTGCACACATGTTTAGAGATACAAGCCATAAGTAAAACACAGACAAAGGAGAGCCAGTATAGTGCTGTAGTTTGAGTTCTGGACTGGTATGCTGGGAGACCAGAGTTCAAACCTCTGCCCAGCACTGAAAACCCACTAGGTGACCTTGGACAAGTCATACTCTCTCAGCTTCAGAAGAAAGCAAGGGGAAACCCCCTTGAACAAATTCCCATGATAGGTTTACCCAAGGGTCGCCATAGGTTGGAAATGACTTGAAGGCACCACCATCACCACCACCACTTCTCAATTTTTTATCTGTTTCCAGTAAGGAAATGCCCAAGTACCTGCAGGAGATGACAATCTCCATGGATTTAAAAAATGTAATTACAACATAGCTGTATGGCTCATGCCAGCAAATAAGTTGCCAAGATGGAATATCAAGAGTTATAGAGCTGATGAAATATTCAGTGAATAGTATTTTGATAAGGAAGGTTACAGTGTATCTAGAAACTAGAAAAAAACCTTTTCCTTCACTTGTTCTAGAAAATTACTCCAAGTGGTTCATAAAGTATTCACAAAATGTAAGTTTTCTATTTACATACTATTAATCATACCTGTATAGTCATAGAAGCAAAGCTGAAACAATTCATGCCTCCCTTAGATCAACTGCAAGTCAAATGCTTTGTATTATAATTCTCTTGCAATTAGTGCATGTTTAAAAATAGCAACTTAATTTCATCCGGTACAAATTAAGGGCTAGGATATTTTACTGCAATTTCCAATACAGTAGAAAAGTACTGTAATTAGTGCTTTATTGGTTGTGTAATTTGAAATTATGTAAATGATATAGCTGCTAAACCACTGTAAGTGGAACTTAAGAGCCAATTTAAGCTTAATTAACACACAATAATAAGATTATTAAATATCTACATGCATATCTAATGTACAGAAGCAGAAACTAAAATAGGTTTGTTTCCTATGCGAAATGTTTGTTTGTTTGTTTCTTAGAGAAGACAACAGTAAGTGAACATGAGCAGACTTACATCTATTGCCTTTAATGTGTGTCTGTCACTCAGCATTGAACTCAGATTCCCAACACCTCACAACTGAGAGCAACAACTAGCTTTAAAAGTCCAGAATTGTGAGGTGAGAAATGCAGACATCTGCATTGGTGCCTCCACCTAAGGAACAACATTCCAAGCCTTAGTGTTCAAACCAATGGTGTAATCTTATGCATGTTTTCTTAGGAGTTTTTGACTAGCAAAGTCTGAAAGAAGTTAGCTGCTGGCACATTTGGAGCTGTTCCTTTTCTGCTGAAAAAAAATAGAGGGGAGTCTGCCTGCTTGAGGCATGAATAAATGGACTGAAATAATGAACAAAAATATATATATTTTCATGAAATCAAATGTAATTTGCTTGCAAATCTGGCTTGCTTACCATTTGCTGCTCACTGTGTCATAGGAAAACCCCCCATAAATCTTTAAGTTTAACAGTTTGCTTCTCATAACTGACTTCTTTCATGGTGCACTAATTTTCCTTGGAGGAGAGGGTAGGACAGTTCATTGTGCACATTTTTTGTTGGTCATTAGCTGCCTAGTCAGGTTTTCTAGCAAGGCTGAAGATTAGAGCGTATTAAAGCACAAGAGAAATGCTGAGCATATCACGGGAGTGACCTTTCTTCGTTTGTTCACGTTGCATTGGGGTGATGGTTTTGGAAAATACAGAAATCAAATATTCATACTTTTTCATTCAGGGCAGTCCTTACAAAAACTTCAAAAACTTTTCACAGTAAAAGCAACAATAACTCTCTCCAGCAAAATTCCAATAATAACCAATTCAAGACTTCTTTCTGACACCCTTTAGTTCTGGGCTTTAGCTTTTCTGATGTACAATCTGCTTATGCCTCTTTCATGTTTGCCTGTAAATCTGCCTTTTTCATGTTTGCATCAAAACTTGAATATAAACATGAATTTTAATGCTGCGGTTGCCAGAAAATGATAGAAGGCTAAACTTAATAACAGCTTTTTCTCCCCTAGCATTGTATATAATTTTGCATAAATACCTGAAGAAGTAGCCACATTTCTACCGAGGTATTGACGTTTATATGCCTGCAATAAGTAGAAATAAGAGTATTTCTGATACTTCTGCAGAGACTTGTGAGTTTCTTTACCCATTTAGGTATTTCAGTTTCATTACTGGAACTCCTTCACTTCTTAAATAAAAAGTCTCCTTAAATAAAAAGTTTGATTTTCAAATAAACCTTGAAGACAAAAAACAAAAACAAACCAAAAAAACCCCCTGCACTTAATCTCCAAGTATAATTCATAGTAATGTCATTTTTAAAGTCAGTAAACTTTGTTATGAGACTTACTCCCAGGTAAGTCTCAGGCCGAAGACCTATGCCCTTAACTCAGGAGTAAATCCAGCTGACCTCCTACAATGTACTTCACAGTATGTGCATAGAGGCTTCTATAGTAAATTTTTCTTTAAAAACCTCTCTCTCTCTCTCTCTTTATATGTCCTCCTAGGGTCTCTTTCTTTATCCCATTTAGTATTATATGTGAAGTCAGGATTTTATTATTTTATTTTATTTATTTTATTGGCTTTGATTTCCACCACTTCATGTCTTATTCATTGGCCCTTTCACACTAGGCAATTATAGCACTATGTTTCCATTTTAACTGCCTTGGCAACCATGTATGGAATCCTGAAATATTTGGGGAGGTGTTTAGAATACTCAGACCATTAGTATCTCACCAAACTACAAACCTCAGGATTCCATTGGTTATTGCTATGGCAATTACAGTAGAATCATAGTACTATATGGCCCTATATGGAATGGCATGATGTTGAACTTTATTTACCATTTTGTTGTTCTTCCATTAAGCATGATAATATTCTGACAAAGCTCTTTGCAGGCCGTTTGGATTTTCCAAATGATTAGACACCACTCGTAAATCTGGTTATTTCACTGTGTACTCCAAATCACAGATCAGATATGATTGTACTGAATAGCATTGATCTCTATGTAGATCACTGGGAGACTCCAGTACCTATATCCCTCCATTGTGAGCACTCCTTGTCCACTCTTACCTGTACTTTTTCTTAAATATTTTAGCGCTCCTTTCCAATGGGCCAATACTTGTCCATTCATTTGTTTGTGACAAATTAGAGTCTTACAAAACACAGGAGTCATACTTCCCATCTAGTCCAAATTCTTGTTCATTTGCAAAGATAGAGGATCCTCAACAGATGGTTCCAGTCATAATTGTGTCAGAATAATGTATCATTTGATAGCATTGCTCTGGGGTGACATAGATGTTTCAAAGAATTCTCTGTTTGTAGGTTTTGTAAGATTATCTGCCCACAATTCTTCACAAGGCTCCTTGAACATAAGTTTTCAGTTCTGTCTAATTAGAGTAGAGGAAGGCACATCTTCCTATGCCAGGTCAACCCATTACAACTCAATTATTAAAAGGAATTATTTAAATCTGATGCATGCTACTTATTCTTTCAAAACTTGGCAAGTGCTCATTATGTAATTGGAAGGAACAGCATTTTCCAAGAGCAGGGCAACAATCAGTGTCTCTTGTATTTTCCCTTAACAGTGTTCTGGTCCCATTGATTTAATATGTATTGTGCAGTTGAAATGAAATAACTAAGACTATTTGACGTGATGATGATGATGATGATGACAGTCATGTTTTAATGCTTTAAATGGATTTTAAAGTTAATTTTAATAGTATTGTCTATTTAATGGTTTTAAAAACTTATTTAAAAAACTTATGTATCATTTTAGCTGTAGTTTGTTTTCAACTTTTAATGCAAGTTGTTTTGGGTCCCATTTTGGAAAAAAGGTGGGACATAAATTAATTTTATATATGTATATAAAGAGGCATTATTTCATGTCATTTGTATCCTATTCATGTCATTTCTATCTTTTCCCCAAAACCAGGACTCAAGGCATCTTGCAAAAATTAAAGCAAATACAAAGAGAAGCACATACAAAGAAACCAGGAAAAAAAGAAACAAGGAAAAACCATAGAATATGTTATATAACTACAGGGGTGTAGCGGTTTGAGTATAGGACTAGGGCCACTTCCGCACTAGACTGTTATAGTGCTATTATTCCACTTTCAACATCCTATGGAATCCTGGGGTTAGCAGTTTAGGGAGGGCCCTCAAGCTGCAAACCCCAGGATTCGATGGGATGTTGAAAGTGGAATAATAGCACTATAACAGTCTAGTGTGAAAATAGCCCAGAACTCTGGAGAACAGGGTTAAAATCCGTGCTTAGCCATGGCAACACACTTGGGCAAGTCACATGTTCTCGGTGTCAGAAGCAAACAAAGGCAAATGCCCTCTGAACAAATTATGCTAAGAAAACACCACGACAAGACTGACTTAAGAGTCACCATAAGTTGGAAATGACTGAAGGCAAAAGCCAGCACAAATTATCCATAGCACAAAAAGCATTTAGAATACATCCTTCAAAAGCCAAAAGATGGAAGTCATTAAAACAGTACACTCTTTAAATCCTTGCAATCAGTTCCTTAAAGTCTGGCAGAACAGAAAAACTGTCAGGTGTCAATGGAAGTCCAAGCAAGGAGGGAACACTCCTAGTTTCCCTAGGGAGGGAGTTTCCAAGCCTGGAGGCAGTCATTTAGAAGGCTTTTTTCAGTGTTCCCACCTGTGCCTGTGAACTCCGGTAAATGAAGTAATGTCCTCCTACAAAGATCTTAGAGGCAGACAGGCTCCTATACGAAGAAATAGTCCTCCAAATAGTTTGGATCCCAGCCATTATAGGTTTAGATGCTTTGAATTGTACCTAGAAAGAGACTGATGGCAATGGAGCTGTTGTAACAAGAGAGTCATGTGTTCCTTGTAACTTTCACCAGTTAATAAGCTGGTAACAGTTTTTTGAGTGGATTGAAGTTTTTGACCACTTTTAAAGACAACCCATGTTGAGCATGTTACAGCAATCAATGTAAGTTATAATTATGTAATGTAATGACACATACTGGTATTTAATTTACATACAAAAGTACAAATGTGAAATTTTTATGTTAAACAATAAATGTTTCCTGTGGTCTGAGTAATAGCTACTTAAGTTTTGCAAACTATTATGGACTTGGCATTGGCATGATACCTATTTTATATTATTGACTAAGGTGTAGGTGTATCAGTGCGATGCTCTATGAACAAGTGGGGTTTTGCTCTTGTGGCAATGACAGGAAAAGCACCTGTGCATGCTAAAAAGAAATAAGTAAATGCCATGCTTAAAGCCAGAGCAGAAACTATAACACTGACTGGAAGAATCTGAGAGTTCTGGTCCAAAAATGTAATTTTTCACAGCATCATTACATTATTGCTCTGTCAGGGTACCTTCTTTGTTTAAACATGCCTTCAAGTGATGAAAGCCATGATTTATTTTCCTGGCTATGAAGTTTGATTCTTTAAAATAGCATCAGTGAAACACTGCTTTTGGATCTGTTTTTATATTGTTTTATGTCCATTGATTTCAACAATTCTCTTGAAATTTGCAACTGCATCAGGCTTTCTATTATGGAACTGGAAGGCAGGATAAAATTATTTGACTGATCTATCTCAAAAAATTATGAATGGCTAAGATCCTAATGATGGCATATGCTGAAGTAAACCTTGGATACACTGACATATATATTTATATCCTTGAAGAGGTATAAAAGGCCTATTATATTTTGATTAAAAAAAATCTAACCCAGGAGAAAAGAATGTTGGCAGTGAATGGCTATTTCAGTTCTTGAGATGCTCTTTCCAGAAGTTTCCTCAAGAGAGTTTGCCTGTTTAAAGAGACTATCTTCCCGAGAGTTGATTGCATGAAAGAGTTTTCTTCAAAAGAGAGATAATCACAATTCAAGAATTTCAAGGAAGCCTTTGAAACATTTTTTCATTTCGCTACCAGTTGGAACTATACCTAGCATGTGCTGCCACCTTTCTGCTTCACTTTGCCCTACTTTTCCCTACTCAAGAGTATCAATCATGCCATCATCATATTTTTGGGCTGCAACTCATAAGCTTTCCAACAACATCTGGAGCATGCTTGTACTTCCCAATCTATGAAAAAGGTATTACTAACATGACTCAAGGGTACTATGAACACTAATGTTATCATATGGTAGAACAAAGTTTGAGTACGCAAAGATGATCTCTTCTTAACTGGAATTATGTCACTGTGTTTTGAAACTCTTTGCTCAATTGGACATGGGAGAGCTACTCTTATTAAAGAAGTATGGCTTTGTAGGTTTTTCAATTGTACTGGAATTGTTTTCAGCCACTAATGTATATTGTTCCTTGGAGTAGAGGAACTGTGATGTTTCATTTGGAAGCTCTTCTCTGCCACTGAAGAAGATGGTGTAGGAGATTTTTTGTCTATGCAAAGGACTTGCTGTTCTAATAAGACTATCAAAATTGAGAATGTCTACCTGCTCAGTCTAAGCCCATGCCTAGCTACCCTACTATATTCATTTGTTCAGTGCCTAAACAGATTAAAGATCATTTCTATGAAGGAGAAGGTCACAGTTTAAGTAGTGATCATGAATATGGAATAGTTATGGATGAGTAAATCTAGGTGTGCACATCTGTATGTCCCTTCAAGTTGACCTCTGTCTTCAAATGCTTGGAATAGGATGCTATATGATTCTATAACAGGGCCCTAGATGATTTCTTTTTTATGTTACAGCACCAATTTAGATATCCTTTCCTAAAAATCAACTAATGGGTTCTCTCAAAAGCTCACTGCCAAACATGTTGACCTGTATGCTTCAGTGTCTCTGGATGGATATGGCTAGGACCCATTCAGAAAAGTTTTTACTCCAAGGCTCTTTCTGCTCTATCCTCCCAATCCACCATAGGAATGAGAGAAAGATGGGACTGCAATGATGCTTATGCATGGTGTTGTCGTGGTCCCGTCCTTCCCTCATCCCCAGAAGGAGCAATTGCACTGCAACCACGGTCTTTCCCCGTCAATGACTGGCAATCACGCCACCATCCCACTGTGTACCCACACTTACCTTAACTGCAGAGGCCCTGGGGGTGCAATGGCTGTGCTTCCTGCCCTAGAACAGCCTGGGACAGTACCTGGCTGTGCTGTGGCAGGAAGAGGTGGAGCCATACATTTGCTTCTGCAGCGAGTGAGTTGGTGCAGAGGGGAGCGTTGGCATCCATGCTCCCATCCCGGCAACGCTGAGGCCAGGATGATGCTGGGATGACCCCAGACCCAGGGAAGCTGTGGAAAGGGCCCAAGCCTTCTTTTTAGACATGCTAACTGCCCTCAGATAACTTTATACTATTTCATAACCTTCCTCAGAACTCTCAGCTTTCTCTGCTACCGTCCTTCTCCCAGCCGTCCAAAAACCCTATTGACAAAACTGGTTTTCCTTTTCCTAGTGTTGTCATATTCTAGCCCTACTAATCCAGGCATCCAACTTGCATGTTATTCAAATTATTATAAGTACGTGTAGTTTGCATTCTAAGCATTTGAATTCAGCACATTAATAATCACGTATTTTTCTACTACTGTTTCTCAACCTTGCTGCTTTTTTAAAAAAACTTATTTACTATCACTACATAGTAATGTTTGAAGTGTTGGACCTGGAGCAGGGATGCCCAAGTTCAAACCCCTGATGGATAACACAGCTTATCAAGTGACTTTGAGTCAAGACTATCTCTCAGTAATATAGAATTATTGTGGAGATTAATAGTAAGGCAGAACAAAATTGAAAAGTAAACTACAAACTCCAGAATTCCACAGGATGTCGAAAGTGGAATAATAGCACAATAACAGTGTAGTGTGGAAGTGGCCACAAATTAGCTCCTCTCTACATGGAAGAATAGGAAACCACTGGTTTGTATGAGACAGAGGCCAAATGGGTGTCACATGAATAACTGTTAGGTCAGATTTCTATATTGTTATTAATAATAGGTGAGGAAAACAAAACAGCAATTTAAAGTTAGAACTTAAGATACCACCAAAAATTTTACAAACCTACACCAGATGACAGGAAAATAGTATACTGAGAGAATTTTGGGACAAAACAAAAGAAGCAAAGAAAGATTCAGTCTAAATAGAAGTTGAATATTATGACATACTAGACCTGAATGTAGTAGAGTAGAATATTGGGCAGTTTATGAAGGAATGATCATGTTGTGAAGTGAAAGTAATTATTTTATGACCACTTAAAAATACCCTTCTGGGTAGTTCATTTCCAAAATGACAGTGATTGATATACCTTGCCACTGCAGTTGGTTGCCTAAATGAATCAAATTATGAGAAAAAGTAAAGAAAACACAATTAAGTCTGTTTGATTATTTCTTGTTTAAATGTTTTACTTTGTGAGCTGCCTTGGGGAATATTTGCCAGTAAAGGCTGCATAAAAATAGTTCAAATAAATAATCAAAGGAACAATACCAGATGTGGGGAGAGGGACTCATTCTGGAAATAAATAAACAAAGAAGAGAGAGGATGTGTGTGTGAGAGACAAATTTTCAGAAGCTCAGCACATCTTGTAATGATGAATCTCCCTCTTTAGGAGCTGGTGTCTTTCTGTTTTTACAAACACATATACCTGTGCATTTACATAACAATGGCTTAAATAAAAAATCCTAGAACACAAAGGGATGTGTATTTTATGAGATATGTTAAAACCTTAATTATGTAGATGCTTGGGAAACTGGGAAACTAAAACACATTTTTTTCTATCACTACATTTACTGTTGGGGGCAGCAGCTACTTCAAGCAGTTGGTTTTGGATGTCATGAAAGGGTAGCAAGTGGTAAGCTATTTAAATCATTCTTGCCTCTTTTGCAAAAATAATGGCACAGCAAAATGTCTCAGGCTGTCCCTGTCTCTCACTCAAAGAAAAAACTTGCAGGATTCCAAAGCAGAGCTTGAAGAAATTAGTCATTTGGACTAAGACTCTCAGAAACTCCCAGCCAATATGAGCTGTGGCAGTTAGCAACTGGGACTTTTCCGTACATTCTGTAGGGTATGTGAATGTGGGAGTGCTTTTGAAATATTGCATGGAGGGGAGGTATTAAAACTCCCCTGCTCTTATGTGGAGGGGAGTGTCCAAAAACAAAGTACAATTTCAAAACTATAAAACAGAAGTGAAGAAAAAATGCAACTGACAAGTATAACCTTATACAGGTGATTGTGAAGCATATTGTTGAAACAAACGAGGAAAACAGCATCCTAGCCAAGCCCCACTCTATCTTTGCTTTGTTCACGCAAAAGTGACAAGGCCAAAGAAAATCCATTCTACTCTAGTGGTTGCTTCATTTGATCAAGAACCCAAATTTCTCTATGTTCTTGCTCATGCAGAGAACCTCATGCGTATAAAGACTTCATGCAAGCAAAGCAGTGATAGAGAGAGGAGTCGGAATTAGCATGGTCCTCTCCTTATGTGGATGTTCTTCATGAACACCTGAATAGTATGTATGTATGTATGTATGTATGTATGTATGTATTTATGTATTTATTTGCTGCTAGCAAAGGTCTAGTTTGATTCTCTATCACCAAGAGGTAAATTCAGGGATTGTCTTACCTAAAGTAGACTCAGTGAAATCAATGGAAGATAGATTAGCTGTGAATAATAAATCCAATTCATACAATATGTATAAACTTGAAGACTTGATAATTATACATTGTAGTATGGATGGGAATGATTTAAGATTCTAATTGTTTTTTTCCCTCTGTTTCTCATTGAAACAGAGTGAAACATCATTCTGACTGTGGATCATGTTTTAATTTTGTCATTTCTGTTTTATTCAGTTTGTTGGTTTGTTTTCTGTTCTTGTGTGTAGAATAAAATAACGAATTTTTATAAGAGGTAAATCCAGTGTTAGTCTTATCTGGAGCAAACCCACTGAAATCAGTGGGCAATAAATTAGTGGTGACTCATAAATCTCATTCATTTCATTGGACTTTCTATTAAGTAGGACTAAGACTGGATTTAGTCAATCTAAAGTTTAATTCCTTGTTAAAATCAAAAGAGACACTATGGTAATTTATCTCTCTGTCAGACATATACAGACACACAGACACAGACCACAGTATATTTCCAGCCACACTCAGCTCTGTCAAGGGAAATATATCTACTAAAAAGGGAGAGACAGATCTGCTCTACAGTATTCACTCCACACACTTCCTAATTCTCAAGCCCACAGTAGTCATATGTTACTGGCTAAGCAGTTGCTAAGTAGGATGGGGCTCCTTCAGAGACCAGTCTGGGCAGCTTTCCAGCTCCTTGCCTCCCAGTTTTGATCTCAAGGTTGTGCTTAGAATTATGCAGTGTTACAGAATAAGATACACAAGACACATTACCTTAGTCCCTGGGATGGAAAAGCTGCAGAGTGAGTACAAACATTTTCTACAGGGCACTCTGAAGTTGCCTGCCAGTTTGGCATTTCACTGATATTTCATTAGGTGTTAATGTGCCTCTCTTGCCCAGGAGACACATTAGTTATGGCTGAGCAGAGATGGAGTGAGATTTGATAGGTATTACATAGGAGGTTTTGTATATACATTCCCTTGCATGTTAATGTGGTCTCTAGCTTGAGTAGGGAATGGCATTGTATAAGTGTAGGCCTCCAGCTAGGATATCAGCATGATTGTGGTGTAGATGGGGAGTGGAAACAGATGGTGGAACAAGGAAGGCAGTTGTGCTAGCCTGCAGTTGCCAAAGCCCTTAGTTAAAAATAACGTCTCAGTCAGTCATTATCCTTTCTCAATAAACTATTTTGTTTGAAAAGAGAAAGTTCAGCTGAACGGTCTACTTGTGTGTGTGTACATGTGATTGGCCATTTCTGCGCCACACTGTAACAGTGCTATTATTCCACTTTCAACATCCTGTGGAATTTTGGGGTTTGTAGTTTACTGAAGTCAAAGAGCTCTCTGGCTGAGAATTCTAAATGCCCCTCCCTAAACTGCAAACCCCAGGATTCCATAGGATGTTGAAAGTGGAATAATAGCACAGTAACAGAGTAGTGCAGAAATGATCGTTGTCTGTGTTTGCTTGCAGAGCTTTGGAAAGTTATTTTTTTGGGATACCAATATATAATATTGCCCAGCCAGCATGATAACTGAGGTATTCTGGATGTTCTCATCCCAAAAAGTAACTTTCCCAAGCTCTGTTTGTTTCTAAGCACTGAGGACTACTTAGCAATATTTAGAGTGAAATCAAGAAGCATTAAGCCATTACTGATTGGGTTCCTGACTAGTTAAAAGAAGTGTGAGTTTCTGCAGTATAAGTCATAGAATCATCGAAATGGAAGAGACCACAGGGGCCATCCAGTCCAGCCCCCTGCTATGCAGGAATACACATCAAAGCATTTCTGACAGATGGCCATCCAGCCTCTGCTTGAAAATCTCCAAAGAAGGTGACTCTACCACACTCCGAGGCAGCATATTCCACTGCCAGACAGCTCTAACCATCAGGAAGTTCTTCCTGAGGTTCAAGTGGAATCTCCTTTCCTGCAGCTTGAATCCATTGCTCTTTGTTCTAGTCTCTGAAGCTGCGGAAAACAAGCCCGCTCCCTCCTTGACATGACATTCCTTCAAATATTTAAACATGGCTATTATGTCCCCTTTTAACCTTCTCTTCTGCAGACTAAACATCCCCAGCTCCCTAAGCCGTTTCTCATAAGGCATGGCTTCCAGACTGTTCACCATTTTGGTTACCCTCCTCTGGGCACATTCCTGCTTGTTGATAACCTTCTTGAATTGAGGTGCCCAGAACTGGACACAGTATTCCAGATGAGGGCTAACCAAAGCAGAATAGAGAGGTAACATTACCTCCCTCAATTTAGACACCATACTCCTATGGATGCAACCAAGAATTGCGTTGGCTTTCTTGGCTGCTGCAAACACTGCTGACTCATGTTCGGCTTGTGATCTACCAAGACTCCTAGATCCCTTTCACATGTACTGCTATCCAGTCCTTGGGTTTTGCTGGGTGTTATGTGCTGTCATGGCCTCTGTATTCACTTGTTTCATTCCTTTAGGGCGTTGATTATAGTGATTTTTTGGATCTGCGCTGGGGCCTCTCCAATTTTTTTTAAAAATGAGGCAGACATGTTTTGCTTCAGAGATCCTGTGATTTGAAGGCAATTTTTTTTCAAAATGTTTTCAAAATATTTCAAAACTTTCTGTTTTCAAAAAATATGAGAATTATAGTTTTATTGTATAAAAAACAACATTTTGTTGATGCACTGTAACTCTAAAATGAAAAAAATAGTAACAACAGAGGAGAAGAGAAGAAGACTTTTTTTGTTTTAACAGACCGCACAGTTTTAAAAGAAATTTATTCTAGGGTGGAACAAAGTGTTGTATCTGGTGTTGGGAATTGGCAGAAAATAGTGTGAGACAACAGAAACACCACTTGGACCATTTCTCAGAAAAGCCTGAGGACTGGAGCAGGAAACATCTTAACCTCCTGAAACATTTTCCCCAACTGAAACAGCCCTATATGACAGGCTGGGGAGGGAAAAGTATTATTTGCAGGACAGGTTCTATTGGGGTAGATGGGAGGAAGAATGGGGTTCATAGTGATCAGGGAGGGGCATTCATGAATTCCATTTAAATTGTCCAGCCAGTTATTTGTCCAGCTGGCTATCCGTAATACCCACTACTGGGACTAAGGAACTACTGGGCTTAAATTGCAGATGGATAGGCTCTGACCAGTTATAGGTAGTCCCCTGTCTCTTGCCATCACTGAGGTACATTCCGTTCATAGAATTCTTCTACTGATGGAAATGCTTAAATTGGTAGAACCAAGAGGAGGCACTCGCCTTTACTTCCCCATGCTAGAGATGCTAATATTTGTATATTTGGTCCTTGCAAGTAAAGATGAGTAATTTCTAGTTTACCCCCACTGTGGAAGAAAACAATATTTCTATGCAGTACTCATTTGCTATTCACATATCTCAAAGTGTTTCAGGAAGGTATTCTTTAGAGAAATACATCTCATTTTGCATGGGAATTGTGGGCTTTTGTATGCATGTGTGCACATGTTTGTGTGTGTGTGCACACATACAATATCTGTTTCCAGACAGGTGCACATAGTTTTGTGCAAGATTGCTGCCTTGCATACAAGAAACAGCAATGAAACATGTGCCAAAGAAACACAAGAAACATGTGCTTGTCTGGAAAAAAAGATTGTGTTTGTGTGTGTGTGTATGTGTCTGCATGTGCATAACAGAAATCTTGCACAACAGAAATCTTGAGCAGATAAAAGCCATCTTACAAAACCAAACCAAAAATATACCATAGTGTTTTGTGCAAAATTGCTGTTCTCTATAAAAAAAATGAAAGAAATATTGCACAATAATAATCTTATACAACAAAGGCCTTTCATCAAAAACAAAACAAAAAACAAACAAAAACCTTACACCAAAACAAACATACTATCTGAAAACTTTTTTTTTTTTTTTGGTGGTGCAAACCTCTACAGTTCTCATGGCAAAAAAGCCCACATGTATTTCCACACTGAATGATTTCCCAAAACACTTTGGGATGTGTGAATATGGGACTAAAACTGCACAAAATTCTCACAATTATGTTATTCTTCCGGATTGTGTATCCCAAGTGTCAGAAGGGTGTTTCTGACTGCCTTTCTGTCCCTGTGCTGTGCAGTCTCAAAACCTGCTCCATGCAGGTACTCTAGAAGAGGTGTTGGGAGGGATATCATATTGTACCAGCAGCCATATCCTAGCCTGACACTGGATACAAGCCACTGTTTTTATCCTATCCTCTGTTCCTCCTGTTGATTTTGTACAAGTAACAGGAGATGATCTTCCTGAGACCCATACCTATGTCAAATATCTTGTTTCCCCCACAAGCTGGTTAGCTTTGTACAGAGAGAAGTAAGCTCTCAACTATGCTCTTTAGAAAGACTGTTAAATCCAGTCAGACAGCTGGAATATAAATAGTAATCTTCTTAAACTATTTTAAATTCAATGTAATGTTACTGATTCATGCCATTTGGGGATCTGGCTCACCTGCTTTTTTGGGATAGATTTACCTCAGAAGCTTACAGTCTGATGTAGTGTTAAGACACTACTGATGTAGTGTTAAGACTGATGTAGTGTTAAGACTTTTAAAATTCCTTTTCCCTCAACTCCCCTCCCTTCTCCAGGTTTTCCAGTTAACAACTTGGCTGCCTGAGGCAAAATATCATCAGTAACTTTCCAAGGTTACAGAGTGAGTCAGTTGCTCTTGACTGGGTTGGAATTCAAATTGCCTTTGCTTTCAGTTGTTAGCTTGGGTATTGCAGCTGCACTTGGCTACACTATGTGTTGGCTACACTAAAAGAAAATGAAAACAATCTGCATTTATGTCAAGTTTTAAATTGCACACAGCAGATCGCTGCTCAAGTGGATTTAGTCAGCAATCTGAATTTTATCCAATGCTCTGAAAATACATTCTTTTTTGTGCATTACAGCTCACAGAATCTTCCAGCCAGCATAGGGCTAGTAGTAGTCCAGAAAGAACTTGACAAACTTTTACAGGCTTGTGATTTGATTCAGAGGCTGGATAGCCATCTGCAGAAGCTAGATGGCCATCTGTTGGGAATGCTTTGATGGTGTACGTCTGTATGGCAGGGGGTTGGACTGGATGGCTCTTCTGGGTCTCCTCCAGTTCTATGATTAGGGTCCATCCTATATCAATGGCTTGGTGTGGGTTTTAGCCTTCTTTATTACAGAATTTTGGTGAAAGAAATTTCTTACAAAGTGAAATTGAGAAGGAATGTGGGTGATCCAATGATGGCAAAGCATCTGAGGAATTTCAAAGGAAAACAAGAACGACATATCCTATGCATTACCTGTGCATTGACACAATCTTACACCACCAAGTCTGAGAAATATTCACTGGTAACTCATCAGCTGTGCATTCAGCTTTATATGTTTTTTAAGATGTATAGTCTACAATCTATTGAAATGCAAGTGGACAGGAAAGATTGATGACCATAATTTAAATTGCCAGTCTCTCTATGCTGATACACACAGAATATGAATCTATTTAAAAGATCATAATTTGTTCTATAATGGAAAGAATCCTTCTCCTTATAATACATATGGTGGCACTGAAGCAAAGATTTATCTTTAAAACTTATTTGTATTCAAGTATTGGATCAAAATTCCTACGAATTTAATCAGAAAAAACAGTCTCTGTATGTATTTATTTCGAGCCTAATGTTCCCTAGCTGCCCCTCATTAAACAGGTTCCAATGTGGTATATATCAGTATGGATAAAGCTATTTGCACAAATATAGAAATAAATATCATAAAAAATATTAAATAATCACAGGAAGACACAGTAATCAATTAAGTAGAATAAAAGCAGAGTAAATTGCAAAAACATGCATTGGAATCCTCAACTGCAGAAAGGCATTAGAAATTAGTGAAAACTAAGTTTTCACATTCTTGGTTCTTCATAGAAAAGAGTTTACTAGATTTTCAAAGCTCTAGTTGTTGAAACAGAAAGGCCCCTTTACTGTTAATCAATGTGTAAATTATCACAATTTTGATGGTGGGGCGAGAAACCATCCCTGTGAAATTTCTCTGTTTCAAGGTAGGCCTGAATAACTCTGTTCTTAGTATTGAAATATGACAAGCTACTGTAGATCAATCATCATAGCTAGATTTCACCAGACATATCAGTGCTGGAGTATCACCTCAGTGGAGCAATAGAATCAAAGAATCATAGATGTGGAAGAGACCACAAAGGCCACCAAGTCCAACCCACACCATGTAGGATTACACAATCAAAGCATTCCAAACAGATGACCATCCATCTTCTGTATAAAGCCTCCAAAGAATAAGACTCCACCACACTCCCAGACAGTGTATTCCACTGTAGAATTGCTCTTACTGTTAGCATGTTCTTCCTGATGTTTAGGTGGAATCTCTTTTCCTGAAGTTTGAAGCCATTGTTCTGTGTCCTAGTCTCTGGAGCAGTAGAGAACAAGTTTGCTCCATCTTCCACATAACAACTCTTCAAATATTGAAATATAGCTATAATGCTACCTCTTTACCTTCTGTCCTGGACCCAGTGCCATTCAACATCTTTATAAATGATTTAGATGAGAGAATAGAGGGCATTCTTATCAAATCTGGAAATAACACCAAATTAGGAGGAGTAGCTAGTTCCCATTTTTCTTCCATCTTGCACTTATTTGAAATTGTGTCTTCAATATCTCACTTTTAAGAAACTTCTGTCCATTATGAATTCCCTTCTCTTTTAGTATTCCTGACTGTCATACTGGAGTTTATTTCCAGCCCCCCCCCAAGCTTGACTTCCACCCTTGAAAAGGACCTGGAAATTCCTCCAGCGTTTACTAATTCTTGCTGCCACCACCCACTGAATTCTGAATTAACTGAACAGTACAGTGGGACCATGCTCAGCAGGTTACCAATCTCTATGCTAAGGACCTTTCCTTCCCTCTCATCTCCCCCTTCTGAGTGAGAGAAGTCCTATCTAAGCGTGTGCCGATGACTGGCATGGAAATGGAGAAGAATAGAGGTTTTACAGAAAAGCATTTATTCAAGACATGCAAATGAACAAGGCAATAACACACATGAGAGGCTCCCTCCTCCCAGGCACGCTTAAGTTACAAGTAGTTACAAAACAGATACATTCTTTAGATGAGCCAACTCCAAAATAATAAACAGCCCTAACGCGACTAACTATTTTATTCTAGTTACTCACAATTAGGTTCACAGGCTTAGATGGTCTAAGAGAGGAATGTGGGCAGGAGGCGAGGCATGGGGGCCTGCAGCCTACTACTGGCACAGATCCCATCTCTAGGATGCTCCTTTGTTGTCTCTCTGTTATCCCTTCATTCTCTCTCCGCATGACCTCCCAAGAATTTTTATAACTTCTCCCTTGAAGCATTTTGAAGCATCCCAAAGATGCTCACCTCTTTCCTTTTTGATTGGTAAATTCTCACCCTGTGACCTGTGATGTTGACCCACACTAAAATGTAATCTAATCCTAACACCTCATTAACCCTTGGTTTACCTGAAGAGGGAAGTATCCTCCTTTAGCAAGTTAGATAATGGGAAGTCCCATTATCACACGCCCCCCAAATCTCAGACGGTCTGGAAACAGCTGAATGCTGGAGCCACACTGGCTGGGATTTCATCCTGGGACCTAAGAAAGGAAAAATCAGAGAATACATGCAAACACACAACAGTACAGGTTAACCATATTATCAATAACAGACATGTAAAGCTACCCCTCTTACCTCCCTCCAATTCTCTGCGTGACAAGGAGTCTGCAACCACATTGGAACTTCCAGCCACATGTTGAAGATCTGTGGTGTGACCTGGGATAGGTGAAAACAGGTTGGTGAACTTGCCCGTCAATTGAGAGAACTGCTTGCGTTGGATAGCATTGAGTCTTGGGGAAGGTTTAACATCTTCTAAGTTGCCACCCTCCCGATCATAGAAGCACCTTCAGGCCACTCTTCTTCCTGGACTGAAAATGTGAGAAGATGATTGGGCCTCTCGTAGAAGGGTTTCAGTGAATTCACATGATACACTTTTGGCTGAACCCTAGAGTCTGGAAACTGTATGAGATAGTTCACTGTCCCAATGCGTTCTTGCACTGTGGCAGGACCTTCCCAGGAAGTTTCCATCTTGTTAGACTGGATAACCTTCAAGACCATCACTTGGTCTCCCTTCTCAAAGCAACGTTCTCTGGTATACTGGTCATACCAGGTCTTCTGTCTTCTTTGTGCCTGTTGCAGATTCTCATGAGCATCTGCCCATGCTTCCCTGAGAGTATTCTGCAAGTTAGTCACAAAATCAACCACATTAGTCTCTGCAGAAGGGATAACTTCCTCCCACTGACTTTGAACCAGCTGTAAGGGCCCCTTCACATCATGGCCATAGACCAGCTCAAAGGGTGAGTAACCTAGGCTTGGATGTGGAACAGATCTGTAAGCAAACAAGAACTGCTGTAGAGCCAAGTCCCAGTCATTGGAATGTTCATTCACAAACTTACGGATCATGGCCCCCAAAGTGGCATTAAAACGTTCCACCAACCCATTAATTTGGTGATGGTAAGGTACTGATGTAAGATGGCGCACTCCATGTGCCTCTAACAGGAGCTGCATGACCTTGGAGTTGAAATTGGAAGCTGATCCGTTAAAATCTCTGCAGGCCAATCTAATCTTGCAAATATGTCTGTCAAAGCTTGAGCTACTGCTTTAGCTGAGATCCCACCCAGTGGAATGGCTTCTGGCCAATGCGTGCAAAAGTCCACAAAGGTGAGCACATACTGCTTTCCCCAAAGCAGTCTTCCTAGAGAAAGGTCCCATGATGTTCACAGTCACTCTCAATGATAGGAAGTGGTTGGAAGGGGCTTGCCCTGATCCTGGGATTTCCCTACTCTCTGGCAAACCTCACAGGATCAGACATAATCAGTAACATCCTTGCCCATCCCCTCCCAGTAGAAGGACTTCCCCAATCTGTCCTTGGTTTGGTTCACCCCAGCATGGCCACTAGGATGATCATGAGCCAGACTCAAGAGTTTGGTTTATATTTAGAAGGCATCAGCAACTGCCTCTGAGCGGTAGTCCCCCTTGCTACCTCTTGGGCCAGGCTCACGATATAATAGGCTCTTAACTATTATAAATCTGGGCCCCTTCATCGCTGGAGGAGGCTTTGCCTCTTCCTTTGCTCTGGTCCAGGCAGGTTGAAGGCTCTGGTCTGTTTCCTGGTCCTTCTGGAACTGCTGTTGCTGAACAGGAACGAGCTGTTCCACCTGGAATGGCAGACTCGCCTCAGATTCTCGTTGCATTGCAGCTTCTCCAGGTTCTGTTCCCTTGGCTGGAGTGTCCTCTGGAGTTTCAGCTGCTGTTGAATCCCCTGCTGGCTTTGGAGTCAGCGTTGTTGGATTCTCCTCCTCTGCACTAACCTTTTGCATCTCAGGCAAGTTGTCCAGCTCTTGACTCTGCTCAGTGCCCACCTGAGACTTTCCCGCCCCCCTGGGCAGCGCTGAGTCAGGTATGACTGGAATCACCAACTGCTGGACAGGGGCCAGCTTGAGACCAGACTGACCAACCTTCTGGCATGGAGAAGCTCTTCCTGGACTTCCGCCAGTAGCTGCTCTGACATCCGAGGTATCAGCATGGATGGTCTCATCTCTGGGCCTACGATGCTGTGGTGAGAGTCTGCCCCAGGTTCTGCCACCTCTTCAGGCAGGACTCCTTCTGGTGTAGCAGGAGACACTGACTGCAGTCTAAGTTTAGGCTGGTCCTCAAGTGGCAGTGAAGACTGACCTCTGCTCAGGCTGCGGGTTGTCATGGCATGCCATCGGGACTCTTTCCGGGCCTCACTGGCATGGAAGACAAGATCATCACTCAACAGGGCAGGACATTCGAAGTCATCATAAACAGCAAAAGTCCAAACAGCCTTCCAGCCCTTGTACTGAACAGGAACATGTGCTGTTGGTAGTTGAGCTGGAGGAGCTCTGAAGGCTCTGACGGTGATTCTAATGTGGTCATCAACAAGACCAGGATCCAGATATGAACGTTGAATAGCAGAAAGTTGAGCTGTAGTGTCTCTGTAAGCAACAACTTTCCTGCTTCCTACCCACAGTGTGTGTCTTCTGTGAGTAGGGATCATGTCAGGATCAGGAGCAACTGAGGAATCAGTGGCAGTGTCCCTGGAGGTTGAGCAACCATAACTGGGCCAACTTAGGCTTCTGCTTACAGTTGGCTTTAATATGTCCTAGCTCCCCACAGATAAAGCATTTAGGGCTAGCCTTTTCCCTGGCTGGCCCTGAACGCCTACCAGAGACTGCTGGTCGGAGCGGGGCTGTGACTTTGTGGTAGAGCTGTTCCGCTGAGGCTTCGGGTTAGTGTCATTTAGTGATGACCTTGGGCAAAACGCTGTGCTTCTGTACAGCTCGTCGAGAGATATCTTGGCATGGTTGTCAGTATTCCTGCTTGTCTGTAGAAGCCATTACAACAGTAGGCTGGAATACCTCCTCACCTCTGGAGGCAACAAACCGATCTGCTGCTCTGGCAGCCTCGACTAGTGTTTTTGGTTCTTGTTGTGAAACAAAGGACGCTGTCTGCGGGGGTATGTGGTTCAAGAATTGCTCTAATGCTATCTGGAACAGGATATCTTCCTTTGTGGAAGCCTGAGCTGCTTGCATCCAAGAGTCCAGTGCTCACTGAATTGAACAAGCCATTTCTTTGTAGGTTGCACCAGGTTTCTTCCTGGTGTCGCGAAAACGGGCCTTAGCCTTTTCTGGTGTAGTCCGAGTTTCTCCTGGGCTAGAGCCACAAATTTGGAGAAATCATTCATGTCAGCAACGGACATGCTGGCTTCAACTTCTTGGAGAGTCCCTGTGAGATTAAGACGAAGTTCACTCATTCTCCTCAGGAATCCCAAAATCATTTGCTGCACGAACAAAGGAGATGATAAAAGATTCAAAATCATCTGAGTCCTTGTAAATTGGCAGCTGTCTGATGTGGGTAATAGGAAGTTGTGGCTCTGGGTTCCGCTGGGTAGCCATCTGGTTTCCAGTGGAACCCTGTCTAGAGTTCAAGCGCATCATGTCCATTGTCTTATCCAGGAACCCTGAAATTTGTTCAGGTGTTAACTTGTCATGCATGAGCCATATTGATTCCCAAAAGCAGCAGGAGAATAGCTGTTGCTGGCATAGGGGGTCCCTGTGCTGCAGCCCCTTGCTGTGCCAGATTACTACCACTAGGGGTAGCTGGTTGAGCAGATGAGCTATCTTCTGTAGCATCCTGCTGTGTGGCATTGCTGACACTAGAGTTTGGTGCAGCTTCAGCATCCAGCATCCATACTGTGTCTTCCAGACCTGCCTTTCATAGACTAGCTAACTATCTATGTGCACATGAAAACTTAAAAAAAACAAATGTCTGATTGGCTGATCAAAAGAATATACAGTGCCAGAATCCCAAAACCAAAAAAAGTGGAAGAAATCCCAAAGCCTTTCTCCTCACCACCCTTCTCTTCACCCCCCTCCTCCTCCTGAAGGAAAAGAGAGAGAAGAAGAAAAAACTCTGCCTCAGTGACTCAATGAGGTACTTAGCAAATTCCTGCTACAAGCACCTTCCCATTCATATGCAGATTTACTAACTTGGCTGCTCGAAGCAGACTGAAAAAAAATGCTGGCTGCTGACTCAGAACACAATGCCAGAGTTTAGCAGCTTTAAAAATCCATCTCTCACTACCAAAGTAAAAAGACGGAAATCACTCCCTTTTCCCCAAAAAGAGGCTTTGTATGACAGAGCAGGCAGCTCTTCACTGAAAGCCCCGCTGCCTGAAGGGATGGAAAGGGGAAAAAAAATCCAGAGATCACCCTTTCACCAAGAGTGGCTCTCAATGAGCAGGTAAGCAACTCCGCCCCCCAGCCTCCCCCTCCCTTTTAAGCCGCAAGGAGGGAGAGAAAGGAAAAAAAAATCTCCAAAGCCTGTTTAAACAAGCAAAGGCAAACAGAGCCCTCTCTCCCACACCCCTCCTCTCCTGAGCTTAATTCCTTTTCAGGAGACACAGGGATCCTGGAGAGAGACTCAAAGCCCCTACTTTCTGCAATTTAACCCCCAACTCTCCAATTTGAAGACCGCTGCCACCATGTCATACAGTTACTCCAGTTTATTTCCAGCCCCTTCAAGCCTGACTTTCACCCTTGAAAAGGACCTGGAAATTCCTCCAGCGTTTACTAATTCTTGCTGCCACCACCCACTGAATTCTGAATTAACTGAACAGTACAGTGGGACCATGCTCAGTGGATAACCAATCTCTATGCTAAGGACCTTTCCCCTTTCCCCCTCATCTCCCCCTTCTGAGTGAGAGAAGTCCTATCTAAGCGTGTGCCGATGACTGGCGTGGAAATGGAGAAGAATAGAGGTTTTACAGAAAAGCATTTATTCAAGGCATGCAAATGAACAAGGCAATAACACACATGAGAGGCTCCCTCCTCCCAGGCACGCTTAAGTTACAAGTAGTTACAAAACAGATACATTCTTTAGATGAGCCAACTCCAAAATAACAAACAGCCCTAACGCGACTATCTTATTCTAGTTACTCACAATTAGGTTCACAGGCTTAGATGGTCTAAGAGAGGAATGTGGGCAGGAGGCGAGGCATGGGGGCCTGCAGCCTACTACTGGCACAGATCCCATCTCTAGGATGTTCCTTTGTTGTCTCTCTGTTATCCCTTTGTTCTCTCTCTCCACATGGCCTCCCAAGAAGTTTTATAACTTCTCCCTTGAAACATCTCAAACTCCAAGATGCTCACCTCTTTCCTTTTTGATTGGTCAGTTCTCACCCTGTGACCTGTGATGTTGACCCACACTAAAATGTAATCTAATCCCAACACCTCATTAACCCTTGGTTTACCTGAAGAGGGAAGTATCCCCCTTTAGCTAAGTCTAGATAATGGGAAGCCCCATTATCACACTGACCATGGGATCATTTTCAGTATTTCCCTAAGCTTACTGAAATCAGCTTTCTTAAAATCTAGAATACATGCCTGACCATGCTTGACTACCCTTTCTGCTGCATAATAAACTCTAGGAGAACATGGTCACTCCCATCTAAGGATCCCACCACCTCCACCCCACTAGTCAGTCATCATTGTTGATTAGGATCAGATCTAAAATAGTTGTCCGTCTTGTTCCCTCCTCTACCTTCTGGACTATTAAATTGACTGCAAGGCAAATGAGGAATGTGTTTGACCTTTATATACTTGTCAGAGTTTGATTTCCAACAAATATCAGGATAGTTGAAATCTCTCATTTCTCCTTCAGACCTTTTGGATAAAAGGGAGAATTTTTGGAGACCCTAACACCACATGAGCTCAACTTAGTGGACAATACCCTCATCTACTACAGAATGCTGGAAATAAGAGTGTTCTAAACCACCACCTTGAATGTAGCTCAATTTCATCTTTACCAATAGAAAAAGATAGAAAAGGAAATGCTTTGATTGTATTTTTCAGTTCTGTTAATCTCTTCATTGTATATGTGTGTGTGCAAAAAAAGTATACGTACACCTCAGTACACAATTACCCTCCTAAAGGACTTCCTGATGGTAAGAGCAGTTCAACAGTGGAATATGTTGCTTTGGAGTGTGATGGAGTCTCCTTCTTTGGAAGTTTTTAAACAGATGTTATGCTGAAAGTGGTTATGCTAAAAGTGGACCTTGAGGTCCACCAGCAGCACTGTTACCCTGGTTTCTGAAGGCCTTTGGGGGACACCTCAATGTGCTCCACATGATGGGGAATGGAAACTAGCCAGAGCATGAGCAATAGCAATGTGAGAGTCAGGGTAACCTAGCAGGGTCTTTTTACCCAGTTTTTACGGGATCAGGCCAAAGCAAAAACCAAACAAAAATGTCCAATAAATGATTTTATTGAATGAAAATCTCATGCAGCAACACTCACACACTCACTCAAGACCTGTTAAGAAGTAAAAGAAAGGAAACTGGATAGGGGAATATTGAAGGGGGCACAGCTGGGGTAATACTGCACCTTGTCCTGAAGTCCTTGGTCTGGAAAAACAGCAGAGAAGTAGGGCTCAGCACGGAGAGGGCTGAGGGGATTACTCAATGGATGGAGCAACGGTCTGCTAGGATGACCGGGAGTGATCCAAAGAACCACTCAAAAACTGGGACTATTTGTAGGGGGAAAAGTACCTGGAAGGCTAATCCTTTCCTGGGGAGAACAATGGGTGTTGCAACGAGAAAGAAGCTCCACAATAGTAACCTCCTTTGCGTGATGAGATTACAAGGTGTTGCCCAAGTCTCAGGATCTTCGGCTGCATTTGGTTGCGGGGTGACTTCATGTAAATGGTCCTTGCCTGATAGGATATTTGCTCAACTTGGGGCAAACACGCTAATCCCTTCAAGTCGGCTTCTCAGGGGCTGAGGACCCTTTGTTTATTGTGGGTTTACACATCTTGAGGTCTCCTGGGGCTTTGTGACTGGGGATTTTACTGGCCTGACCTGGTTTTCGATCGTTTGACCATTGCTGCCTACATGCCCATCCGGGTGACCTCTCAGGCACATTGAATCATATTTTAATATCAAAATTGTAGTCCCCAGGACAGGGTTTTCCAGTGGGGTAACAGTGCCAGCATCTCCAGGCATTTGGGGAATTAATGAAAGGAAGGTAATGGTAGGATCTTTTCACTAGTGTATACCAGTACTAACTGCACAGATGAGTCCAGTTAAAAGGTTAAACAGAGTATTTTATTGGGAATTAGCAAACACACAAGAAGTCAGACTCTCAAGAACTATACAACCTACTGGAAAATGAAACAAGAAAGTTTGGATCGAGAGAAATTGGATGGAAAGGGTGATAGTTACCAATCCTGAAGCAGAAGATTGAAGTGGCATGCCTCAGACTGCTCACCTGAGGGTAGCAAGAATGAGCAGAGATCTGGGCACCATGTATTATGTCCAAGTACTACTAATTACTGGGATTGGAGCTATGGTTTTTATACCCTATTTCATGCCCTGAGGGAGGGTGCATGGACAAAGTGAAAATGGCTTTCCCAGAAAACTGACAAAGGAGTCCAGAATGGCTTGATTGTTTTAACTTTAGATGAGAAAGCATTAGTGGGAGTCACAACAGTCTCTTAATGTTTTGGTCAGGTAAAGTGCTCAGATAAGATCTCAAGCAAGTCACATTCTCTCAGCCTCAGATAAAGCCAAAGGCAGCAAATCTTGTGAAGAAAACCCACATGATAGGTTTGCCTTAGGCTCACCATAAGCCAGTTTTCAAAGGGGAGAGACATGATGGATAGAAAGAATCTCCCTCTGTCAATGGCACTTTATCGCTGTGTGTCTTCAAGTCACTTCTGACTAATGGCAATCCTAAGGTGAACCTATCACAGGGCTTTTTGTTTTTTGGCAAAAATGGAGGGGGTTTGAGGCTATGAGAATGTGACCTGCCCAAGATCACCAAATGTCTGAGTGGGAATTTGAATCTTAGGCCATTTCCACACGGGGTATTTGAAACGGTGCAGTCTGTCCTCCAGGGAGGATGTCTGCACCTGGGAGCAGACTGGGTCCGGACTGCTTAATGTAGATCCACACCTCAGCCTGCTCTGGAACGACCCCAGGTGGTCGTCTAGCGTGCTTTTGAAAGACTGGAAAAATCAGGTCTTTCAAAAGGAGGGAGTGCGCCACTGCAAGCCTGCTCCCTTGTGCAGATTCGTAGGCTCGCACCAATGCGAGCCTGCGATCTGCCGGGGGTGGGCTTTAGGCTGGCGAGCTTCAGTGGTTGGTCGAGACCCTTAACCAACCAGAAGCCGCCATTTTCGATGCCGGAGCAGTGTGGAGCGATGAGCACGCACTGCTCTGGAGCAGCCTGGACTGCACTGGGGAGCCAGAAGATCCTGTAAGTAGTGGCGTGGGGCAATTCGCTCACCCTGTGCAGAAATGGCCTTAGTCTCCAGAAGCCTTTAATAAATAAATATTCAAATATTTAAATAAATGATTGGATATTTAAATCTAAATTTAAATATTTAAATCTTGAGTTAAGTCTTGGGGTCCCCAGCTACAAATGATATCTACAGGGGGTCCCCAGTAAAAAAAACAGTTTAAGAACCACTGTTCTAGCTCACCAGCCAGTAGCTGGCTGAGCACCTCAGGCCTGGTTCTGCAGAGAGTGCAGATGTCCAGAGCAGGCAGCAGTCCGCCAGGTGCAGAGCAGCAAGCAAGCAAAAGTTATTAATGAAGAGGAGTGCACAAGCTGCAGCAATTTGTTTTTCTCTGAATTTACAGAAAAGGGCAAGAGTCTACCCTGCTCCTCTCCTCCTCACAGAGTTAACTGAGTGCAAACTACTTTTGCACTTTGAACACAGTTTGCAGCAAGTGGAATAAGCCGTAATACACTTCTCTAAGGGGGAAAGGATGAGGAGTAGGGACTAGTGGGACATTCTAAAAGCAGCTGAAAAAATGGAACAGAGGATTAACCAGGACTCTCCCTGCAAAACTGGGACTGTTGGAGGATATGGTGTTGTCTGCTTAGTGGTAGTAGAAGTCCAAACTCAAACAGCATCAGAAAACAAGCCTTCTCTCTGGAAGCAAGGAAGAAAGAAAGAAAAAGGATACAAAAGCAAATAGCTGGAATTGAAGGGTGGTAGAGATTTGGACTGGCAAATAAGAAAACTCTCACCTCCTGAGCGGAGATGATGCCATCACTACCATTTTCTACTCTTCTTTTGGCCAATAATACACATCAATTTGTGTGCAGTATGTGGCATAACTAAGGCCCTTTCCGCAGCTTACCATGTTCTGGAGACATCTGGTGTGGATCCTGGTGTTGTCTCTCCTGGGAAGAGAGTACGACAGGAGTACTCCCCCCTCACTGGCTGCCTCTTTGAACGGAGAAAGCATGGTGGCACCACCTCTTCCTTCCTTCTGCAGTGCAGCTGAGTACTGTCTCAGGCTGCGCTGGGTCACGAGGTGCAGCCATTGTGCTTCCAGGACCTTTGCACACCAGGTAAATGCAGGCAGGTGGTGAGATGATGGAATAATCACTGGTCATTGACAGGGAAAACCTGTCAATGATGTACTGTGTGAGCATGCTGCCTGGGGACAGGAAAAGGACAGGACCCGAACGATGTCATGCAGAACTGTTGAATGGGTCCCGTCCTTCTCCCATCCCCAGTGTGGGATGACAATGTCCTGTGGAAAGGACCATTCTGTTAAACATAGGCCATTTCCGCACGGGGTAAGTAGAACCGTGAGGTGCGACCTCTGACAGAGGTCGTCTGCACCTTGGGAGCGGACTGGGTCAGACTACTTGTTGAAGTTCCACACCTCAGTCTGCTCCGGAGTGACCCGAAGTGGTTGCGCAGCAAGCTTTTGAAAAACCTGTTTTTACAGGTTTTTCAAAAGCACGGAGTGTGCCACTCTGTGCCACTCCATTCCTGCGCTCCGGTGCAGATTTGCAGGCATGCACCAGTGAGAGCCTTTAGGCTTTAGGCTGGCGAGCTTCAGTGGTTGGTGGGGAGCCTCCACCAACTGGAAGCTGCCATTTTGGACGCCGGAGCAGTGTGGAGTGACAAGCTTGCACTGCTCCTCGTCAGGACGGACCCAAACAGACCCAACAAAAAGCCGGTGAGTAGTGGCAGGGAGCGCTTCCCTCGCCGCATGCAGAAAGGGCCATAGTGCTAGCATTCCATGCCTGCTGGCATTGCTAAGATTCTCCCCTTTAGTAGTCTCCTCACCCATTTCTCTTTTCTCTGGAGTCCACCAAATGCTGTATCACAGTCTGCCTTTGGATGACTGAGGAGTTGCCCTCATCGCACTTGAACTGGGGTAGGTAGGCAAGCACTGGGAGCGTACATAGAAATGGTAATTAGCACTCCCTTCCCTGTAACTGGCAACTTAGGCAACTAAGGCAACTGTCCTTCTCATCTACTTTTAGCCCTGCTAAGCCCTGTTCTTTAGAGCTGAGGTTTTCTTTTTAAATCTAACAGGAAAAGGAACACCAATGAAAAAAAATGCAAATGGACTGAATTTGATTGTTCTATAGATGGAAATTCCAGAACTAGCAACTGCATTGGCATGCTTTTCACAGCCTATGGTTGCTGTGAGGTCATGGACTAATCCTTGTCATGGAGATGGCTTTCATGCTGCATCAAAACCTGGCATGGCATAGAGGCATCTAGTCAACTCAGTGGCATGGTGGAAATGAGAAGCTAGCTGTTGAAAGCATAACAAAGATGCAGAGAGGAACAGGAAAAGAAGTAGAAAGAAGGGAACTCTGCTGACCTAAAATGACAATGTTATGCTTGAAACTGTCAGTTTTGCTTGATACCAGTCATTTCTGAAGGATGGGCTACATATGAAAGAGAAGCAGAACGCTATGTGGTCATGCTGTTCAGAGTGCAGTGGGAGGAAGGAAACTGAAGAAGTGAATAAATGGAAAAAAACAACCAACCAACCAGCCAGGAGTACTCCATATGCTTGGAGATGGGGAGTAGTCTGGCAAGATACAGAAAAGGGCATAAATGTTTTCTACTTCATAGAACATTTCTATCTTGCTCGTTTCCAAGCATTATAATGAGATGAATCACTGACCTATCAAGTTTTTCTGCAATGCTGGCCCAAGACTTTTGGTTGCCTTAAGCAGGGCCCTTTTCTTAGAAAGGCATGGAACAAAACTGTTGGGCTTAATGAAAGTTTCCATTTTGTACTTCTTGAGATCTGTCATTAGACAAAGTGTACTCTTCCCTGGAAATGTGCACATTTGTGAGGTTTGCAGTGTATTTGGGAGAAATCAGAAAAAAGTAGGTATGTATTTTTTTTGTTGTTGTTGTTAAAGTGAATGGCTATAAATGCATATAATTGAAAAATAAACATAAAAGCATTTCCATCCATGGGAAAAAAGCATGCATATATTAGGAAAAATGCACATGTTCAAAAGTACATGAATTTCTATGCTGGAAGAAAACCAAAAACTCTTGGTGCCTGATATGAACAAGGGATGGAGGAGACTAATGGTGGGAAAAGGCAATAAAACTGAGGTTAAGAGTTATTCACATCTGTACGCATGAGCCACTATTTTTAAAAAGTGTCACTAGCCCAATCAAAACAATTGCTTCATCTCTATTTAATCCTCTTGGTATTGTGTACAGCAGGTTATTTCTCACTGCTATATGCAAAGCCTGACCTTTCTTTTCTTTTCAGAAGGCATTCTAGATCAACTGCACTTTATTACAACATATTATTTTTCCTCTTTACTCTTTAGAGTAGTCAGCTAGGATTCTGCCCCAGGCTGGTAACAAATTATGGGCTACTTTCTGCAGGCTGAGGAAAGTGTACCCCTCCCAACGTTATAGGACTGTAACTCCCATCATTCTTCACCATTCACATTATTGGATAGGACTACTGAGACTTGCAATCCAGCAACATTTGGAGAGGCACACTTTACCTACCCCTGATTTATTGAGATATGGGCTAAGCTAAAGGAGCAACATCTCTGTAAGTCTCAATAATTCTGTACCAGTCGAGTATGAGTAAATCTGAGTTTTGCTTTCACTATCATATTTGTTAAATCTTGAGTTCCCTGAGTCTTATCCAGGAAGCAATGTGTGACTGCTTGTACCTTTTCATCCAAAATGGATGAAAATGAATTTCTCTCCCATCACCACTAGCCAAATCCAATGGGTGCATGTTATATTCCTGTTGCCCTGTAGGTATTAAAGATGAGGAGGATCCCCTCAGAAAAACAACTGACAGCTCTAAGTTGGGGATGATAATACATTTGATTTGATTTGGCAATCTGGATGAATGTGACATTTTCACATCTCTGGAAGCTTGTTCTGAGAAAATGCTGTACCTTGCCTTGAGTGTTTGGATATCTATGAGGTGTTGAGGGTATTTCTGAGAAATAAGGTGTGTACAAAACAAAGGACATATTTTAAAAGGAAATGGCTAAAATGAACATAGTTGTAAAAAACAAGCAAACCTCTAGGACCATGCTTCTGTCAGCATGGAAAAATGGCCTCCATTAGGTAAGTTGTATAAAATAACTATCTGTTCTTGTTAATTGCTGTCAGGTCAGCTTTGACTTAACTTATGGTGACCCTCTATCTGACAGACCTCCAAGATCCCCTGTTAATAACAGCCCTGTGAAGCTCTTGCAACCTCAGGACGTGCCTTCCTTCACAGAGTTTATTCACCTGTAAAGCAGCCTTCCCCTTTGGCCTAATTGGCATGGTTATTTTTGGATTACCTCATCAAAACTCAATCTAAACCAAAATAACCATGCCAATTAGGGAAAAATGTATTTAAAAATTTGCATGGGAAGAAAACAGTCTAGCAATCTAATCTGAAATAAGAATGGGAAGAAAACAGATGTTGCATTTGGATAAACTAAATGATATCAAGACTGAGATTTTCATATTCTCACCTGAATTTAACACCTCCAGAGTTGAAAATACCCCCACCTTTATATGTCATGTTATCTGATGACACACTCTTTTGACGCTTCTAAATTAAGGACAAGTGCCATTAATTAAATGGAAGTTCGCCAGCTGTTCTTGCCTATGGAGGCTTGCTTATAACTGCTTGTGTGTGTGTTGCTTGCAAAGCAAGCTGAGAAGGGAAAAAGGCCAGCGAGAGATTTTGCAAGCAGCATGTGTGCAGTTGGTCCCAAGTGAGCCTTGTTAAATCCTATAGTACAGTACATGGATTCTGCTTTTCAACCAATTCTGTTTTCTGACAGTATTCCAGTCCCTAACCTGTCAGATAAGTAGAGAAAGCTTGTACAAGAAATCAAACTCAGCTTTTTAAAAACTGGGCACTAGAAATACCAGAAATGGGTGGATAAATCTATCACTTTTGATATTTCTTCCCTTCACATATTTTTCTGTAGTTCTTTCATTCTAAACAGAAGTTTGCCAAGTTGAGTAAATCCTTAACAAAAACTGACCAAACAACATTCTCTCCCATCCTTCCTACTAAAGAAGATTTTATGCGGGCCCTTTTACACTAGATAATTATAATGGTTCAATACTAGTTTAACTGTCATGGCTCTATCCTTTGGATTCTTGGCATTTGGAGTTTTATGAGCTATTCCTAATTGTCTACCAGAGTGCTCTAATGTTGTACAAAGCAACATATCCCAGGATTCCATAGGAGGCAGCCACAGTAGTTAAAATAGAACGACATAGCTATAACTGTGTAGTGTGAAAAGGCCCACTGCACAATACGTACTCTCTTAAGGTCAAGAAATACAAGTTACTGGAGTTTTTGACTGCCTCAGCATTTAACAGCTAGCAATTAGAAGGATTCTGATATTTCTGGAATGATGTGAGTGTGCAGCTAGAGGGTGTCAATTCTGACAGAGTGGGTGCAAACATATGGTCCTTCTGGCCCTTGAAGGCGTAGGTAATTATTCTTGACTGCCAGACTCACTGAGAAATGCAATAGGAGGACATTTGATTTTACAACTGTATGATAGCTTTCATGAAATATTTAATGGTCGTGTCGGATAAATTAGATTCTCTCTCTGAATAATGCAATCAAAAAGAATAGTGTGGTTAATTATTTACACAGCACAGCTGATGCTGTTTTCCCCCTTACCAGTTTTTCCTCAGTGATATTTGGTTCAGGTTGTTAAAAGTTAGGAGGTATGAAGAAAGCAGTCACCTCAATCTCTCATAATTAAAAATGAGTCCAATACTCAAGTACTAGTTCAGTGCAGTGGAGTTATGATATACAAGGGGTAGGGGGAGAGATTAGGTAGAATGAGAAGGAAAGCGTTAAGGGAGCTTGAAACACCAGCTTCTATTTCCACGCAGGAATAAAGTGAACTCTGCAGCAGTGAGGTATAGAAATAAATGCATACAGCTAGCTCCTGGCAGCATTATCTTGATCTGAGATACTTCAGAAGATCCATTAAACTGCAGATTGAGAGGCAGAAGAGTGTGTGGAGGCACCCAGCTAAGTGAACAAGCACAGTGGGAGTTGTAATTATAATTCTTCTTTTATGTATTAACAGCCAACCTAACCTAAATAACCTTTTTAAAATGGGTGCAGTTGTTTTTGTGTTTTCTTTTAACTACAGGAGTATTTAAAAAGTTGACAGCAGCTGGAAAGCTCAGATAGCTCTTAGTTACACTTATGTTTGCTTAGAAAATCTTCTTGAGATTCTATTTTCATATAAGGGAGGGAAAAGTTGTTGAAAAGTCTGGTATGGGCGCATTTAATTTCAAAAGAGGAAACATCTGAAAAAGAAAGAGATTAGTTAAAAGGAGATTAAAGAGAAGAGTCACAGAGGAAGTGAAGTAAAATGGCGTTTCAGCAGTAATTGTCATTTTGGAATATATTCTTAAATATTATATATAATGCAGGTAGAGATGGAAAAAATTGACCTGTTTCCATTTCCCAGAATTTGCTTTGTGTGCTTTACCCATAAGACTATTCTGTACTAGAACCATAAACAAAATTTGCATTGAAATGCGTATTTCAACACATATTTTAAAATGTATTTGTGTGCTCAGGGCTAAGGAGGCTGTGGAAGGGAAGAACCACACACAAACCAAGACTGGAGGAAAAAAAGGCCACAACTTTATTGGCTACAGTGTTACCACCGTGAACTGGCCTGGTCTTTGGTAAACCTTAGATATCATTTTGATATCACAATTTGGCCCTGTTCTGCCACCCTCAGCCACGTGTTTGTAAGGCCTCTGAACAAGCACTGAGCTAGGCAAGGCTGTTATATGGGAATCATGATCCTGGATCCTGGACCTATGCCACTGCCTAAAGTTGTGACAAGAAAAAACAGCAAAGCAAAGGCCAGCCCTGCCAGACAGGGAGGTGGGAGGGCAGACGCTCCGAAGCAAAGTGAGCTCTGGCTGGCAAGAACTCCCTCAAATACCCTCTGCACGGACCAAAGGGAAGACTGCAGTCAGCTCTGGCCCAGGCAGAGGCAGCCAGTGAGTTCCAACTGGGTGGTGTGCTGGGAAGGCAGAAGCAGCAATCAATGCCAGAGAAGCAACGTGGAGCCCCCGTTACCCTGTTTACTGGGGGTCCCATTAGGGACACCAAAATGCACTCAACTATAGGTGGGGGAAATTAGCTCTGAGCACTGCTTTAGCGTTACAGGGGGCAGGATAACATAGCAGGATCTTTAGCCCTATGTTTATGGGGTCAGGCCGCGTCAAGAACTAGGCAAAGTTGTTCCATTTGAAAGATTTTATTAAAACAGGCAAAAATATCAGCACTCAGCAATACATGCACTCACGCTCACATCCAAGAGCTAACGGAAGAAAGCTAAGAAAAAGATAGGGATTTTGTAGGGATTTTCTGGGTGATACGCCACCTGATCCTGCAGTCTGGATAAAGAGGAATAGAGAGTGATGCTGGGGTTCGGTGTGACTCAGCATGTGGAGTTGAGGGGAGGCTCGCTAAACAGAGCGACAGAGGTTCGAGAAGCAAGTCATGAGCGTTCCACTGAGGAATTCGGACAGGGGTTTTTTATAGGGTAGATTGTACCTGGAGGTTAGCCTTCTCCCAAGGAGAACAATAGGGAATTTGGTGGAGACAAAGCCTCCGAAAGGTCAAAATCAGAATTGATGAGATTTAGCCAGCACTGCCAATTGTTAGAACAGTATGCAGATGAGGAGTGCTTAGCGTTTGTATAGAGCAAGCAGTTCGAGATTGAGAGCCCTTGCATTTGCTTAATGGTCAGCTGTGTCTGGAGGGTACTACTGACTGTGCGACAAACGTTCTTTACTGGCCTAGACCTAGCTTTCATAATTAAGGCCATGCGGCTGTGCCTGCCTAGCACAGGCTCTCCGTGACCCTTTCAGACACGTGGAGTTCATCTTATGGAGTGCCACGTGGGAATATTAACCATAACCAATATGAAATTGTAGACCTTGGGCTCAGGCTAGACAATCGCAGTAACACCCCTGTGATGCTGGCCCGAGGTGCAAATTTGCTGCCCAGTAAGTCGGGCAGCTATAATTTTCTCTAAAATATGTATCTTGTCTCAAAAAATATGCATATGGAATAATTGCATTAAAACAGTGTAGCGCAGTAATGGCCAAAGTGTGGACTGTATGCAGCCCCTGGACATTACTTTGTGTTCTGAAGCACCCCAGTCCCTGGTTCCCATGCCTTGCTACAAGCAAGCTACTACTTAACTCCTACTATCTTATCCAATTGCTAAAATATGGAGGGCTACCTGACACCATTAGTCCCCCAAAGTCCACTGTATCTCCATTATTGTTGAAAAATTGTTGGGCATTACTTCTTTACCAGAAAAGGTGGTACTAGAGGTGTGATTAACTGTGGCCATTTCTGCACTGCACTGTTATAGTGCTATTATTCCACTTTCAACATCCTATGGAATCCTGGGGTTTGCAGTTTAGGGAGGGGCACTTAGAATTCTCAGCCAGAGAGCTCTTTGGCTTCAGTAAACTACAAACCCCAGAATTCCACAGGATATTGAAAGTGGAATAACAGCATTATAATAGTGTAGTGAGGAAATGGCCATGGACAGAAAAGGAATAGGTTCCTATTTCATAAAAAAGAAGAGCAGTTCAACATGTTGTAACCATCCAACATATTTCAGCAAACTTTTTACAAACTAAAAATATAGACATGTGAAAAGAAAAAGCCATTTGAAAATTTACTTGAAAACACACCCAGAGATTATTTATTTTCTTTCACGCACCTTTACTTTTATTATGACTTCCATTTTGGTGGCCAGACGTCGAGAACTATGCTTTCTAAACATGCTGTGTGCCCCTGGTGAGATAGGCAAATCTGTTCTCCCTTTTTCTCTCAGTTTTGATATTCATCTAAGCTCAGTAGGGGATTCTGGGGGTAGCTGATGTTTATCTTCCTTGTTGTAAGGTAGGCCCAGGCAGCTACAGTAGGATTAGCTAAAGCAGAATCCCATTCTTTCCCAGTTCAAGCATTTTTGAACTGTTTCCTGCAGAAACACTGCTGCAACTTGGCACCAAAGTTTGTGTTTCTCTAGTACCCCTTCACTATCTTCCCAACCCTTCTTCACCATCTTCCTGGTGTTAATGCTGCTAAAAAACAACTTCCAACTAGACAGAATACAAGGTGGAAAACAGGCTGTATGGCCATAAAAAGACTTTAGGGGGAAAAAAGAGCTTCTTTGTCAAAAGTTTTGTTAACTGAGGTACATCCGTAATCTGATACAGTTGGCCCTCTATATCTGCGGATTCTGTATGCATGGAGTCAACCAACTATGGCTTGAAAATATTCCAAAATCAAATAAATCCAAAAAGCAAACTCTTATGTTGCCATTTTATATAAGAAATGCCATTTTACCACACCATTGTACTTGAACATCCATGAATTTTGGTATCCACAGAAGGTCCCGGAACCAAACCCTAGCAGATAAAGCAGGTTCACTGTATAACTGTTCTGGCATGAATTTTCATTTTTACCACCGTCAAATTAAATTGAGGCAACCAAGTTTTTACATTTTTCAAAGTCTTTTAATACAGGTTTTAGATGTAAGCTGCCTTAGAAATTCATAGAACTGGAAAGCAGAGTAAAATGTTTTAACATAAATCTATCTGTCTTCACTGATCTGCTGATTTTATTCCATCACCAAGGTCATTTAAAAAAGTAAATAATTACATATAGTGAAGAAGTGATCGTTTGCTTTTCCTGAAGAACAAGTCATAACTCATCAAAAGGAAAGGAAGGATTTTATTGGCTTTTAAGCCACTGGACATCTTCAGACTCTTTTGTTCAGTGATATTCCAATCATCTTCATGGACACATGGGCCTTATTCAGGATCACACTTTTTTCTTTCTTCTATATATTTCTAAGCCCTCTGTATGGTAGTGCTGCCTCTTTAATTAGCTCTGTTTCTTGCAGTAGTTCATAGCACAGCAGAACAGGAATGAACTAATTAGAAGAGGTGGTTCCAATGCCCAGTTTCTCACCTCTTCTCAAAATCTCAAATGTGCTCAGTGAATTATGTATCCAACAGTTCCCCAAGTCACGGGTTCTTTGTCAGCGTCAAACTGTTGCCTGATGTATCATTTCATTGACTGCAGGATATCTGTACAATATTTCACAGAGCCAGGGGCAAGCTCTTAACCTGAATGGGCGTGTTGACGACTTCACTTTGACTTATTACGGTTGGGACAATGTGCTTTGCAAATTCATTCCTTTAAGGGGAGGCGGTTGTCACCATATAGACTCTGTATTCAATTACACTTGACAGCCCTGTTTCGTAATTTAACTAGGACAGCTCTGCAACCTGGCGGCATCTACTGAAGAAGTGAAGCAGCAAGACCTCCTGCATCAGTTGACTTAGGACCAACTGCCATTTGGCTCTTCCCTGCCAGAACTTTCTTACAGCTGGAGGGGGAAATAAAGAAGCAAAGCACAAGTTAATTTGATTTACTAAGGCCACAATTATGCAGCAAAAGAGCAAGGAAGGAGAAGTGTGTAGCAAACTCCCTTTAACCCAGGATGGAAGACTGTGAAAACTGCAGGCAAGGCTTCCCTTACCCTGTTGAACAATGACATTAGATCATTGCTTGCCTGAGCCGTAGCATCCACAGTGTATAGTGAAGTTCCATCTCACCATCCTGCCATTATTTTGTTTCAGTAACATAGCTGTAAGGCCACAGGTAAACTTCCAAGTAACAAAACAGTTAATGCTGAGATTTAGGGAGCTCTACAGTATACAGTCTCCCGAATAATTCAGAAAAAAATTCTCATCATATTAAGGATTTGGTCCCTGTGTTCTGCCCTTGAGTGGGGGCGAGAGTCCCTACTTTTATGTAATTCTCCTCGTAGCCACTATCACCACCAATGGTGGTGCCAAACCATCAACAGCTATGGAATGCTGCTATGGGTCTGCTGTGCCCCCTCTTTCAGTTCTGTTTTTCACCAGAGCCCTCTCCTTCCTTCTTCCAGGAAATAGGAGAAATGTTGCTGGTGTACCAAGTGGGCAGGGCACAAACAAGGATGGAAAAGAGGCACTCCTAAGAGAAAAGTTTTTATTGTAAATGAACCTAACATGACTTCCTGTACATGCTCCATGTTCTACTCATGCTGAAAGTAGCAATCTATTCCCTGATGCCCATGGCAGACGCTAGGAATCTGGACCTTGTTGTCCAGCCCCCCAAAAGTTTCCCCAGTGTCCAACAAAGGCAGTGAAAGCCCCTTATGTATCCACCAGTCCTTCTGAGTTTCTCCCCATTCCTCATTTTGGCTCTGAAAGGTCCAGATATTTTCACAATTTCTGACTTATACATGGGCAACAATGAATAAGATATGAATGTGGACTAGACATGTACTTTGATATAAACTGACCAAATATCCCATAATTTGGAACTGACATCTATAGAACATGTGTTTATATGTGTCTAAACCAGTAAGATCTTCTGACCACTGAATGATGGAAAATGGATATTTGTTTTTCCAACTTTCTAATCTTTTAGCTACAGTAAGAGCAAACAGGAGCCAATGACATTGCTGAGCAGCTACATTCCAAGTTGTAGGAAGATCGTTTAAAATTTTGTATGCATTGACAAATACCAAAGATTTTTCTAACAGAATATTCAAACAGATCAACCTAAAAATACTGAATCCTTCCTTAATACATACCTTTTCATCTGCAATTTTTGAGAACAATCTCAATTTCACTAGTCTAGGATGCACATTAGGTCAAGTTGCTTTAAAAATGCCATCTCCCTCACCCATTTGAAAAGGTTGATAAAAATAAATTCATGCATCTGTGCGTATGTGCCTTCAAATTCCCTGTTGACTTATGATAACCCCTTGAATTTCACAGGGTTTTCTCAGGCAGAGGTGATTTTGCCATTTCCTTCCTCTGTGCCTAAGGTACCTGATATTTATTGATGGTCTCCCATCCAAGTGCTAACCAGAGCTGACCCTGCTAAGCTTCCATGACCAGACAGGACTTGGTGCCTTTAGGTCCTAGTGTGCCCTCCAACATTTCACAGATGAAAACTGGAGCACATGTGGCCAAGCAACATCAAGGTGTATCAAGATGGTAAAAGTATTAATGAGGAAAAATACACAGGGTAGGATAGGCAGCAGCAGTTTGCTTTTGCCTGTGCCTACTGGGAATGGCAAAATTCTCCTCTCCCTATACTGAGTTAATTGAGTAGAAACACCTTGGGCCATATTTTGGTCTCATAGTGACCTTTCAGAACCAGAGGAACTGCAATTTAATTATAGAAATTGTAGATCTGGAGTAGATATAAAATAGGTGCATATTCCAGCTACAATAAGAAGAATTGTTTATGATAGAATGTATTGATGTCACTAACAAAGAGCGGGAAACTTTCTTCAAGATTTAACTCATAGTCTGAAATAGTTTTGTAAAAACAAATATTAATTGGTAATATAACTCTGATAACATTTAGCACACTTTTTTCTCTTCCTGGTGACAGCTTCTCAATAATTTATTTAGATTTAATCTGAAATAAATAGTTAATTCAAAAATTAAAGTATCCTTATCTGCAGATCACAGTCCTCTCACAAGAGAAATAACAGCTTTCCAAATCAGCAGTTAATAAAAATTGGACATTAAATAAATTACTACTGAAGATAGGAATGACCACAGATAAGCTGTGTCATGCAAAAATAACTGAAAAATGTATTGGCACAATTAAAGGTGCCTAAAAATGATTTAGAAATGTTGGAAGCATCCAAGATTAATGTGAATATCTTTTTCGTAAAGCAAAAAATATTTTTATTCTGAAGACTAACTGGGAAGCTTTTAGCACACATATGTTAAAAAAACAAAATGAAAGAATTCTGTTATTCAAGAACAATAAAAAAATTCATTACCTATATACATAAAAAGATAATTTGCTGCACGTTCTAAAACATATAGGCTAGTATCCCCTTTGTCACTCTGCCCATGGAAGCAGCTTCTGCAAGGGCAAGTAGGAGGGAAGCAATATCCCATCCTTTCTCTAGCCCCACATGCCCTAGAAATCCATTCCAGAGGGCTGGGAAATTCCAGAACAGGTTTTCAGTGCTACAGAAAGCTGCAGGGGAAGAAGCTAAAAATCCTAATGCCCCTGCAAGCGTTTCATTGGCTTTAGATCATCAAGTTAGATTCAGATTTAAACACATATATCTAGGCTAACTGGAATAGATTTCCGAAGTCATTGTCTCCATGGTAGCCTGTCTGGTCCCTTGAAAATCCTACATGGAGAGTCAGAGGATTCTGGGGGAAGAGATGGGACAGAGGGAGGGGATCTCTAAAATCAGATGGAGGCACTTATTTGAGTGGAATTATATTGTTCATAAAATGAAGCTCAGTAAATTGCACAATTACCAGAGGAACATGAAATAAAAACTTTGAGTCTGTAAAACTACCTATATTGAACACAGATGATAAGAAAATATCAGTAGATCATGTGTGAAAGGCAATTTTAACAACTGGAAGACAATTAAAAACTTGGTGTGTGTGTGTGTGTGAATATCATTGAACATATGAAAGTAAAGTAACTTCTCTATTTATATTCCTTGATGCTGAGATAGCCTTTGATAAACTAAAGTGTATATATCTGAAACAATTACTCAAATGTGTTGTTCTAGAGCTTTTAAAATTAATTTCTTTATTCCATTCCATTTCATTCCTAAACCATCAATGGAATTATATCAATGATTTTTTTGCTATAAACTGAGCAAGAGTGTGTCAGGAATCTCTCCCTGCCAAGCTGCAGCCAGCAAGGGAGGAGAAAGATGAGGAGTACTTGGAGAGTTTGAATATACCAAAACACCAGGAAAACAAGTCGAGCCAGGTCAAGGTCCAGTCCAAAGGTTCAGGAGGCAGAGATCTGCCCAGAGGGTTTCAGGGAGCAGGAGACACGAAGGTCGTGAGGTCTTGCTAATAATTTGCTGCAAGCAAGGAGCAGCCACGCTGGCGGACTTAAATAGCCCCTGTGAGCAGGTGCTGCTTGTTATTGTTTCCTCAGCCTAGTCCATGCAGGCTCCCTCTGAGCAGCCCATTTCAGCCTTCTGCATGATTGAGGGCTGATGGGCACAGCTGGCTGTAACTCCTCTGCATCACTGCTGATTCCCTCTCCATCCTGAGTCGGCTGGGGCAACTCAGTCTCTGTTTGACTTTCCAGTGCAGGGGATGTTTGCAGGTTAACTTGTTCACTCCCTGGCTCGGCCCCAGGCACAATCTGTTGCTCCTCAATCACCGCAGCATCATCTATCACAGAGTGTCCCCTTCTGTATTATTATTTGTAGCAACAATGGATCTTTTCTTGTCACAATAAAAAAATGGTAATATCACAGGAGTTCAAAACATCCCAAATATAAGCAAAATTATTGCGCCAGCTTTCTCAAGTGGATAACAATATAGTATAAAGATACCATATCATTGGAAGCATATTACATGCTAGAAACCAGGGCCTAAATCCAGTTGTTACTACCAACTAAAGGCACATTCATGGAATCAATGGGAAGTTAAATGTAGATCTACCATGTTCCCATTGATTTAATGAGACTACTGTGGCTAGGATTTAGGCCCAAGTGCTCAGACGTAAATTTCTACTGAAATCTTATGGATGTCAGCACAGAAAGGTTCACTGAGTTCAGTGCCTGTGCTTGTCCTATGCTATAGTCAACAAGTGACCCAAGAGCCAGGTGGTTGAAAGACAAAGAGCTATAGGGAAGCCAATCTAATCCAAGTCAGTTACAGGTTATTCAGAAAGATAAAGGGCAGAACAAGAACAAGGTTTTCAGCTGATCCAGAAGTCATTACATCAAGTGAGTAGTGCAGATAAATGAAGCCAACAAAGAGTAAGACACAGAGTCCTCAAAAGCATGCAGGCTGAGAGTACTCCTAACCATTGTGATAGAATGGTTGTAAGCAACAAAGACACCAGGGAGCTGCTGGGAGATTTATAGGCAGCTGTCTCTGGATGCCAGGCACTTAATGAGATAGCATTTCCTATTTTTAAAAATCCTGGGACCTACAAATCCTCTCCTCATCTCTCCTGCAGTCTGCAAAGAAAAGAAGTATGTCTTTTGGGCCTGTTTTGTCACAGGGGAAGTAGGTCTTTAGCTCCCAACTACTTTAGCTCCCAGATCCTCAGACTCAGAGAGCCTACCATTATCTGGAGCCATAAACTCTTGCCAGTCTGACACCTGTATGTCTGATTCTTCAAATTCCAAAGGGTGAGTTATGACAATATTGCTGGGTAAGTGTGCACAAGATTACAGCAGGGATGGACAATGTCACTTCTTGAGGGACAAGAAGGTATTTTGTTACTACGATGGAAAAACCCTATCCTGGGGTCCATACTTTGATATTAAATATGATTCTGTGTGCCTGAGAGGTCGTCTGGATGAGCAAGTAGGCAGGCACGGTTGAACGACCGAAAACCAGGTCAGGCCAGTAAAACCCCCAGTCACGTAGCCCTAGGAACCTTCAAGATGTGTAAACCCACAATAAGCAAAGGGTCCTCAGCCCCGAGACGCTGACTCGAGGGGATTAGCGTGTCTGCCCCAAGTTGAGCAAATATTTCATCAGGCCAGGACCATTTACATGAAATCACACCACAAACTAACACAGCCAAAGATCCTGAGACTTTGGCAACACCTTGCAATCGCATCACACAGAGGAAATTACCATAGTGAGCTTTGTTATTGCTCCAACAACCATTGTTCTCACTGGGAAAGGATTAGTCCTCCAGGTACTTTTCCCCCTACAAATAGTCCTGACTTTTGAGTGTTTCTTTGGATCGCTCCCGGTCTTCCCAGTAGACTATTGCTCCATCCGTTGAGTAATCTCCTCAGCTCTCTTCATGCTGAGTCTCATCTCTCTGCTGTCTTCCCGGACCACAGACTTCAGAACAAGGTGCAGTATTACCCCAGCTACACCCCTTCAATACTCCCCTGTCCAATTTCCTCTCGTTTGCTTCTTAATAGCTCTTGGATACGTGTGTGCGTGGTTGCGTTGGTGCGTGAGACTTGCATTCAATAAAATCATTTATGGGATATCTTTGGTTTTTGGCTTGGCCTGACCCCATAAAAACTGGATAAAAAGACCCTGCTAGGTTATCCTGCCTCTCGCATTGCTCTTGCTCTTGCTCTTGCTCTGGCTAGTTTCCATTCCCCATCATGTGGAGCACATTGAGGTGTCTCCCAAGGGACCCCAGAAATTAGGGTAACAATTTGTAATGCCCAGGAACACATCCATTGCATTAACTGAGGTGCAGCCATTCTACGGTTTGCACACAAAAAAAAATTGCACAAGTGGAATGACACAATTGGATACAGGCCCATGTTTTTTTTTTAAATGAGCAAGAGATAAATACAAATTAAGACATAAAAGAGCTGGGCAAATAAAAAAGGTATTCATGAAACAAATGAAACTTGTTTGACTGCACACCAGATGGGCTTCCATGAGAAAAACACTCCAAGGATGGACCAGGTCAATGAAAATACACTTTTCCTCAGCCGTCACCTATTTTCCCTCCAAGAATGAAGGCATCTAGGAAAGGGTCTCAGATGGCAATGATTTAAGCAGGTTTATTTATCTGTTTATATAAATGGCATACCTTTTCCCCAGTACACAGACAGCATAATTCAAGACAAATACAAGCTAAAACAGTTTATATACCAACATTTAAAAAAAACAAACAAGCAATTCCTTTAAAAACACCAATTCAAAACAGTTTAAAAATATTTAACACATAGCAACGAGGATAGAAGTATAGCATATCCCATTAGCTGACAGTCGAAGGCTGCCTAAATAAAAAGGTCTTCGTCAGCTGGTGAAAGGAGAGTAAGTCCATAAGAAAGCCATTAGATCAGAGGTAGAGAACCTTTTCTTCTGGGGGCTAATCTGTCCAGCATTCCCTCCAACATTCCACAGATGAAAACTGAAACATGTGGCCAAGCAACATGAGAGTGTGGTCATGATGGGAAAGGTTATTAATGAGGAAGAACACACAAACCAAGGCGGAAAGTGAACAAAGGAGAAGAGAGAAGCTGGGACATTTTAAAAACTAGTGAAAAAATGGGGCAGCAGAGGATTGATAGGAACTCTCCCTGCCGAATTTGTGCACTTGCATGGTATTTTCTGGGGGATATGTCTGCGGTGGCTAGCATGCAGGCTATTTCTTTCTTTATCTCTTTGCTTGCTAGGCCATAGGAAACACATGATGGAAACATATGATGTAAGTGTTACCCATTTATTTAATTCATGAAGGTCATCATTTAACCCACAGCTCACCAACTGATACCAACAGAAGGGCAAAGTAAGTGAAACTAAATCCCAAGAGGACAATCCTTCTGAAATCTACAATTCAGGAGCTAAATCACAAGGGAAAAATCCAACAGAAACATTCAGTTTGAGCAGCCCTGCTCTACCAGAGAAGCCTTGAATGGATGCCGAAAACCTCAGTCAGATATTTAGATTCAACCCAGATTTGAAAAGGGTTTATAAAAGTAATAGATAACTCTACATTACCAAGGGCTGCAACGCAGACTTAGCTAGTGAAAAAATCTGTATAGGGACAAAATGTGTCAGCATTTTAGTTTTTCACTGCAGCTCACACATCCAAATTTAAATATAGGCTTCAGCCCACATTAAGAGGTCTGTTTTCTAACAATTAGCCTTTATCAGGGGAGAGGACAAAGGACAGGGCATGATAAAGGTGGATTGTTAAATCAAAATTTGCTTTCTCTAGGACCTTTCCTGTGAAGGCTGATTCTAAGCATTGAAGTTCAAGTGTGAATGTGAACCTATTATCTTCAAAGCAGAATCAGAGGCCCAGAGGCCCAACTCATTGGAAACACCTCTCCTGTGAAATTACAGGGAATTTTAAAGGCTGCTATGACTTCAAGTCATCCACTCTAATTCACTCAGTCTATGGCTTGGTTAGACTGTCCCCTGTGCTTTCCAAGAACACTATCTGGTGTGTATGTCCTAGGGAGGGAAGGAATATTCAGTGTTAAAAAATGGTTCTCCTGATGGTGAGCAAACTTGGTCAGGAAGAATAACGAAGTGCTGAAAACTTTGTGCATTTTTCACGTGGCACTTACATGTTCTAAAGTTTTACAGGAAATTGTTCTGTGTAGAAATACATGTAGGATCCTTATGCTACAACAATGGTTTTTTTTGTTTCAAAAAAGTTCACTTGCACAAAAACTGTTTCCAGATAGCTACATGAGTTTTGAAATGCAAAATCTTATGTGACTTTTTGTGTGTGCAAGATTCCTATGGTTTTTTTTGGTGAGGAGGAGCTCTTTTTTGCAGAAGGGCAGGAAGTGTGATGGCTTCCTTCCCCAGTGCAGCATGGGAAAGAGCCTGGCTGTGCTGCAGAAGGCAGACGCATGTCACTCACATTCCGCAGGAAGCCAGTTGGGTGAGGAGGGGAGCGTTCCTGTCACGCTTCATTTCCAGCAAAGGTGCTGCCAGGATTGCAACAGGACAATGCGGGAGAGCATTGTCATGCAGAAACGGTGTCGGTTTGTGGATCTGTAGGCAATGGCTATGATTGGAAGTTATTGCCCATGGAACCATTACAAGAGAAATCAAAACCTCTGTCTGTCACTTCTTCTGGACTGTGTGATTCACCTACGGAACTCCCTGCCACGAGAAATGCATTGGCCACAAATGAGTTTTGCCCTATTTACTTTTAGCTTTCAGGATATGTTTATTTTTCCACTTCATCGTCTTTTAACGTGCTGCCTGTTGAAAGCTGCTTGATATTTTGCTTTGCGATTGTTTTAATTTCATTTCAATGACCTGTTATGTCCTGCATGTTATTCATGAGAGAAAATGATGTTTTAATGAAATAAAATAATAAACAATAAGATAATAAATGCATTACATATGAACTACAAAATCCTCCTGGGTTTGAAATGAGAAAGCAATTTGATGGCAGATCTACAGAATATCAACAACCCTCCATGTTCATCCGTTGTTGAGACTTAAGTGTCCCCTTTTCTCTTTTAGTACAGAATTCAGAGACACTTGTCACAGTTCACCGAGAATATTCTGAGTCTGGTATTGTGTCTCAGCTCCAGTTCCACTTTTTCCCTGCCCGTGACACCACATCACTCACCAGAAGGGAACAACTTTCAAAGCAGGGGGCTGAGCTGACTGAAGTGACTGATTGCTCCAGGTTCTGTTATCTTCACAGAGGAAAATTTTATTCTGACACCACCACATTGGCACTATATTATCAGAGCAGAACCTGCTGGCATCCAGCTGCTCATTTCATTATTGCCCTGTTTTTAATTGGTTTCCAACTGCCTTACCTTTTCTCTTGTAATGGGTTATTTTAGATATTTATGCAGAACAACACTTGTAATGCTGCAGAGATTTTATGCTGAAATGTGACACTCCCAACCTGACTATATATGCACCTAGTGATGAAGCTCTCCAGTTGGTTATTAAATATTTCTGGCACAAATGCACATGCAATGTAGTTCATAAAATACACTTTGCCTATATCTTATGTGACAGATTATTAACCATTCCATTGTACAGAGAGGTGACAGACATTAATTTAGTTAAAGTATTCAGCAAATGAATGAGTGTACAAGTGTATTGGGATAGGCTAAGGGGACACTGCTATAGTAGTTCTGGACTTTCCTGAAAAACTGGTGCTCAGAGATGGTTCCTTTGTTTAGAACTGTTGACAGATGGAACTCCACAAGATTCTGTCTTGTCCTTCATTCCATTTACCATGAATATGACCCTGTTTTCTAGCATTTTGTAGTGTCATCATTATGTCTGTCTTGCCCATCTAATCCTGGACAGGCAGGGGAAGTTCTGAATAGGTTTTAGAAGTCCATGATGCACTAAATGAAGGCAAATAAACTGAGATTTAAACTAGACCAAACAGAAGTATTATGGGATTGGACATCTGGACAGTCCTGGATATCAAGTTACAACATCCTTGAAAGGTGCATATTATCAAGGACTTTTTGACTGTGTTCTTGGTGTGACCGGGAAGAAGAGCTCTCATGTTTAGGTGGCTGGTTCCCTACTTATTATAACTGGAGAATCGTCATTGTATTGCATTCCCCTGAACACTGAAGTCCACAGTTTGCATTTGCTTTCAGATCAACACTTTTTTTTTAATGGTTTTTTAATGGTTGGAGGTTGATGGAGGCATCATCAACTTTGTCTGTTATGTAATGTGATCCCATTATTTGGAGATTAAATGGAAATAGATATGCCCTCTCATATCTTGGATCAAATTTGAAATTGTCTTCTGAAAAGGGAAAAAAAATCACAAGATTTTGCTTGCAACTCTCTATCCAGTGTGCAGAGCATAAAACTCTGCCGGTGCAATTTTGTGCCCCCAAAACATAGCTTTTAAGAACTGGAGTCCTCTGCCTAGGCCATTTCCTGGCTGGGGGTGGGTGAGAGGGTAGAGGAGACTTGGCAGCACCCAATAACAGTATGCAGCTGGGGAAGACAGCTGAAGTTATCATCCCAGATCTTTCCAGCTGGGAAAGTGAGGTCAGTTTTCTTTTCCATCTTCAGAACTGCAGTGGAGGCCAGGGGCTGTAATAAATTTTCAGGGCACCAAGGCCAACACTTGAAAACTGCCTGAGTTGGAGTGGTGGACACTATGTAAATAGTGAATATCTCTAACTGCAACTCCAAAGAGGGATATATAGGTGCATAACCTAATGTTAGATGCAGAAGTGTCACCAACAGGATTCTGGGCAATGGATAATTTCTCTGAGTTAATTCAAAGGATCTCTCATGATTGGATTCTGTCTCTATTAATTTGAGTTCCACTGACTGTTTAGTTAAGACAATCCAATTTTATCTGGGATATTTTATTCCCACTTGTGATGCACTGAGAAAGATTGAGGGTGCCTGCAGCCACCATCCTTGCAATTGAGAAAGATTGAGGGTGCCTGCAGCCACCATCCTTGCAATTGCAAACTCACCCAGCAAGAGAAAGGTGGGTAGGAGAAAGTGATTAAGAAAGGGAGGCAAGACTGGAAAGGGTTGGTGGCATTTGTGAAAGAAGGTGTGAAGGAATGAGGTGATCTTGTGGGAGGGGATATAAGTGCAACAAAAAGTTTGAATGGGAGAGAATGGAGAATAGAGATCAATAAAGGCTCAGGGAGCAAGCCAAAGGAGAGAATGGTGGGATATGGAACCTGCAGGGGACACTGAGTCCTATGCTGTGGGGAGAAGGGAAATTGGGGCATATCCCCACAATTGTATGCCAGGATTTACCCTGGAGCAAGAGAGATCTTTGGTGATTTTTGGTTGTTGTTGTTATTGTTGTTATGTTTCCCAATCCCATGCTTTTGTTCTTGCCACTTCCTTCCTTGAATAACAGCTTGAACATCCTTGAAAACTTGGCCTACATCCGTTCACTGTCATGGTGTTTGTTCAGATGGAAAAGATCTCCAGGAAAGGGTAGGCCCCTTGCTAGTGGCAGGAGTGGGCAGAGCTACACCACAGCTAACGTTACAAGGCATATTTCATCACCAAGGCAAAGGGAAAGAGAGGCAGCATCATATCACAAGACTGGAGTGCTCACATAAGTGGACATCTCTTCTAAAATGCTTATGGCACCTGTGCTTGTGGTCACCCAATGAAATGAACTGACATTTGATTCAGGTCAGACAAAAGAAAATATTTAAACACTTAATACATATTAATTTATGCAGCAACATGTGGTGATGGGCACTAGTTTTGGCTTGATAAACTGCAGGGGTGTAGATTTACCAAGAGTTCTAACAGAAACAGAACTGCTCTGCTCAGGGGCAACACGGGCACAATTATAAAGACTTCAGAGGATTGTTCCCTTAATATAATGTAAAATAAATAAAATAAATAATAAAATAAAATAAAATAAAATAAAAACTTTTAAATAACAGCTGTTTAAGAGCAAGTAGCAGTTATGGCAACTGCTCACTTGTCCTGTTTGTGGACTTTTCAGCATTGTCTGTCCTGTCATTGTTGGAAATAGGATGATGGACTCCTGGTCTTATCCAGCAGTGTTCTTTTATGTCCAGAATCTATCTTGAAAATGGCCACTTTAGACCTGTGGGAAGAACCGTTTAAGTCACAGTACTCTCTACCAGCTTGTGAGCTATAGAAATCCAGCTAATATATCTTAGCTTTAGCTTTTTTATCATAATGGGAGCCATGAGAGGCAAGCAGACACTCTGATGCAGTCATTGATGCACATTTGGAAGACTTGTGAACAGATATCAAGGAGTGGAAAATATAACTGCTGAAGACTCACTGGGCTAGATTTTCCAACATTTCACAGATGAACGCACAGGCATACTAACTCTCACACCAAGGTCAAAGCCAGAGATGAAGATCATATGATTCTCCACATGATATTGTACTGCAAGTCCTCATCGTTGGCTGTGCTAGCTTGGAATGCTGGGAGCTGCAGATCAATAGCATTTGGAAGGCTTCAGCATTCCCACCCCCTGGTCTAGGCACATCCACTCATTAGAAATGTACACACTATGCATTGCTGAAGACCTACTACATTAGCGAATCCTCAGCTTCTGTAAAAGCCAACAAGTGTTGCTCTTAATTAAAGATGTACTGCAAGATAATTGTTCTACAATATAGCATTGATAGGTCACACGCACCACTTTTGCTGCACATGTGAAATAGCAAGCATTGCACCTCATGATATCTATCCATTTTCACCATGATATCTATCCATTTTCAAAGACATACAGTCTAGACAAGACACATTACCACTTTTACCACTTAACTTTTAGAGAGCTTCTTTAGGATCTATAACTGAAGAGAAATAATCCCCCACCCTGAAATTTTGGTAAAGAAGAGTCTTCATAGCAAAGCAAAACAACTTCCAACTGTTCCTAATGTAGCACAGTACAAATCATTCTAAATATTCTTAGAAACATGTTCTATATTTTATGCTATAGGATTACTTATATGGTTCTCTCTGTATGTCTCTCTTAGGTGCATATTCACAGAATGGCCATAATATAAGTGGTACAGAAAGAGAGGATCCAGGGCATTCTGCAAACAGAACAGCCCTTTCTTTTTATAGAAAGAATTTAAATGCAATGACAACTCCCACAGGAAGAATCAAAGATATGATTTTCATTGATTCACCATCCCTCCAGCACTCCCTTGTACCACTTTCCATATTGTTCTGAAGACTTTGCTCACCATCTGAACAACTTTTCATGAACCACATGAAGATCAGATCCTTCGGCATTGGAAATGTGGTTCTCTAAGTTCTATGACTGCTTTTCTTTCAGAATGAGGATTACCAGTTTAAGACCTCTAACCAACTTATGATCTTCTTCTTAAATGATCAGTTACACTGATTTCACTGAAATCAGTTTCCACGCGGATAAAAGCACTTTTTTCAGATATTGGGAGATTTGTGACGAAGTGTTATAAAATATCATTCATTGTTAAAAGGAAAAAGCATCTTTTTCATTTCTGATTACAGTAACACACCAGAACCAAAAGAGCCTGAGAAATAAACAGATGGTCCCGTACTTTGCCGTCCCACTGATTAAAAAAATTGTCAGTTAATTAATCTGCCATTTAAACCAATTAAAGTTTGCAGCTCTAATTAAAACATTGTTAAAATTCAGACCTGGTGTAAAGAACTTGAAATAGGAGACAGTTGGCAGTGTGTAACAAAGAAAGGAAGGGGGAAAAAATCACCCAATATCTGTGGAAGTAGAAAGCCATTGTAACACACAAAAAGTGCCACTATTTAATAGCTGAATGACAGCCCAGACCACGTACTGAGTACAGAGGATGACAGAAGTCCAGATGGTGGGCTGTGATCCAGAAGTTCAGGACATTAGTTTGCATTGCAAGGTGGATACAAGGTGAGAACTGAGGCCGCATTTGCTAAGTAATAGCATCAGATGGAACTTCAGACTGAAGAGGAGGGCTGATCAAACTACACATCAGCCATATCAGGCAGAGAATGTGTTGGTGTGATGACTAGTCCTCATTGCTGCTAGAACATGAGAGGAATTAGAACATGTGGACTGGTCTTTAGTTATTGTCAGCACTATGTAGACCAGGGGTAGGCAAAATGTAGGCTTCATGGTCCCTGGACCCCACTTTTGTGGCCTCACCAGTCCCTCAATGCCCCCAACTGCCAATTTAAATAATTAAGACTTAGGAGTATGTGAGGGAGCACTGGGGAAAAATTGGCCCCTAGGGCCCCCACAGTTTTCCATCCTTGGTGTAAATAGAACTTAATTTAGATCTTTTTTTTTAAATTAATTTTTATTAAAATTTTTAATGAAAAAACAATAAAAAACCCTCCCCACTTCCAGATATCAATTTTCCCAGTTGAATCTGAGTTTAACATTTAACATTCCATTCCATATAAACGTTCTGTTCCATACATTATCTCCATTTTATAACAATCGTATACTATTACTTTTAGCTTATATGTAACTATTTACAATTTTATCTTTTACCACCTCATTTTGCCTTCCTCTTTTCTAACAGCCTTTCTTTCTTTTCCCCTATTTCATTCTTTTATCCAATTCAATACCTCTCGCCGTTCTCCCTGGACTGGCTTATTTTTAAGTGAAAAAGTTGGCTTTTCTGTCACTACCATATCCAGGACTTTGAATTTCCATTCTCTTATATCAATATATTTTCCTTCTTTCCAATGTTGAGCATAAGTCAATCTTGCTGCAGTTATTATATATAACAATGTGGACTTAATTTAGATCTTAAGGAAGGAGGTATTGCACCTACTATTTCAATTCACTTGATTTCCTGTACTTCTCAGCTAGGATTTCCTGTGGGCTTGAGCTGTAACTAGTAAGGTGAATTGACCATAGCAGCCAGAAGGGTTCACTGTGAGTACATGATGATTAAGTATTGAAAATATGGGAGTTCTGCCTTTAAACTGTCTAAACTTTCCCTTTAATATTGTTCCATATATAGCCCCTTATCTTTTCCTCCCCAAGATTCTTATACTGGCATTTCCGTTTCCTCCCTCAAGGGTCACCTGACGGATTCAGTTGGCCAGTGTAACTTTTCTATCATGTTGGAATCTGGGGACTATCTGAGGATATGGCTGGCCATTGTCTATGGGGAGTGTTTTCTGGTCTCTTAGATTGGCTTTCGACCAGAGTAGCCTTATTGCTTTATCATGTGATAGGTTTGTTGCATAATTCGACCAGCTTAGTTCTGTGTTTGATCTTTCCTTATCATATGATGTCATGACTCTCTCATTGTTGCATTGCATTTGCATTGTTATTGGATCACATCTTTTAATTGATGGGAAAAACTTGTTAATGGCTCCAATATCACTGCTGTTCAGCTATTGCTTCTTGGTGTGATCATTTTGTTCCACTGCATTTCTGATATTCTGGCAGTCATGTGGTGTGAGTGGACATGGTTCTCTTCTTATCTCGCTCCCTTTCCCTAAGCAAGGTAAAGCCACTTCACTTCCAGTGTGTGGACAAAGAAGACATCATGGCACCCAGGAACAACATCGCTTTTACTCCGTTTCCCAGTGCCCCCCCCGGTAATTTCACAGTTTCACTGCTGTAGTGGTCACCAGCATGCTATGATTATGCAATTACAGCAAAACAAAACAAATATGTATTGGGGAACTGAAATTGTACAATTGTGCTCCCTGCCCCTCCCAAAAAGCCAGGACCAATGTTGCTTTTACTCAGTTCTCTGGTACGTCTGTCTTTCTTTCTTTCTTTCTTTCTTTCTTTCTTTCTTTCTTTCTTTCTTTCTTTCTTTTAAATTTTGCTTTGCTGTAATTGGGCTGGCATGGAGGTCACCAGTATTCTGCAATTACACAATTATGGAAAAAAAAATTAGAAATATGTACCAGGGAAATGAAACTGTGTGATAGTGGCAAATATAATATAATATAATTAATATAATATAATGACAGCACACATGTGCCATGTAGTATGGACATAGATAGGAAGCTGGAGTCAGCAAGGCAGTGTGTAAGACTGATTGCGGGAACATACATCACCAAAGTGGCACCATAGCATTATTGCAGGGAAAGCGTGAAAGTGCTTGTTTCCATACTAGTATGTTTCCATCTGCTTAAACAACGTGGTTGCTGTGAGACTATAGGCTGGTATGATGAAGCCCTTAGTTCCTTCTACATCTGTGGTTCTGACGAATGCACTCACCTTAACTGACATCCAGTTTCCCTGACAGAAGTTTCTATTGGAATCTCTCACCTTCTGGAACTCCCTTCAGCACCATCTCTTCCATAGATTTTTCCCAGTCCTCTAGTATGATTTTTTTTGGAGACATTAGGGCACCAGATCCTCCACTGTTCAGCCAACTGTTAAGTTCTAAAAGTCTCTCTGTCCATGGGTGCCTTTTTCTGAGTCCAGCCCAATGGAATACAGGGTATAAATTTATTTATAAATTTATATAACATAAATTTATATAAATTTATTCTAAAGAATAATTAAAGTGTTGGAAATGTGGTGAACATAAAGCACATCAGTGTTCTTGCCCTATCCCCATACTGCTGAAGAGCCTGCTTAAGATGAATGTCTGAACTAAGCTTATAATGTGAAATGTCAAATACCCTGGGATAAGAATGGGAATATCTGTTAATTTTGTTTTTTCTGACATATTAATTTGTGAATTTGGTATATTTGGATAAAAATTAACTGGAACAAGTTCATACATATCTTTATTTGACAGATGCAAGATAAAGAATTCTACCGAATGCTAAAATGCACTGGAAAAGACCCTTAGCTAGCAGTTAGCTGCCATTGTAATGAATACGACTGGCCCTTGTACTGATTACTGTGCTTTCTGCTGAATAATCAATGTTATTATTTGTTTTATATTGTTTTATATTATATTTTCTATTTGTTTTGATGTTGTTACCTACATGGGAGTTATTGGCTTTTTAAATCAAGGGTAGGACATAGATAGGACTAAGTGTAGAATGACCAACTTATTTTCTTAGTTATTGTAAGGAACTACTTTTGTTTCTATCAAATTATCCTGATATTTACAGCTACTGTGTGAATAAGTTACACCAATGGATTTCAGCAACTTTCACAGACACTAATCTCAGACTAATTTCAGTGACCCAGCTGCTTTTTTGATGTAGGACGTTTCTAAATGTGATCAACATCCTTCAGTAGAAGCAGCTTCATGATTAAACAAAAGCTATTAACAGGCATAGAAGATTGGAGACTTACTTTTGGCTACTCATGTTGACTTGAAGGACATGAAAAGCATGTGGCTGATGCCTCTAAATATTTCTGAGGCTTATAGTTGCTGGGTTTGTTGTTAATAGATTTTCATTTCGGCTGCCAAAATCAATGGATGCTTTTGTTGGAATTTGATTTTCATTGCAGTCCCTCATCTCTGACAACAAAAGAGTTCTTATTTAGCCATGACATTTGCTCAAAAAACCCCCAACACTTGGTGATTCAGAGCTTCCATTAATGATCTTTACAATTATTCCCAGGGTGTACTCCTCAGTTTTGCCCACCTCATACTGTGTTTGGCCTGATTTCCTATTGAAGAGTGAGATGTTTGCCTCTAGATATATCAGAGGCCTTTAAAAGCTGAATGTTGGGGTGGAGAAAAGGGATCTCATTAAGGTCAAAAGCAAGAATAATGAGTTTCTGAGAATGAAAACTTTGGACTCTTTTGCCCTTGAATGCTTGAAACTGTCTTAATAGCAAGATATTGCAGTTTTACATCTTTCAAGCCCTTTCCTCCATGCTATTTAGACTACTGAAGTACAAAAGCAGAAGTGAGATGGAGAAGTATTCTCTTTATGTCTATTTTATTTTATATATGTATATACATAAAACCAAGCACTGTTAAACATAAAATTCTGTATGTTCTACAGGAAAATAAGGAACAGAATAATGTGTGTGTGATTGAGCAATGTATGCTGCATAAAGCATAAGCAATACAGTCTGTTCATTCTACCCCCTTCATCTGAAGTCTCTTTATTTAGAGCTTCAGTGGAGTTTTGCACTAATAGAGAGTTCTTGCTCTGTCTCTTTTCCCTATGTCCTTTCTCTTCTGTCATATTGAAGACTGTAAACTTCTTGGTGCAAGGACCTGTTCTCCTTTGCTGTGTAAATTAATGTACATTAGTGGCACTATATAAATACTGTGACTAATACTGCTACTGTTGAATTACACATTATATAGCTATATTCCCCCAGTATCCTCTGAGATTTCTAGGGAAGAAAAGCACAATGCCTACATCTAGAGCAATCCCTCTAGAAGCCACTTGAGAGGTACTGGGGGTCTTGAAACAGATTTCAAATGTTTCTAGATATCTTTATGCCCCTCTTTCTGGAGCAGCTTGGGGACGAGAGGGACCTCTTAGCTTCATCTCTTTAGCCGAATGGCGCCACCACTCTCAGTGGCTATAGTTTGAGCCAATCAGTCAGTCACTATTTAAACTCTACTCCCCCATCCCCCGCACAAGACTGGGACTGAAGGTGGCTTACAGAGTAAAAGAAATATTTTTTGTATCACAGGTACCTGACATGGATGTTAATGCTTATGGTTTTACATTACAGAAGATTCTTGAGAATATGGACCTTTCCACAGGAGCCTTCCATCCCAGCAAGGGGATGGGAGATGAGCAGGACTGTGATGATGCTTCTGCATGAGGTCGTTGTGGTCCCGTCCTTCTCCCATGGCCAGCTGGCATGATTGCAGATTAAATCATTGATGGGTTTTCCTCATCAGTGACCTGCAATTACAGGACCATCCTGCACTTACCTGGCCTGTGGAAGTGTGATGGAGGTGCTTCCTGCCCCAGAGCAGCCTGGGAAAGTGCCTGGCTGCACTGCGGAAGGAAGAGGTATGTCCATTGTGTTTCCTTCAGCAGGGAGCCAGCTGGTGTGGATGAGAGTGCTCCCATTGCATAGCTACTTCCCGGCATAGCTACTGCTGGGATTGCCACCAGAGGATGACAATATAAGGTAGGGTGCGTAAAGGGCCTATTATTTTTAAAGTTATTGCCTACCTGTTGCAGATTAAACAAACAGAGGTTTATTCTCCATAATAGTCCACAGGAGGGTTCTTAACAAGGAGGACAGCGGGAAAAGAAATTTTCAGAATAATCTTTGGGCATCTTACTACTGTGCTTCTTGCTGTATTCTGTTTTGTTGTTCTTGTGTACCTCCATTAATTTCCAACCTGTAGCAACCCTAAGGTGAACCTATCATGGGGTTTTCTGGGGGCTGAGAGTATGTGATGTGCCCAAGGCCACCCAGTGGGTTTACATGTCCAAGTGGGGAATCAAACCCTGGTCTCTGGGATTGTAGTCCAATGCTCAAACTTCTGCATCAGGCTGGTTCTGATACTCTACTGCTTTCCATCAAAAGTAACTTACTACAGAGTGAATAGTGGACCCATGGTGACTTTTTACTCTGCGAGACACAGGCAAGCATTGTCTGTTCCATCTGAGTGAATATGTAGCAAGTTCCTTGTGGCCTTGTTCTTTCCCTTTTTTCAAACTTTTTGTCTAATAAAGCTTTTGTGCCTTTGGTACTGACAGAGAGTTTGGAGAGTAACAATTAATATTTCATTATCCCTGAAGGAAGGACTTCTGTGACCATGTCTCAGAAGTCATTTGGACTGTCTTTGTTACTGAAGGACAACATCACAGCAGGTTTTTCTTTTCTGTCTCTGGCTGCCAAGCCTTATTTGAAATCTACAGGGAGGAAAAGTATCTCACAAAGGGGAAAAAATGGGCTTGAAGAAAGAAAATGGGAATGAAAACAGTATTGCACTGGGGAAACAGAAAGGTAATGCAGATCCGTGGTTTTAAGGAGCTGTCCTCTTGTGGGTTGTAAGTCTACTTCTGTTGCAGTGATATATAAATGCCACTTTCACAAAGTGCAGTTTTGCAAATTCAGCAACAGATCCTCACTCCTTGCAAGAGCTGCTGAGAAGGCATGTCAGTCTGAAAGGCTTTCAGCCTGATGAAGTTAGTACTCAAGAAGAAGGAGCTGTGCTAATTAAAATACACCTTCTGGCTTTGTTTACACACAATATCTGATCAGCATTGGGTGTTGTACTGAGAACAGTAAATACTTGCTTGCTTGATTTTTTACAAAAATATATTAAATTTTACAAATTGTGCTAAACTAGGATTGGAAACAGGATTGCCTGTATTTTTCAGAATAAGGGTCTTCTCATAGAGGAACTCATTTATCAGGCCCAATAGTAAGGCCAAGCCATCTCATTCAGAAATGCAAGGTGACAGAATTGCTCTAGCTGTAACGAGCCCAGTGTTGCTTTCCCAGTATTCATTGTCAACAGGGGAAAACTAAGATTTAGAAACCACAGCAAGAAAGTATAGTACGTGAAGAATTACTATGGAAGCTGAGTCAGCATTCATTAATTTGCCATGAAGTCCATTAAAAAAAAAAGAGCACACAGAGTCTAAGAAGTCTCTGAAAATTTGTCTGCTTAGAGATGGTAACATGACAGCGATCTCTCTAAGCTGCCATCAGCTTCGCTGCCCCCATCAGCTTCGCCGCCCTTTCAAACATATGTCCAAACACATTTCAAACATATATCCAAGATTTAGCAAGAATCCAGGATGCATTTTTTTTGCCTTGTAAACTAATTAATATTACTGGAAGTAAATGCTGTTTTGTAAACATAGTACACAGTGTAGTATAAATATCAATTTTTTTACAGAATTCAACGGAAGAACAATGACATTTCTGTTTTATCTACATGAATTCTCATAGTCATTTTAAAATTTCTATCTCCCCACCCCCTTTTTTTTGTTTGTTTGAAATAACACATTATATTGCAGGTAGCTGAAAGGTAAAATATCTCAGGGAAATAATTGTCTTTCTCTATTAGGCCTTTTCCGCACTTTGTTTTTGCAATGGGGCAGAGCGTCCTCCAGCAACGACGTTTGCACTTGGGGGCGGACTGGGTCTGGACTACTTTCTGTAGTTCTGGACTTCAGCCCACCCTGGAATGACCAGAAGTGGTCGCTCGGCGTGCCATTGAAAGACCGCTTAAAACAGGTCTTTCAACAGTGCGGCATGCCCCATTCCGTGGCTGCGCTCCGGTGTAGATTTGCAGGCTCGCACCAGCGCAAGCCTGCAGATCTTCTGGGGGCAGGCTTTAGGCTGGCAAGCTTCACCGGTTGGTGGAGAGCCTCCACCAACCGGACACCGCCATTTTCGTCCCCGGAGCAGTGTGTAGCGTGGCCATGCACTGCTCCGGATCAGCCTGGGTCCTCCGAGGGAGCACGCCAGTCTGGTAAGTAACAGAACAGGGCGTTTTCTTCGCCAAGTGTGAAAAAGCCTTTAGACAGATCATCTCCTGTCAGAGTATGAAAAAGCCAGGACTCAAAGTGAAGAGCAAGGACAAGGGACAAAAGACAGCAGGTTCGGCCACTTGGGTCCATTTTTCCATTTAAATCAAGACAGGTAGTGGAGGGTCAGTATCATGCCTCATATGCCTCCTTGGTTTCACAATACACTATTATACTACCATGACTCTGCCATGGCAACATCCTACTATAATCCTGGGATATGCAGTATAGGGAGGGGTATTTAAAATTTTCATAGATTCATAGAATGATAGAGTTGGAAGAGACCACAGTGGACATCAAGTCCAATCCCCTGCCATGCAGCAACACATACTCAAAGCATTCTCAGCAAATGGCCATTCAATCTGTGTTTAAAAACCTCCTAAAAAGGTGATTGTACCACACTCTGGGGCAACATATTCCACTGTTGAACTTCTCTTACCATTAGGAAGTTCTTCCTGATATTTAGGTGAAATCTCTTTTTCTGTAGTTTGAATCCATTGTTCTGTGTCCAAAGCCATTTTCACATGACATTGCTGTCCCACAATCGAGATGTGTTACTGACAGTTCACAAGTTGTGCTTTTGCATGATGTCGTCATGGCCCTGCTGCCAATGTGTCCCCACCAGTTGTGATTGAGGAATATTCCATTAATGGAAAAAATCCATTAATGGCCCATGAACATGCGACATTCCTATCACCAGCAGCCATGCAGAATGGGCAGAAGCATGATGTAGTCGCTTCCTACCCCACTGCAGCACGGGAAATAGGTTGGCTACTCTGCAGAAGGAAGGCACGTGTCACTCGCACTCCCATCCACAGGCACCTGGCTGGGTGTAGAAGGGAACGTTGGGGACGCGCTCCCATTCCAGCAGAGGCTTTGCTAGGATGATGCTGGGACAATGTTGGAAAACAGTAAAGTGTGGAAATGGCCGTAGTCTCTGAAGCAGCAGAAAACAAGCTTGCTCCATCCTCAACATGAGACCCCTTCAAATATTTAAACATGGCTATCATGTCACCTCTTAACCTTCTTTTCATCAGGCTAAACACACCTAGCTCCCTAAGCTGCTTCTTATAGGGCATGGTTTCTAGATCCTTCACCATTTTGATCTGTCTCCTCTGGACACACTCCAGCTTGTTAATATCCTTCTTGAATTGTGGTGCCCAGAGCTGGACACAGTATTCCAAGCGAGGTCTAACCGAAGCAGAATAGAATGGTATTATTACTTCCGTTGATATTGACATTATAATCTTACTGAGGCAACCTAGAATTGCATTGCTTTTTTTAGATGCTGCATCACATTCCATCAGAGAGCTCTAATGCCTTGCCAATCTACAAACCTAGAAAGGGTCCTATAGGTTGCTGCCATGGCAGTTACAGTGAAATTGTAATGCTATAACTGTGCAATGTGAAAAGATCTCCTTTCTTCCCAAGGCTGTGACATTATAAAGGCTTCCCTCTTCCCCCTTGTCTTAGTTTTTGCCCCTGAAATCTCAGTGAATGAGGTGCATCTTAGTTGGATCTCTTTGTATGAGCTGGATTTTCCCAGTATAGTCTTTCTGGTAAATGCATGACTGCTTTCACTATATTTGATAATCAACCATGGAATAAGAGCAGACACAGGCCCTTTTCGCATGGCATTTTCGATGTGAAAGGGCCCCTTGAGCGTCATGCACATGTGAGGAGCGATTCACACGATGCACTCACATTTGCACGATGCTCCAGGGCCTGGCAGGGACTGCTCACATACTTTTTCATTTTCAGCTTTAAGCTGAAAATGGTGTGCAGTTGTGCATTGCTCCAGGGCCCCACATACACTTACCTTGCATGCAGAGCCCCAGGAGCCAGGCTGGTCGCACTTCCTGTCCAGTGCAGCCTGAAAAGGAAAGAGGTGGGGCTCTCACGTGAGCGGATGGCAGTTGTGGAGCTGAAGGAACTGGCACGTGACAACCTCTTGCTGGAGGCTGCTTGCGCGAGCCCAGCACCGCAAAAAGGTAAGGTGCAAAATGGGTCACAGAAAATGGGGTTAAATAATGCCCACTTAAATTGACCTAACCTACTTAAGATGTGTTGGCCTGGAAATGAAGAAAAAGGGGGTGCAACCTGATGTGGGTCCAGCTGAGGCCAGGTGTCAACTCCTTGACAACTTCCTCAGTCTTCCCTCGCATGAAGCACCTCAGTCATGAGGGCAATACAAATACTTAGGTTGCTTTCTGTCCAGCCATAACAGGAAGGTAAGTGTGCTGTGAAGATTCAAAGAGGCATGTGAGGGGGTGATCAGACCTTAATAGTCTCCTACACTGCCTTCATCTCTCACACACCATTCTGGCATCTTGTGCCAGATGTAAATTACCTGGTCTCTACCATGCAGGGTATCAAAGTCCTACCTAGGTAATCTTGAATGTGAAACAAATGTGATCCTCAGCCACATGAAATGGAGCCCTGATGGCTCCCTTTGCAGAGCTCTCTCAGGAAATTGCAATTTACAACACTTCCCTCCTGAAATCTTCACTTACTAGCTGCCTATACCTTGTGGAGTTCTCGCCCATGTTTGTGATGGAAATATGATTTGAGAACTCTGGCAGGTATGGAAGGGGGAGAAAGTGGAAAAGTTTCAGAAGAGGGTGGTTCCAGCTCTGTTTTGCACTAATAATAAATGATTAACTGCATTTCTACTCATGTACTGTGGTGATGACAGCATCAGGAAACAATAAACATAGAGTCTCTGGGACAGAGCATGGAAAGTCACTCAAAAGTAACAGTATTTGCTGTATGCTACAAGCCACTGCCCTTTTACAAAACAAACTCTTCTCCCAATCATCTTATTCTTTTTTACTTTCTTTTTTAGAGGCAAACACAGAAAGCTCCCATATTAACAGGACTTCTAGAAAAATAGGAGAAGGGCTTTCAGCTTTTTGATGGAATGTAGTATGAACAATTGGGACTTACAGTACTTCCTGATCGGCACTTACAGCCTGATCAGACTTTGGCCTCTTACATTGAATTTTATGCTTCTAAAGTTACATTTTGTTTTGTGTTCCAGGAGATTTTTTTTAATTTTTTTATTAATAAAATAAAGTTTATTGAAATTATGTTAAAAAAAATAACATTTACATACAATCACACCAAAACACATCAACAACCATAATTATGTGAGATTATAGATCTTATTTACATTGATTATAAGTAAGGTAGACTTTACTTTAAAGTCTTAACAATATCTTATCTGCGATTACCCAGTATCTATAACCCATTCCACCGTTACTGTTCAAAAACTTTAATAATAACAACACAACACATTTAACACTTATTCCACCTCCAACAACTCAAACTCCATTAACACATAATACAAATATACAATAAGACACATAACATATAATAACTCTCTAACACATTACACACATACCAATCCTTCTTAATTATATAATTACTAATCTAAATTCTTGATTCTTATCATTTCAGATAATTAATCCATGATACAACAATAGACATTTTCCATTCATCACCCCTCTCATCCATTAACTTCCTCTCTTTATCCAGTTAGGAATATTAACTTGTATTTTTATATCATCCTGCTAATTTGTAACAATAACCAGTACACTAACTCTTTATCGCAGTTTATCTACCTATACTAATCCTATTTGAATGTTTAGTTACCTATTCTCTATCCCTTAGCTACATCCCTCTATATAGTTACCTCTATATAGTTACTATATAATTACTCTTACTTAACATTTCTTTCCTCTCAAACTATAACCTGATATATTCATTCATACAATCCGATTAATGCATAATCACCCCAGTGTTTTTCCCATAAAGGGTTCAAAATATCCCATTCCTCTTTAAATTTATCTTTACTCTTATTTTCCAATCTTAATGTGAGCCTATCCATTTCAACCAATTCATATAATTTATTGATCCATTCTTCTATTGTCGGTATGGCTGCATCTTTCCACTTTTTTGCGAACACAATTCTCGCGGCGTTAACCATATAACACAAGGTTCTCCAGTATTTGTTTCTTGTCGTCTCATCTAGTTCATCAAACATATTTAGTAAGAATATTTCTGCTGACATTGGAAACCTGATTTTTAAGCATTCTATAATCTGCTCACGAATTTGTTTCTAATATTTCTTTGCTTCCTTACATTTCCACCAGCAGTAGAAGAAGGAGCCTACTTCTTGACATTTCCAACATTTAGCCAGTGTTTTATTCTTCTTCATTTTTGCAATTTTTACTGGTGTTAGATACCATCTATAATAAACTTTCATGAAATTTTCTTTCAAATTATTACATTTTGTAAATTTCAAATTTATTTTCCAAGCCTTCTCCCATTGTTGCAGAGATATTGATTTACCTAAATCCTGTGCCCATCGTAACATTATCCTTAACTATTTTTTTTCCATTTCTAAATTTAATAGTATTTTATAAACCTTACTTAAAAGGCCTTTCTCTCCTGCTTTCAACACTTTGTCTAGATCTATATCCTCCAAAGAGACTCCCCTTGTTTTACTATCTATTCTAAATTTTTCCCGTATTTGCCCATATAATAACCAATGAGAGTTATATCCTTTCTGAATCAGCTCATCTCTACTCTTTAATTTTATAATACTCCCTCCTTTTTTTAAAATGTTCCCATATGTCAACCATTCTTTCATTTTTATCTTTTCCAATCTATAAAAAGCTTCATGTGGTGAAACCCAATATGGAATATTTAAATATATTTTTTCCCTAATTTTTAACCAAACTAGTAGGACTGCCTTCCTTATATAGTGATCCATAAAGACTTTATTTATTTTATGCTTTTCATACCAAAGGTATGCATGCCAACCAAAATATATATTATGGCCTTCCAGGAGATTTTAACAAATGGATGTTAGTGGAGACAACAGTGGCTGAGATCTTGGATTGTGAGGCATATTGTAAAGTTCCATACAGGTGGAACTATGAAATATCTCTCCTCTCACCACCTTGAACCCACTTTTTAGCTGTTTCTGTCCATCCAAAACACTAGTTTACTAGTTTACTGACTAGTAGAGAGCCAGGAGGCAGCAGAGAAGCATCCAATTATGTTCCTGTAGCTGGGTGCACAGTGACAATTTTACCCTCTGGGAGCTTCTAGATGTCCTCTACAGGCCTCAGAGGATGATGTTAATACTGTGTGTATAGTTTTATGAACATAGCTGGACTCTGCCACTTCCACACTCTCCACTAGACAGTGTATTGGAATTTTGGGGGAGGCTGCAGCAGCTGAGAGGTGCATTTGGGAAGGACCTTGAGGTCCACCAGCAGTGCCAATATCTCCTTATAATTTGGAGAATTATTAGCTCAAAGGAGGCCTGTGAGAGGAGGGTAATGGCAGGATCTTTTCACCTGTGTATACTAGTACTAATTGTAGAGATGACTCCAATTAAAAATTAGAAAGTGGTATTTTATTGGAAATAGATAGACACACATAAGAAATAAGCAATCTCATGAACCATACAAGGCTTTGGAAGGAAAATGCAAGAAGGATTGACTAGAGAGACATTTTTGGTGGAAGATGTAATATTTACTGGTCCTGAAGCAGAAGATTGAAGAGGAGTGGCTGAAACAAGAGTTTGAGGGCAGCATGGGGGAACAAGAATCTGGGGTGCAGTGTGATGCCAAAAGTGCTACCAATTTACCTGGGCTGGAGTTGGGGCTTTTATACTCTATTTCCCACCTTGAAGAAGTGTTTGTTAATTGCTTTCCTGCAGAACACACAAAGGGGTCTGGAATGGGCTGTCTTAACTTTAGGTGACAAAACATCAATGGGAATCCTGACAGCCTCTTAATGTCTTGGTTAGGTAAAGTGTATGGGAAAGGGCTCTCTAGGAAATGTGCACAGCAGAGGTGCTTGCCTGCTGTACCTGGGCAGTTTCATTTACTATTGTATCTGGAGGTTGGATCATTGAGAGGATTACCTCAAACCCATTAATGGCAGGGCTTTCCATCTAATCCTCTTGAAATTATGACCTGGCTATGCTGAAGTCATCCTGACCTAGCCCACATTTACAGTCTTGTCCTGCTACTGCATGCTTTCCAGCCATAAGTATCCAATTTTGTACAAAAATATTTCTTGCCAATTTTGCTATCCATTGGGATAGGGAGTGTAAAGTGTGGTAACACAAGTTTGGGCATTGCTCAGTGTCAGTAGAGAACTCTGACTGCCATTATGACCAAAGAAAATTATTCATGCAGGCAAAAGTTGGACTTAAGCCTGCATAAGTCACTAACAGGATGCCACCAGTGTGTAGTGCTCACTTTTCCTCAATGCAAAGTTCACCTCAGTACCCACAATAGAGCAATCACCAATGCTTCAATCGTGTGATATTCCTTGTCTGCCATTTAGTGAGGCCGCACTCCTATAATGCTAAATGCAAACAGCTTACAACTTAATTATTCTAACATTAGGTACTTATTTTAGGGGAAATAATGTATAATACCAATGAATAATATGAATAATAATGCCAAGCTCTGTTCTTGGTTGCAATAACGTTTGGGTCCTATATTGGGCCCCATGTATTGGGAGAAAGGCAGGATATAAATCAAATAAATAACTAAACCTTTGTTCTTAGTGCAACTTGATACTTCATAACTCAAAAGATGCTATGTATACAGGACCACCAAAGTCATTAGATAGAATGAATTGCAGATGAATTGGAGTGTTATGAAATGGAAAGCAAGGCATAGTTGTTGCTGTTATTGTTGCTCTTGTTAAGGGTTAGGGGAAACAAGGAGAGGCACTTGTAGGTTTTTCTGCCTGACATGATCCTGGTTGTTATATCACTGACATGAAAGCAATAGGGCACCATTTTCTTCTCCACTCGAGAAAGCAAAATGTCTTGGGCCCCTGTGTCTTCAAACATTGCTTATTCTCATGCACCAAGACTCTAATTTTCCCCCTTGCCTTGATTAACTTGGGGGCAGGGTAGGGGGAGGTACAATACATCATGCATTTTGAAACTTGGGCCCTTTTCGCATGGCATTTGCCATGCGAAAAGGACCTCGAGCGTCACACAACTGCGAGGAGTGGTCCACATGACACACTCGCAATTGCGTGATGCTCCAGGGTCTGGCAGGCACACTTTTTCATTTTCAGCCGTGAGCCGAAAATGTTGCGCGATTGCACACCACTCCGAGGCCCTGCGCACACTTGCCGTGCATGCGGAGCTCTGGAGCTGCGGTGCTCACGCTTCCTACCCCAGCGCAGCCTGGGAAACTCCCAGGCTGCACCATGGAAGGAAGAGGAGGGGCTCTTGTGCGAGCAGGCAGCAACTGCAGAGCTGAAGGAACCAGGACGCGAAAGCCTCTTGCTAGAGGCTGCTCGCATGATCCCCGCACCCCAGCTCCGGAAAAAGGTGAGTTGCGGAAAGGGCCTTGGTTATAAAAGGCTAACAAAATTCCAGATACCAATATGCACATTCGAAATATCAATATGCATATTCTTTCCAGATATGCAAAAAAAGATAATACATCATTATGATAATTTATGTCACATTCTTTATTGTGCAACAGCCAGGTACCCCACCTGCTTTGTGTCCAGCCTGCTTTCAATCTGATGTAATGGGTAAAGCTAATGGACCCTTGATTCTAATGTTGTCTCCACAATACACTAATAATAAAGCTTTTCCAAGGTGATGAAGCTTTTGCTACAGTACTCATACTGGAAGGAACCAGTCTGAAAGGCACTCTTCCATAAATTCAGATCTGAAATGGATGCATCAATAAAATGACAGATAATATTTATTACCACTTTGAAAGCTTGAATAGATCTTTTTTAAAACATGAAGTTTAATTTTCTTCTGGCTCTCTACAATGGGTAAATTATTTTAAATAACAAACACAGATGAAGTGTTACACAACACCAAGCTCCTCATTATACAAGGGTACGTTTGTCTCCTGCAAGTGTCAACAAATATGAGTTAGTTCTAGTTCTTTTTGGTGATCTTCAGTTCATGTCAGGTAATACAGTTGTTGGCAGTGGGGTAGAAAGGAGCTCCATTGATTTTTCAGCTGCATACATGACTGATTTCAAGCAGCACAAAGCATATTCTCTGACTTACCAGCCAACCATACACTTGAGGCCAAATTATTTAGGGGAACTTAAATAAGCCTCCAGTAGATGAAATTTTAACTAAAAGCAAAGATTTTGTTAAGGAAAGGCTGAACATTTCATTAAGCAAAGAGCGCGGATCATAAAGATGTTTTTGCCTTTTTTCTGCTGACAAAGCTTCTCTAGCTTTGAAAAGAGTGTATATTTTGAATTATATCATTGCTGACTTAGATTTTAGGTAAGCTATATGTTAGAAGCTTAAATGTCAGAGCCATAGCTCAATAATACAACTCATATTTTAGCTTCACAAAACATGAGCTGCTCAAATCCCTAAGGTCTCTAGCAAAATAACAACAGCAAAACAACTGAGATAGAAGGTCTTAGAAAGACTGCTGGCTGAAATTCTGGAGATTAATCAAAACTTACATAGCCAACAGTAGTCCAGATGGACCCCTGGCCTCACTTCATATTAGCTAGAACTATACGTTCACGCGTCTCTGGAAAGCATTTAGTCACTGTTGCCAAAATGTAAGTGATCCTTATTTTCCTTAACCTGTTGCTCTTGTCCTAGAGATACAATTGGTGGGAACATGAGGGTAAAAAGACAGTAGGCAAGGGAAACACCAGGAACAGCAGCTGAAGAAGCCAAGCTTAGCTGTCACATTAATAAATAGAAGTAGTAGTTATTTATATATTAGCAAAAGTACCTGGCTTCTCTTGGGATCAAAACTCACTAATAGTTAGAAGTTAGAACCCTCACCTCAGCACCCTTATCTCCTCCAGTTCCCATGCTAGTCTCTCTCTCACCCCAACACTGTTTCTCTTCTCTCCCCTATTTTTCATACTTGCTATTCTTTTCTGCTATCATGCTGTTACCCCAAAAGGTGGGTGACTCAGAGGTCCACTTGCAATGCTAGTGGTTCCATGAAATAGTGGGGAATTATTTGCTCAAAGAGGAGGCCTGTGAGAGGAGGGTAACCTTACAGGATTTTTATACCTGTGTATACTGTACTAATGCAGGGACACCAGTTGGAGATTCAAAGAATATTTTATTGGGGAAAATCACAAGCACGTGCAACATCCAATCAGTCTCACAACCACACAGGTCTAACTGGAGGAAGGAGGAAAAAAGTTGGATAGTGAGAAGTTAGGGCAAAGTGGGTGATATTTATCTGTCCTGCAGAGAAGAGACAAAACAATACGGCTCATACTAAAGGTCCAAGAGTAGTACAAAAACCAGAATTGCAAAGTGATGGCCTATATCCGGAGTACTATGAATTATCTGGCTCAGAGCCAGGGTTTAAATACCCTGTTTCTGCCATTTAGGGGAAGGTGTTAATGAGAGAGTAGACAATGGGGTGCAAAATGGGCTAATGGAGTTAGCATTAGGTGACAAAGCACTTATGTGAATCATGACAGCTTCTTAATGATGGGGCAGGTGAGGAAACAAAGAAGAATTTCAATGGGAAGAAAAGGTGGGTTGAAGACAATCAGTTGCTCTGTTGAGGCAGTTTCAGGTGCTATTGTTTCTGAAAGTTGAGTTGTTGAGGGGACATTTGCAAGCTCATTAACAACAGAGCTTCTTTGACTATGACTTGGTCATGCTCTGAGATCCCACCTACTTTTTTGCATGTATTCAGCCAGTCCTCTTTGTCAGCATGATATAATTTATATTTTATGCCAATTAAATGATATTTGCCAATTATACGACATCATGGAGTGGGGGTATACAGCATGGTAAAACTGCTCTTCAGACAATTGATTTCCTAACTCTACCCACCATCCTTATCAGGCATCTGGAGTGGCTCCCCTCTTCTCTGTGGGTTTCCATATTCCAGTTCCCTTCCAAACACCTGTATATTATGCAGATCATGTTTTAGGTCATGATGGGTTTGACTGGCATGCACTTATACATAGTTAATTTCCCACTGAGAATCACTCCTTACAATGTAACTTTATCACAGGGTTGGGTGGACATATGCAGAAGGTCCAGGAGCCATTTCAGGTACTTCTGACCCCACACTGGTGACATGCAGCCATTTGTCCAGAGATGAAAGTGGGATTCTGGTCATTATATTCAGTTATTTTTGACTGTGTGCAGAGGAAACAGTAAAAATATGGCACCAGGGTTTTTTTTTCCAGCTAAAGATGGCTTTTCCCAGCCCAAAATATGGTTTTGAAGCATGTGGAGTTATTTGGGCAGGTGCGGGGAATCAAGAACCAATAATTCTGACTTGGTGACTCAGTGGGGTACTGCAGACTAGCCCTTAAACCTGTAGGGGCCACCAAGTTTCCAGCTGCATGTGCAAACTCCAAGCCCTGGGAGAAGCAAGGTGCTGCCATCTGGCAGGAGTAGGGTTGTCAGGTCAGGAGTATTTTAGGACCTGACACTTCAGGACCAAAACTTGAGTGGTTATCCCTTGCTGATGTCCCACCAAAGAAAGTTTTCTGAGTGATGAAACTGTTTTAGCTGACTAGCTAGCTAGCTAGCTAGTTGATATACGTGTGTGTGTGTGTATGGAAGACAGTGCTCTTGCCTTGAGATTCCTTCTCCTTGGTCTGAGGATTGAAGGAGAGAGGCCAAGCCCTGAGATTTGGAAACTTAGGCTGGGGCTTTTAAAGTGTTGTTGAAAAGGCAAGTCAGCCATTTTCCTTTCCTCATGCTCTGGAATGCTGGATGGAGAGTTCCACATCCCAAGTAGTCTTCTGGCTGTTTTACTCCAATGATGTAACTATTTCAAGCCCATAACAGATCTGTGCTATGTATGTCCTGCAAATAGATCATATACTTTTCTTTTATGTGAGCATTTCTGCCACCTGTACCATCACAAGACTGCTTATAAGTTTATGATGCTTCTACAGCACCAGTTCTTTTTCCCATTTGCTATGAACCTTCCTCCCACCAACCCAGTGCATGAGATAGGAAAGAGATGCCTGATATAGCAATTAGTTCCATTTGCTGGGGTATGAGATATAGTTTCAAAGATACAGTACTTATTTCTGAATAGGCATGTGTGTGTTTGTAGGGGAGTGGAGCTTTCAATCCAAGTGGACGTAAAATAATTTGTAATGGCCTTGGCTATACAAATAAAGATTTATTATTTATTATTATTATTATTATTATTAGTGGAAGTACACTTACTAAGCATAAAAGTTCAGTTGTTGAAAAATTATTTTCAATTTAAAAGAAAAATCCAAAGGATTCAAGCCATTTTGACAGAAGAAAGGTTACAAATAGATTTCACTGGTGGTGAAACCAAACCACTAAAACTTTATATAATTCTTTCCCCATCTAGGTAGACTATAGATTGAGTGTAAAGTATAGATCATTTCAGACAGAACAATGACAGAATTTGGAAAAGTTACTGATCTAGACTACAGCTTCCAGAATCTGGGAAATTCTGAGCAGTGCAAACTTCAAAAGCATTTTTGCCTCTCATTGTCCAGAGCTCAGAGATAATACTTTTTGAGACTATAGCTCTCAGAATCCCCCAGATTCTGGGAGCTGTAGTCCAGAGCAGTACCTTTTCCAGGCTCTGCACAATAAGAGGCTCAAAAATGATTGAATGGCTCATTCTGTGATACCTGAAAATGACACACATATAAAGGATGTTAGCTTGTGGAATTTAATTGGTAATGTAATTGGGAACAGTGGTTAGTGCTAGAAATTGTTGCTATTACCTCACCTTCTTTGAACTAAAGCAAATCCTTATTCCAAGTGCATTCAGATAAGTAATCACAATATTATTTGTACTTGTTAGCACTGCTGTTGAAGTCTGCAATCATGTCTATTATTGTTAGAGTGTTTGGGGAAACCTAACTAATTGGCAGCTGTCTGAAGTAAATTGCTTGATATTGGTCAATGGTAAATTGTGATCACGTTAATTTAATTGCTGTTTTGTCAATGGTATAATTAGTAACTCTATCAAAGCGATGCATCAGTTTGTTGGAAAAGGCAAAGCAGACAAGGAATATTAGCAAGACTGAGTTCTGCAAATTAATTATGATGACTAAGTCCACCATGAAAGAAGGTCTTTGCTTTGATGAGAAGGAATTGCAACACGAAGAACAACAGCTAAGCAACTGCAAAATCATGTGTTATTATATTGTTAACATGCTAACAGCAATGCTGGCCATAAGAACAGGAGACCTACCATGCTGTGATGAATCAATGACACATCTAACTCTGTGTTTACCTAGGAAATAACCAACCAAGTATATCACAGCGTATCTTTAAATTTTGGGAGGAGGATCACAGTAATTAGCCAATCACTGGTCCTTTCAAGCTTCACAAAGTCACACTCAGATCCTTCCTCCTTCTCCTCCTCCAAGAAAAGTGATAACTCTAAAGCTATTTTGCTGGGATCACCAAGTTGTTGGGAGGTGGAATTAGAAATCCATGGCTTTGTGTGCTGCTTACGTGATGAGCCCCTGAGATTACAGATAAATTGTTACTGGGAATTGTTCCTAAACTGTGGAGTAAATCCCATCTTTTCTTAACCTATAAGGCTTCTAAATCAGACTGCAGCTTTGCTTGGAGCAATGGTAAATGTGTTTAACTTCCTGGCATGTGACTTTTGGTTTCTGACTTTTGTGGGATGAGAGTGATTGTGTGAAAAGTATTTTCTTTTGTCATTTATGTGGCTCTGTGCCAATGAATTACACTGAATACTTAGACATTATTTGGGAGAATAATTCTTTTTCAATGGATCTTGTGCACTTGAACTTTTGAATTTGTTTGGTATATTTATTTATTAGTTTGTACACAAAATTACATAAACTCCAACTAACATTTATAACACAGACATAAACTAATGTTACCACACTAAGGCCATTTCTGCCCTACACTCTTATAGTGCTATCATTCCACTTTCAACAACCTATGGAATCCTAGGGTTTGCAGTTTAGGTAGGGGCATTTAGAATTCTCAACCAGAGAGCTCTTTGGCCTCAGTAAACTAAAAAAACTCCAGAATTCCAGAGGATGTTGAAAGTGGAATAATAGCACTATTTCAGGTAGTGCAGAAATGCCCAATATAAAATAAAATACTAAGCAACAAACTGAAAAGAAAATTCACTAGAACATTAACTTGCTAATTAAACTAAACAACTAAAAACTAGAATATCAATAGACAAAAAGGCTCTGACTCTCCACCAAACAGTAATGGGGAAAAAACGAAAAGAAGACAATATAATTCTACCATTACAGAGCTAGTTAAACAAACTACTAATAGCCTTTCCCACAAATTATTGCATCATTTGGATTCTTTTTGCTCAGAAAGTCCATGAACTCTTTGCATTCTTTCAGGAAATCTTCAATTGCTTTGCCACATTAATTTGGCCATTTGGAATAGTTCAGCAACCTTCTTCCAATCCTTTTTTTCTGGTTCTTCAGTCTGTTTCCAGGTTTGTGCAGCTGTTGTCATATAATGAAAGGGTCCATATTTACGATCCAAATCATTACCCATAATTCCCAACAAAAACATTTCTGGAGACATTACAAAATCTGCCTTTTTTTTTTTTTTTTTACATTAACTATAAATCTTAGATCAGTGGTTCCCAAACTTTGGTCCTCCAGGTGTTTTGGACTTCAGCTCTCAGAAGCCCCAGCCAGCTTGTCTAACCATTAGGAACTCAAACCAGCCAAGATCTTTGCTTTCCTTAAGAAGCATCTCCCTTGTTTTAAACTCTTGTTGAAAATATATGATTCTCATAAAGCAACTGTCCTCTATTTTTAACTCATTCTTTCCTGAAAAAAGAAATCTTCCTGCAGTGAAGTAGCAGGTATTATCTTAGGGGGAAAAAATCTCTGTTTATATTTACTCCACAAATGCAGAAGAGTTTTTCTTATGCAATGATTTTTAAAAACAGCATGCATCTTGACTTTATCACACCAGATGTAACTGTGCCACCTAAATCATAAGCAAGATCCTTCAAGATCCAAAAGACTCTCATATATAAATAATATCCATGATGATAATCCAACATCTTTATCAATTGTTTAGATGAGGGAAACGAGAGCATTCTTATAAAATTTGCATATAACACCAATTTAGGAGGGGTAGCTAATACTCCAGAGGACAAGATCAGAATTCAAAATGATCTTGACAGATTAGAGAGCTTCACTAAAACTAATAAAATGAAGGGTAAGATACTACACTTAGGCAGAAAAAATGAAATGCACAGGTTTAGGATGGGTGACATCTGGCTTCACCACAACAAATGTGAAAGCAATCTAGGAGTCTTAGTAGATCACAAACTGAACACGAGTCAGCAATAGAAGTATTACTGTTCTGCTTTGGTCAGACTTCATCTGGAATACTGTGTCCAGTTCTGGGCACCTCATTTCAAGAAGGATATTGACAAGCTGGAACGTGTCCAGAGGAGGGTGACCAAAATGGTGGAAGGTCTAGAAGCCATGCTGTATGAGAAGTGGGCTTAAGGACCTGAGTTTGTTTAGTCTGCAGAAAAGAAGGTTAAGAGGGGACATGATAGCCATATTCAAATATTTGAAAGGCTTTCATATTGAAGAGAGAATGGGCTTGTTTTCCACTGCTCCAGAAACTAGGAAAAGGAGCAATGGATTCAAGCTACAGAAAAAGAGATTCCACCTGAACCTCAGGAAGAACTTCCTGATGGTCAAAGCTATCCAGCAGTGGAATATGCTGCCTTGGAGTGTGGTGGAGTCTCCTACTTTGGAGGTTTTTAAGCAGAGGCGGGATGGCCATCTGTTGGGAGTGCTTTGATATGTGTTCCCGCATAGCAGGGAGTTAGGACTGGATGGCCCCTGTGGTCTCTTTCAACTTTATGATTCTAAGACTGAGCTAGAATGGGAAGTGACACCATATCTCATTCTGCTGGTGATAACTGAGGAACAGTGGCTTGAGCCTGAGGCCCTCTCTACGCCCTACCTTTTGTGAGAGGGAGTGTGATGGCTATGCCTGTTATCACCATGAACTGGCCTGGCCTTTGGTGAACCAAAGATATCATTTTGATATCATAATTCGGCCCTGCTCTGCTACCAGCCAGGTGTTTGTGAGGCCACCGAACAAGCGCGAAGCTAGGCATGGCTACTATTTGCTGCTCCCACCAAACCAAGCCAGAAACAGCCAGAACTGCTTTAGGGGACCTCCTGAAACAAACACATTCATTACCAATGAGCAATAAACAAAGAGACCCTCTGCCCTGAGAGGGCACCCTGGTGAGCTAAGTGCTTAACTGCCGAGCTAGCTGCATCTACATAACAGCCATACTATTGTCAATTCGGAACATAATTCAATCATATAAATTCTGACCTTTCGGAGGCATTGTCTCCAACCCAAAACTTATTGTTTCGCCCGAGACCAGACTAGCCTACTATCTTTCTTTCCCTGATAAAAACCCCCAGTTCGGAGAGCTCTTTGGAACTCTCGCCGGATCGCTTGGACTTCTACTCTGCCTTGCTGCCGCTCGGTTCAGCAGATTCCCCTCGGCTGCCACGCCGGGTTTCCTTTTCTACAATCGGCTTCCCCAGGACTGCAGGAAAGGTGGCGTATCACCCATTCCCCTTGAATTCTATTTTCCTTTTCTAGTTAGGAGTGTGTTTGTGTTTTTCTTAATAATTGTTTAATAAATTTTAATTGCTATTTTGAACTGTTTGCCTACTCACTGACCTGATGCTGTAGACATAGGGTAAAAGATCCCTGCTAAGTTACCCTGCCTCTTGTTAGTCAAGAGAGTGCTCCTGCTAATTTCCCCATCTTTGCTTGGTTGTTTTGGTTATTTGGGCGTCCCTCCCGGGACCCCCAAGTCACAGGGTAACATGCCTCTTCCTTCCACAGTGTAGCTGGCTACTTTCCCAAGCTGTGCTGGGGCAGGAAGCACAGCCATCGTGCTTCTGTGGCTTTCACAGGCCAGGTAAGTGATGGATTGTGGTGTGATTGTGTGTCATTGATGGGGAAAACCCATCAATGATTTAATCCATGATCATGCCACCTGGGGATGGGAGAAGGACAGGACTGAAATGATGTCATGCAGAAGCATTGTCACAGTCCTGTCCTTTCCCATCCCCATTGTGGCATGGGAGGGTGCTGCGGAAAGGGCCTGAATGAGGCAGTGAATCCATTCTGGATTTTATTTCAGTGAACTGTCTGAGGTGCTGAATGTATCTGCGGGATAGGGTTGAGCACTTTGGATAACTTCTTGAAAATGAGGACTAAGACCTGGAACAGATTCACTATCCCAGTGGCAGCGGAGCCACCACCACCCTTCAGTGCTCAGGAGACCTCTAGGTTAGATTTCACTGGGGAGATTTCACTGAAGTCTTGCCAGACTTTTAAGTGCTTGGAGCACTTCACTTTGAGTAGAGTACTTACAGTGACAGGAAGGCTGAGACAAGAGGGCAAAGAGCGACCTGTCCCATTCTGATAAACTGAGATTATGAAGTCCAAATGAGGATAGGGATAATAGTGGACCAAGGGAATGCAATCCTTTATTTTCATTCTGAAACATAGAAAGACATAAAAAGGCTAGAACCTGTGCACTTGAAGATTCTCAGGCTTCAGGGAACCTCAAGAGAAAGAAGACCATAGGTTCTCCACATGTGTCATCATGACCTCCAAGACTGACTTTAATAAATGTGTCAATTTTCTGTACACTCCAGTTTCCTAAAAATTTCTACTGGGGAGTCTTCCAAAATTGAAGTTCATCCTGACCATCATTTGGATTCATTCTAAAATGATGATTTTATCATGAACAGACTTTTAGAGTTAATGATTAAATCCAGTAGAGTAACTGTTTTAATAACTTTATAGCTGTGATTGTCCTGTGGTTTTACACCAGCATAAATGCTATTACACAAGTGGAGGTACTTCCTTGGATGTTAAGGAAGGGTGGTCTCCTTTTCAGGTCTGGGCAAGCTGATATAAACCCTAAGAGGGTTGGAGGTTCTTAAGTGTGTCCCTTAACTTCTGGGTGGCTTGTTGGATCAATTGTTGTACAATGAGAGAGTGTCTGGTCATATGGCCTGCTGCACAGTCAGTTGTGTAGCAATCCAGTACATCAGCCTAGCAGCGGAACTGTGGTTTTACTCTATGCATCCAGTGAACAGGGTCTCATCCTCTGTTTGCTTTAGTTACTTGTCTGATTTCTTGGAGTGTTGGCTTAGGTAGGTTGTCCACTCCTGTAATTGCAACGCACACAACTGTAGATGGAAAGAGATTGCTGTGGCTCATATTGCCATCTCCCTTTGTCCAAGTTATGACTATGCAGCCTAACATTTGCTGACAGCAAACAGCTGATTTGCTTCTGCACTGATCAAAAGAATCAGCATGACAACAGAAAATATGAATGACAAAATATTCAAATTTGTAGACATCCAAAAGCATACAAATAAAGTGTCTAGTATTTTGTTCTGAACATATACCATGTTGTGAATTAATCGGCAGAACGGGAAATATGTGGAGCAGGGATACTGATATTTGTCCTAACCTAACATCCCTTTTGCCAATGCAATAATACATTTGAGAGGGAGAAGAAAGGAGAAAGGCAAAGAACTCCAAGTGAATCAAACAATGCCTGAGCATATGGTGATGCTGTTGATTTGCAGCAGGAACAGTGCTATCACATAGAGAAGCAGAATGCATCTGAAGCAGCAATATGGAAGCTGAAGCTCAGTGGGGTGTTTCTACAGGGAATTTTCCTATTGTAAAATGAAAGCCTTAACTACATATATTCAGGCAAGGTTTCTCTGACTCACAAAATAAAACTGAGGAAGAACAGGCTGTCCTACTACTCCCATTAGAATCAGTGAATAAAGGAGATTGCTGTGGCTGTTTTTTATTGTTGTTGTTTTTTTAAAAAAATCTCTGTGTATCTGTCAGTGTGAACATATGATAAACTGATTTTCTCTATGGTTTTGCAGAAATAGCTACTGTCCGTGGCATTAGCAGCAAACTGAGAATCAATAAATTGGCAAAAGCAGTTCCGCAAGAATGCTCAGGGATACTCAGCATCAGAGTTTAAAGCAAGTGAAATTTCTGTCTGTGAGGAAACAAAATTAAATTCTTTTTCCTGTTAGATTTTCCTCTGCTGAACAATTACCTTCTAATTTAGTTTCTTCTCAAGCTGTCTCTTAATTGAATGTTCTTGAAGAATTTCAGTGTTCATAGTATTTAAGGAGGATTTCTTCTCATCCACTTTGCCTTTCTATCAGTTGAATCTTTTTTAAAAAAAATGACAATAGAGTAACCATAATTTTAAATGTCTATCATGTATATCTTTTACAATTATTAGATCTACACATTAACAAAATGTTCTAGTGTCTCCATTTTGTACTGTCCCTTTAAGAGGCAAGATCAGAAGGAACCCATTCACACTACAGAATTGTAGTGCTATTATTCCACTTTAACTGCCATAGTTCTAGCCTATGGAATTCTAGGATTTGCTGTTTGGAGAGGGCATTTAGAATTCCCAGCCAAAGAGCTCCAAAGGCTCACCAAACTACAAACCCCAGGATTCCAGAGAGTGGAATAATATCACTACATTCTGTAGTGTGAATGGGCTCAAAGTTGCAGTGTTAGTAGGCCATTATAGCTTTCATTTTGAGGCACGAGCTAGGAGGAGCAGTTGAGGCAATAGCATCTGGCTCCCCTGTCTTTGGGCAAAGAATCTGCTTCAAGTTTTAGTCTGAACTTCAAAGGAGTTAGACTAAAATGTGCAGTAAACAGGGAAGCCAACAGCTGCCATTAAGCGTCATCACCTGAGAGGCCTGCATGATCATGGGCCTATTCAGTCATGTTTTGAAAAGTGAGATGTTGCTCTATGTTTAATTCACTTTTAGGAAAACAACTGTATGTATGGTGTTACCCAGTTCAGAAGTATTCCCTGCATCTCTACTCTATAAAAGTCAAAGTTTGTGGGTGATCTCCTCTCTTTGTCTGCGACAGGCAGGCAGAGACCTCATACGATCGGCTGTCTGGAAGATTTCTATGGAGTCCTGGGGCTAGCAGTTCAGGGAGGGGCCTTTAGACTTCTCAGCCAGAGAGCTCTGAATAGGCAGGTTGCGGTGGAGATTCAGCCTAGCAGCAAGTCCCCTCACAAACCCAGCCTCTGTATGTTAACAACTCCGAATACACACTGGATTGGGGAATATGAACAAAAGTTACAGGTGCTGAACAACACAGTTTGGGGAATTAGAGACACAGGATATCAAATCTATGTATTTCCACTGCATCTAACTCCTAAGGTATGGTGATTCCTAAGGTGTTACCTATGAGAAAATAAAATTCAGGGCAATGCTGGATAAATACGCTAGTAAGTATATATTTGTGTTCCTTGTGTCTGTATCTGAGGAAGCTGAAAAAGGAAACAAGTATTGACATTTAAGTCAGTTGACTCTGCTGTATGACATAGGTTTTTACTTCACTTTAAAAAAGGGCTAAAGTGTTATCAGTATGTGTTCAGTTTAATGGAGTTTGCAGTTTCTGAATGTACTTAGGCACCTGATTTGGCCTGGGAGATGGTTGGAACCAGGAAAGAACCTATCCAGACAGTAAGATGATTCTCTGTACCCTTTTTATTTGTCTGTATTTTCTTCTCTCTCGTCCCTTATTCCAGCTGCTACAATCTGTTTCCTTTCCTCTCTGGCTAAAATGTTTTTCCCCTCCAGCCTCTCAACATTCTGTGCCACTAAGTTTGTATGGAACTGTTCTTGGAATCCACCTTTACAGCTACTTTTTTTAGAGATTTTTCTGTTTAATCTGACCTTTGGGTTTTCTTGAATTTGCTATTCCCCCTCTGGTGTACAGGTACTGGAATTCTGGCCACATAGTGGTAGATACTCCCTCCTGAAATTTGTATACATGTAATAATAAAGGCACCAGATTCTATCTGATCTTGGAAGCTAACCAGGATCAGCCCTGGTTTGTACTTGAATGGCAGACCGCCAATGACTATCAGGTTCTGTAAGCTATATATTAGAGGAAGGAACTGGCAAAACTGAGTATTTCTTGCCTAAGAAAACCCAATGAAATTCATGGGGTTGCCATAAATTGACAGTTGACTTGAAGGCACATACACACACAATAATAAAGTCTTGGACCTTGGGGTAGGACAGATTTTTCTTATGGGGTAGAGGAGTAACTATAAGGATTCATCATAGCAGAGGTGTGCCTAGGGAGGCCAGTGATCTTGGATTCATTCAATAGGGTAGGCATAATGTGTTCATCTCTTGACAATTGCATAACTGTACATGGCATCTTTGGTGTCTGAAACTAACGGTTTTTTCCCGACCAGTGCAGAGCTCTGTATGTTGTCGTTATGTACCTTCAAGTTGACTTGGACTTATGGCAACCTACTCATTGCACTTTCTTGGCAAAATGTATTCAAAGATCTACCATTGTCTTCCTCTAAGGTTGAGAGAGTGTGACATACTCAAAGTCATCCAGTGGGTTTCATGGCTGAGTGCAAATTCAGACCCTGTAACCCGGCAGGCATTTGTACTACATAGAAATAATTTTAAAATAATAATAATAAATAGTAATAATGCTACATTCTACTTTGACTGCCATTGCAATATCTGTTTGGATTCACATCTTAGCTGGGGTGGGCATTTAGAATTCTCAGCTAGAGAACTCCAGTGCCTCACCCAACTATGAAGCCCAGGATTCCATAAGATGAAGCCATGGCAGTGAAGTGGAATAATAGTGCTATAAGTGTGTAGTGTGAATGGGTCCCTGGAGTTCTGCACTCAGACCACTATACTATGTTGGTTGAAGGGTATGTTCACTACCAAAGTATAAAATGATGCTGATAGAATTTTAACAAATTAGGGGAACATCTGCTGGTATTAGGAACACAAGGAGCTGCTTGATATTGAGTTGGGCTGTTGGCTCACCTATGAGTATTCTCTATGGACACATTTCATTTTTTTTAAAGTGTAGATGAAAGCACAGAAGGGCTGCCATGGAGATGAGAAATGGTAATCCACAATAAAATGAATTAAAATAAAATTAAAAAAGTAACAAAGAGGTGCCTTTTGCCCTCATTTCCTATGTTTCTAGTTTCTTGGTTTGTATGTTTTCTCTCTTTGTGTGTTTTCTAGGCATTAAAAAGCTACATACTTTTTGGTGCAAAGATTATTGACTGCAAGAACAAAAACATGAAAAGTTTTCCTGGTTGGGCAACATTATGAGTAGTCCATTTTTTAATGATTCCCCGCCCCCCAGTACATTTTCAGACCTCTTTATTAAAATTTCATGAAGTGCATTTACACAAAGAACATTGCTTGTTTGGTGCAAATATGAGCATTTTGTACAAAACAGAAATGTGTTTTGGGTTAAAAAAAAGCAATGAATATATTTAAAAAGCAGCCTTTTTTTACTGTTAGGTTAGGAAAAAAACGAAAAGGAAAGAAAACCCACCTTGCAGTGGCGGACAATTTTCTGACATGATGTCTCAGCGTGCTGGAGGTATCTTGTCAAAGATATGAAACTTTGGAAATATTCTTTATAGTTTCCTCTGTACTAAGAAGAATGTTTCAGAGTGGGAAGAACTGCCTCTTACCTGCCACAAGTTGATACGGGGTTTTCTGAAGGCACCTTTAAGCAGAGACATGTACCACACTCCCTCAGGGTTTTTCTCCCCATGAACTTTTCCTTTTACTGTCACATTCCAACATTTCATCCAGCATAATAATGGTTATTTAGGTGGTATTACATAAAAGAAAGAAAAATGGCTATACAAGGTACCAGAAAATAGCAGGGTGGGGTTTATATTATTCACGTTTCCATAGGGTACATAAAAGGAAAAGGCTTTACTTTAAGTCAACATACATTGTAATTCCTTCTTTTATTTTCTGTCCCCTCAGCCATTGCGTGGAATGCTTGTGTATGCAATTTTTGGTGGATGACATAGTTGCATTCAACTGTTTCTTACAGGTGAATGGAGATATATCATGAAAAAGCAAGGGATCTTTCTTATATGTTATCTGTACTCAGAAAGCTTCTTTGTTGCCCATTGTTCTTGTTTTCTCCAGATATTCCAGTTCTTTTCAGTGAAAAGCAAAGGGGCTTGATTTCTTCTTAACACAACTGGGGAAAATAACGGTGAAACAAAGTCTTTTGTTGTCATAGCAACTCAGATGCGGATAGCAAGGGGCCAATAATTAACTAAGGTGCTGTGCAAAGTTGTTATGGCAACTATACATTTAATCAAAGCAACTATATATTTAATCAAGGAAAGGGACCTTGAGTATATGTCTGCATCGGAATTATTCTGGTTAAATTGCTTTAAAATATACCTGTTTTGTTTGAAGAGAAAGCAGCAGCATAAAAGCACAGCAAGCTACTACCTGACCCATTGTGGTCCTAACTGCCATAACTGCATTTGTGCATAAATTGTGTCACAAGAGACATAATTATTTTTTCTTGTCCAAACAATGCTAAGGGACAGTTCTGACATATGCCTTGCCAGTACCCAGGGATGCATCCATTTGGAAAAAGTAACCAGTGACCCAGGACATCTGCAGCTGCCTTGAAATGAATTCCATTGTTGGATAAGTCTGTAAGTTAAGCCTGTTACAATGACTTGATGTGATCTTGTGTTTTGATTTGAAATAAGTAAACCACAATGGGAAGACAGTATCAAAATAAGTGATTGTAGGAATTTCATTAGGAATGGGCTTCATGGGAAATGGTTTGCTATACACCCTCCCTGGTATTATGGCATAGGTACAGATTCCCATAATCCAGCTCATAGGATTTCTGATTTCCATGCCGGGTTGTGAAAGATGGACAGTGAAGAAAGCTGAGAGGAAGAAAAGCAACTCATTTTAGATATGGTGCTGGAGGAGAGTTCAAAAGAAACCAAGGAATACCAAAATACACACACACACACACACACACACACACACACACACACAAATGGGTGTAAGAGAAAATCCATCCTGATCTCGCACTAAAAGTGAATATGACTAAACTGAGGCTGTTGTATGTTGGTTGCATCATGAGAAAATGTGACTCATCGGAAAAGGTGATAATGCTTGGTAAGGTAGAAGGCAGTAGAAAAAGTAGGAGACTGCACTGCAGGTGGATTGAGCCAACCAAGGAAGTCATAGTGGTGAGTCTGCAAGACCTGAGCAGAACAACTGATGACCAGGGCTCTTTCTTGGAAGTTTCTCATTCATAGAGTTGCCATAAGTTGAGGTTGACTTGATGGTAAATAACAACAGGTTCCAAACTTGTTTTTAGGCTCAGTTTTGAATGCTGCACCTGACCTTTCAGCTCTGAAACCAACAGGGCCAGAATGGCATTATAAAATTATCCTGTATCTCACTTGACCCTGAATCACTCATATCCAAGAATGGGACTCATTATTTTAAAAAGGCAACTGAGAAAGATTTTTACAGATAAGAGTGCTATACTGTCTTTCATAATAAATTTCTAAATTTCATTACAAATTCATTATAAATTTCTAAAGCAATAAGTTGCAAAAATCCCTAATGAAAATTTAAGCTATCACAAAAGTACAATAAAAGCAAATACTACTATTACTATTAATGAGGGATGGGCCAACCGAATCCTTGAATCCTTGAGAAAGATTTGATATTCGCAAATCCGAATCCCTGTGCTAAAATAGGCAAACTGCATCTTTTGAATCCACCATTCAAATAGTTTGTTGGAGATTGGGATGCTTGAAAACCTGGGAGATGGCAAGTAGGTGAATTTTTCCTTTGGTGTACTAATGGCCTTTGCTAACAATTTCAGAAATTACATCCGGGCTTGTATTCTAAGATATTTAAATTGAACATTTACTATTTAAGTTCAGCACTATTTTCTGGCATGGAGAAATGCTGGGGTCAGTGGGTCTGATGCTTATCAGAAATAGTTGGGCAGAGGCCAAGGTCACACAATCTCATCTAGTGATTGCCACATGTAGGACAGTGTACCTCCTTCCACAAGACCAGTGCCTGGTTGTAAACTTATGGCTAGAATAGGATGAGAAGTGAAATGTCTGTCATGGTTTCTCATGAGCCACATGACAAACCACATGTAGCAGAATTGCTTTTTAAAATTGGTGCCTCCAGGGCCTGCTGAGGGCCTGATTGGGTGGAAGGTACAGTCTTCTGGAGATTTCAAGGACAGCTGAAAGATTCCTCTGCACAGCTCTCTTGCAAAGCTCTTTCATACACAAATCTGGGGTTTGTAGTTTTACCAGGTGTCACAGCTTTCTCTGCCAAAATGTGCTGGTGCACCATCAAATTACAAACCCAGGATGCCAGAAGGAGCTATGCAAAGATAATCTAATTTTGACCTGGATTATCTCTCTACTGTAGTATGTGGCCCTGTTTACACAGGCAGGAAAATGTGGGATTAATCCACATTTTCCTGCCTGTGTAGAAAGAGCCTTCATGTCATTTTCAATCTGGGGAGATCCTGAGGCAAAACTATGACAACTGTCCTGGCCAGATTTCTTCAGAGGGAGGCATGCCTTTGCCTAGGCTTTTGCTAAGGCTGAGAGAGTGTGTCTTGCCCAAGATTATCCTTCTTTCCTGTGCTTTTTAAACCCTTTTTTAAAAATAATTTGAAAGATTCGAGATTTGTGAGATTCATGGATTCCCAGAACCTTCCAGGGATTCGGATCTGGATTCAGATTTGGAAAATTCTGGATTCGTTCCATCCCCATTATTAAAAGTGATGATAACAACGATGGTAGTAATAGGCAAGAAGTTAAAAAAAATCTGAAAGAAGAATAGCAGCACTCTGTGGATCTCCTTTCCAAAAGAATCGCTGCTCCCAGCTCCTCACCTAAAGATTTGCTCAAAAGGCTACAATGAGCAAGGTGGTATTACCTGCTCAGATGTTTACTACCCCTTGCACTGGTAATTTTAACCCAGCCTGAAATGGATCTGGATAATCAACTTTATAACATCTTCCTGTAAAAGTCAGTAATGAAGTAAGGAAGTGCGTATGGAATCATTTATAGGCCACATACTTGAGCGCTTGGCTAAAAGTGCAAGGGAGGCCCATCTCTGAACTAGTCAACAAGACAGAGGTTTCTTAGGGAGGAGTCTGATAACTTTTTTTCAGATGACCCCTTAAAAATAAACTCCACCCTGTCGGCCAGGCTGATGCTTCTTCAGTAGCTACATGGCAAATCCATACATTTTGGACTTTAATTTCCACAGTTCCTTATCATTGGCCATATTGAGTGATGGTAATAGGACTTGTAAGCAATTCTCACACATGAAACACCCGAAGGGACAAATCAGAGTGGACAGTATAAATGACTTTATCATGCCACTGATGGTTACATGACATTAACCTTGAAAAAACCTGAAGTAATTCCCTTAAATGGTATTCTTCAAATGCAGAGAGGTATGGGATTGAAAAAGAAGCTTACATCACTACTAATGCTGCTCCAGAGTTAAACAGAATTCATCTTAAACAGATTTATTCTAATTATCTTTTTGACTACATAATCACTGCTGACTTTCATGGGAATACATGGACTCACTCACCTTGCATCTATTTCTAGTTTGGTGACAGCTCACTTTCTTTCCATATACAAGGTCCCTGGTACAATCCTCAGCATTTTCAGATAAAACTGGGAAATATCCCCAACTGAACCCTTGGAGGGTTGCTGTCAGTCAGTATAGAGCAGAGGTAGGAATATTTTTCCCTATGCAAGCCTGTTGACCTTTAGGAAGTACTACTTGAGGATCACATCTATTGGTCATCAGGGCAGAACTTTTGGTAGGCAGAATCCTGCCTGTATCTTGTTCTGCACCAACATTCTGGTTTTTGTTGTTGTGTGCCTTCAAGTCTTCCAGCTTATGGCAACCCCATCATGGGGTTTTCTTCGCAAGATTTGTTCAGCTTTACCCATTCTCCATTTCACTTTTTCAGTCACGTACACAGACAAAGGGGAAGAGCCCTGTCTTTCAGAGATGGCGTTTGTCTGTAACTGAATGTACTGGGCCAGAAACATGCTGGAACAGCTTCATAGCTGCTGTGGCAGCCATAAAGTTCTGAGCCACAATAGATATGGCAGTTTCAGTGTGGGTCCTAAATTCTGGATGAGGATATCCAAGACCAGGCTCAGGATTATCTGTGGGAGTCTAGAGAACTTCTGCAATTTTTACTGGGAAACTATGTTTCCTATGGTTCTGACACATCCCTAGTCCAGTAACCACTAAAAAAAATCTATTAATGCAGCTGTGACTCATCTAAACAGCTTCTGTTTTTCAAAAATTGCCTGAATTCCGCTTACCAAAGAGATTTTTTTTGATTGCAGACAGATTTTGTTTAACAATGCTGTTTCTGCTTCAAGTAAAGTTGCCAATAATGGTCTCTCATCCATTTCTTTTCTGACTGCTCTTTATGACACAGAATTGGATGCAATGACATGTCTCTTTGAAAAGAAAGAAAAAAGAAAAACTGCACACCTGCACCTAGTATTTGTCTCCTGCTTCCTTTTTTTCTGTTGTACTGAAAAAGTGTTGAATTTTGTTGAATGCTTTGCCTTTATTTTATCGCTTTTTTAACTTTGAAAATATAGTACAGGAAAAACATATCTTTGCAGTTATGACAAAAGATAGAATCTCAAGTTGAGCAGCATGCGAACTATACACCATGCTTCTTTGTTAATGTTTCCATTTCCTAATCCATCTTCTGCCTTCAAAATAAGTCACTAGTTTAGCTATGGATAATTAATAAACTATCGCTATGAGTCTTCAGTTTAACTTTGATTTACTGTGTTCCTGTCCTACGGTTTTCTTGGTAAGACTTGAATTGGAGGAGGTTTGCCACTGCCTTCCTCTAAGGCTGAGAGAGTGTAACTTGTCCAAGGCAACCCAGTGAATTGCCATAGCTGAGTGGAAATTCAAATCCTGGTGTCCCAGAGACCTAGTCTCACACTGAGACCAATACTTCATGCTGTAATTAATCAATTGTCAACAATATTTACAACATTGATATCGCATAAGTAGAATCATATGCAACAAAAACTATATAGTCTCATTCAAGAGCCAAAAAGTTTTCTAAATGATTTGTAATTCTCCAAGTCTACAATGGATAGTACGTGTAAGATATCCATAGCACGTGGGGGTAACAATTGAAAATGTCCTCTGTCTAGGGTGCCTTTAATACCACTGAACTGATAGTCCAAATTTGTCCAGACTTTTTTCTATTGTTATATTTTTTCTAAAAATTGTTTCATAATATTAATTAAGAGTGGATGCAAATACCAGTCAGGCAGTGTCCCCAAGTTTCCCAAATAGTCTTCTATTGTTAGGAGGCCTATTGAAGACTGGAGAAATACGTTTTTCCATATGCTTTTATTGAGAACATAAGAAAAACCCTTTGGGATCAGGGAAAAAAGGCTATCTAGTCTGGTATCCTATTTCCCAAGTTGTTGCCTATGGGAAGCTCAAGAGGAGGACATTGAGAGCAATAGATTTTTCCTATTTTTGTGCCCCCTTAACAGACATTCAGAAATGTGCTGCTTCTGATTCTAGATGTGCCATATAGAAGACCCTGAATAAATTACTTTTTTTGGATCACAGTTCTAAAAATCCATTGACCATGCTGGTTGGGGATTCTAGGAGTTGCAGTCCAACAAAGTAAGTTATCCAAACTCTGTAAAAGCAGTTCTAACTGCTAGCCCTTGGTAACCTCCACGAATTTGTTTCATTCACCTTCAAAGCCATCCAAACACGGGGCTGCTGCCCTATTTTGTGTTTTTCCTTGGTTTCTTTGGGCATCTTCTATGGTCTGAAATTGAATTCTACACTCTGAATCTCTGAGTGTTCAGCTTCATTAATGATGCTAGGTGGTGGTGTTACGGCATTAGGAGAAAAACATCTGTTTGCTTTATACTACACATCACTTTACCCATATCTAACAAGTCCCTCTTTACTCACCTTAAAAAAAACAACAAACATTGCTACAAACATTGCTATAGTTCCTCAAAGGGAAGCTGCTGTAACCGCTGATTATATTTATTGCCCTTTCCTGGCCCTTTCCCAGGTGTATGAAATGTGCTGAAATTACTCATTTTGGGGCATTGAAAAAGTGGCAGAAGGTATTCATAATGTCAAGTCTGAGTTGCAGGCACCTATCTGAGGTTAACCAGGAACTGAACCTGAGAGTGAGAGCTAGGGGATACAGAAAAATACATCAAGAAAGGCTCAGACCTGGTTCCAGCCCAAACAGGAGGCCTTTTATATTCTTTCTTATGCAAGAAGATCCAATTGCCACTCTGCATACACAGGGCTGGTCTAGACATTGTGAGTACCTCCCTTCTGGAAAGATGTTCCAAGCTGCAGGGTGTTTAATCATAGGGGGCAACTACCAAAAGAGCAAAAGAGCCCTGATGCTAGGTTGGGCCAAGGCTGACACATAGGAAATCTCAGTCACAAATAGTGACTAAAGGCAAGCTTTCGGAAACAGACTTCCCCTTATGGTAACAGTTTTTACGGGCTTCTGGCCTCTTTAAAGGGAAAGCATTTTCTTCATCTCATCACTATCACAGGCATGTTTGGTAAGTACAGTAGCCCCTCCACATTCATGAGAGCTCAAGGCACAGAATCCTCATGAAAGTGAAAAAACCATGAAGAACTCCACTCTGTCCCCCTGTGATACCCGTCCCATTCCCCTCTGGAGCTTCTCCCCTCCCATTCCTTTGCCTCTGACCCCCAGTCTTGTGGGAGAGAGAAAAAAGGCAATTTAAAAGCCTTATGGGTGCTTTCCCCTCAGACAGAGAAGAAAGGAGTTCTGGAATTCTAATTACTTCTGGTGGCCGTCTTAAAAAGGAAGGGATAGGAGCAAAGAGAGCATCTGACCAATCAGCAGCCAATACACAGCAAAATGTGCAACCACATGGCAGAGGGGCCATGCCTTCAGCAGTGGGAGGGGGCTTTGCTTACCCCAAAGAAAAAAAGCTCCAGTTTAAACACAAACCTGGCAAGCCTGGGGTGAGGAAAGTGGGAGAATGGGAGGAGAACAAGGGGGGGGAGGCAAGCATGTGCCTTGTGAATAATCAAATTTGCAAAGGTTAAACCTGCAAATGTGGAGGGAGGACTGTACATGTGAGAGGACCTTGGTGGCTGTTCTCAAGCTGTGGAACTCCCTCCATATGAATGCATGCATGTGCACAGACACACACAAATATGAAGGAGTTCACTATTTCCCCATGTTGTCTGCTCCCTCCTGCTGAATGCTGGTGCTGGTCACAGTTTGAGACACTCTGAGAGAGGGAAGAGAAAGGGGAGAAGCAGTCATGCAGATCACACATCTCACAGAAGACTGCAGCATAAACATTTCATTTCAGTAAAAATATACAGACATCCATACACTTTTAAGACAGCACTTTCTCCCTGAGATTTCTTTGCTACCCTGAGGCCTGGAGAAGAGTGGTTAGATCTTGAGATCTTGGAGTGCATGTCTTAACACCCGCATTCCAAATCTCCATAACTGAACATAGCTTCAGAATGGATTGGCTAATACTTCTCTTTGTTGATCTCAAACAGAAGGATATATATATATATATATATATGGTATTGTAGAATTTCAAATATCAGGGGATATTGTGGCTCATTGGAGAAAAATGAACTGTCCTTAGAAAAGCAGAGCTGTCTCAGAGAATAAAGAAGAGGGACCAGGATGCACAAAGTCTTTTTTCTTTTGCGCTATTATTTAAAGCCTGGAGTTTCTGAATACGAGCAAGCCCAAATGTCACTTCCCTGAATCCAAATGTCAAGACTTGAGCACATCTCAAGGGTTTGTGCTTCTTAAAATGCTATTAAATAGCAGTAGCATGGGACAAACAATGGCATTTTGAGAACTTGAACCTGAAAACACAAATGTCAGAGTCCAGCTTGGTTGTTTAGAAGTGATGTAGAATAACCAAGGTATGTACTATCAAGAGGCAGAAAGGAAGACCTAACACTTGCTTTGTCCGGTTCAGATTTATGGCTGGAAGCCTGCGTGTCATGTGCCTTTGCCATTACTTTCTTTTACAGAGGCTCTGTGTAACCAATTTCCCAAACTTCTCATTTTCCCCCCAAAACCTCAACATTTAAAGCTGAAAAACTAGTTTAGAAATTTTGCATAAAAAGGAAAAGTGATTATAAAGAAACTCTAAGACCCATAAAGTGATAACATGCAGTATAGCAGTAAGAGTGCTAAACTGGAACCAGGAAGATTCAGGGCCTTTCCGCACTACACTGTTATAGTGCTATTATTCCACTTGCAACGTCATATGGAAGCCTGGGGTTTGTGATTTGGGGAGGGGCATTTAGAATTCTCAGCCAGAAGGCTCTTGGGCCTCAGAAACTACAAACCCTAGAATTCCACAGGATGTTGAAAGTGGAATAATAGCACTATAACAGTGTAGTGAGGAAATGGTCCCAGATTCAAGTTTCCATTGAACTGTGAAAGACATTGGGTGACTTTTGGAGAGTCACTCTTTCCAATCTGATGTGCCTCACAGGGTTAGGTGGGGACAAGAGCCACCTGTACCATCTTTGCTCATTGGAAGAAAAAGAGGAGATAAATGTGACTCACTAAACTTACAGTTGCTAGTGGAGATCATGTAATCGCTGGGTGGCAGGAGCTGTTTTTCACTTTTTATAAACCTGTAAGTAAAGAAAAGGACCATCTCCATTACGAGCTAAGAGATGGTCACATGCACAGGAGTCCCAGCCCCTCCCGTCTGCTGACTCATGACTACTACTACCTCACCTGGACATTGCCTTATTTGGAAAGTAGCTTGTGATTGGAAGAAACCTCATATTACCTGCCCCTCTGGGCATTTTCTTATATGGATGGAAGTTTCTGGACATTACCTAATATGGGGCAGATGGTCTGTGATTGGTGGAAAAATGCTGCAGTGGGTGTGTATGCTGTTTACCTGGATAAAAAGGCCTTGCCAAGTCTTTGTTCTTTGTTCTGAACCTCACGGCACCCTGCTGCAGCAGAACTTCTTATATTTTTGTACTCAATAAATCTGGCCTCTAGCCTTTGAACCAAGAAACGTCTGGTCATTTGCCTGTTTCTCAAAAATCTGTCCTTAAGGGCAAAGAAGGTGACAAACCCAGTTTCTTGAATATTCAAGAAGCTGAGCTATGGCCTAGTCATCAGCAGCTAGTGGTCCAAGGAACATGTGTGCCTTGGATGAGGCACTCCTTGCCTCCAAACTTTGTTCCTGGGCCATTCCAGGCCTATTGGCTTAGAAAGTGTGCATAAGTGGCGTATCATAGCAAAAATATTGTACAATAGAATTTAAGAGCTTGAGGAGAAAAACAAAACAAAATGGGGCTTATTATGTTGCCTTTTAGCCTAGAAGACATTTATATTAGCATGTCCCAGGCAGATGCCATAACTAAACTAGATTTTTTTTTCCTCATAGCCTCTTGTCCAGTGTATATCATAGGGCCATCTAATGGAAGATCTTAGTATATGATTGGATTTTAAAAGATGTCCACTTACTTATCCAAGTCTCAAGTCATTAAAGATTTAAAGGCTTGCCTCCTTCCCATTCTACTGATAGAAGCACTTTCATCAACAGAGTGACACCACTCATCTCAACCCTATGTTCAGTGACATGGTCATTCCCCTCTAAGGAACAGAGCTCTAATGGAATGGAACAGTATCCTCCTCCTGCCTCCCCCTTAATTTGATCTAGCAGATTAGAGAAGTCTGTTTAAATGCCTATGGGTGGAGGAATTTCATTCATTCATTCATTCTTTCATTCATTCATTGCCTTTATATGCTACCCTTTTCCTGAGGTGGAACCCATGGTAGCTCACAAAGATGAGACAATGGATTCAAGCTACAGGAAAGGAGATTCCACCTGAACCTCAGGAAGAACTTCCTGGCAGAACTGTGTAGCGTACATGACCCTCCTGGATTGGGTGGCTGTGCAAGGTTCAAAGTGCAAGATGCTGGGAGGCAAGAACCAAGTCAGTTCTGGTCTTTGAGGATGCAGTTTATTAAGCGAAGAAGCAAAAAGAAAAATGAAAGGCATACAAGCATCCATACACTCTGACTCCATCAGAAAGGCAAAGTGGGCGATGGAGCAGGGTTTTCTTTGTTCCCACAGATCATATAGGCTTTTCGTACGCGAGTGGCAAAACAGGCTGCCAATCCATCAACCCACCATGCCAAAATGGGCAGGAGGGGGGCTATCCCACCTTGGACGTCAATTACTGAGACACCCATGGGCCAGGTGCATGATAGGCTCATGGCCAAATCTCATTATCTGCCCAAAACGGCAGGGGTGGTCTCTAATCAGGCTTTGCTCTCCCCTCACTGTACCGGGTGGTGCAGGGAGCGAAGCACCCATTGTTAACATTCCTTGGCTATTCTCACAGGACTGCAGCATACAAGGCAGCCTGACCTAGCAATGCAATAGCATGAGCTAACCCCCCAAGTATGTTCATCAGTGCGAAAGCAGGGTGACCTGAAATGTGTGAGTGTGCAACACAGGGCCTACTCCGAGGGCCTTGGGCCCAACAAGCTGTTTGGCCGTGGCATATGCTGCCTCAGAGTGTGGTGGAGTCTCCTTCTTTGGAGGTTTTTAAGCAAAGGCTAGATGGCCATCTGTTGGGAGTGCTTTGATGTGTGTTCCTGTATGGCATGGGGTTGGACTGGATGGCCTCTGTGGTCTCTTCCAACTGATTCTATGAAGATCAACTAAAATCCAACTCCTCGCTCAGAATTAAAACACAATTAAAAAGCCATCATATTAAAATGATTGATTTCTTTAAAAACTATAAAAATGTTCAAAAAACATTTTTTACAAACCTAAAAATGGAGGACTCACATCCCTGAAACCAGCTACTCATTAAAAGCTTGTTTAAACAAAAAAGATCTTTGCTTGCCTTGAAAAGGAGAGCAGAGAGGGGGCCAGGCTAGCCTTCTGGGAAGGGAATTTCACAGGGTGGGAACAGCTATTGAAAAGACTTGCTTCTATGTCCTTGCCAGATGGGCCTGGAATGGTAGTAGGACTGAGAGAAAGCCTTCCCCTGAAGATCATAAGAATCTGCCATGTTTAGATAGGGAGCTAAGGAGTCTTTCAGATACATTACTCCTAGGCTTTATAAGGCTTTTTGGTTGTGACCAGCACCTTAAATTGTGCCCTGAGATGAACTAATATCTATTTTGGACTTGCTAAAGTTGCTGAACAGTTTCCAAAATAGAATGTATTACTATAGTCCAAATGGGATATAACCAAGGCATGTGGTATCATATACAGATCTAACTTCACAAGGAATAGGTGCAACTGGAAGGTGGTTTGTGGCATTATATTAAATGTTTGGACTATAAATGAATGAACATTCATAACATCTTAACATCTTGAACTGTTGGACAGTTTGGGCCATTTGACCCATGCATGCAGTGCCAAATATGTTCCATCAGGTTGTCCTCAAGTTTGCACATGAACAAATAAAAGATCCATTGTCACTTGTTTCTTATAATCTCAGAAGTTAGAACATATTTTCCATGATTCCAGGAATACCTATAAACAAATGTGTACATATTATACTTGGGGTTGGGTTGTTGTTGTATGTCTTCAAGTTGTTTTCAACTTATGGGAACTGTAACACAAACCTATCATGGGGTTGTTACCCCAAAATATGGGTGACTCAGGAGTCCACCCGTGATGGCAGGATCTCTGTGAAGTGTTGGGGAATTTTAGCTCAAAGAGGAGGTCTGAGAGAGGGAGGTAACCTTATGAGTTCTTTTACACCTGTGTCTACTGGTACAAATGCAGGGAAGAACCAGCTGGAGATCCAAAAGTAAGCTTATTTGTGTTATTGCGGGTACTGCAATCATACACACAAGATCCAAGCAGTCACATAATCACACATGGCTAACTGAAGGAAAAGGGAGGAAAGTTTTGGATAGTGAGATTTTAAGGTGAAATGGGTGATATTTACCAATCTGGAGAGCACTGAAGAAGTGATGCAGCTTAGACTAGGAGTCCAAGGGCAGTATGCAAATAGGAATTGGAGCAGCAGAGTGATGACCAGCAACCAGTATACTGCAAGTTGCCTAGCCAAAAACAAGGGTTTAAATATTCTCTTTCTACCTGGAGGGTGAAGGTGCTAATAGCTCTCTGGCAGAGTAAACAATGGAGTCTGGAGGGTGGACAATTGTGTTAGTTGTCGGACAGGTATGGGGACAAAAGAGAAGTTTGCTATTCAGAGGAAGAGGAGCTAAAACAATCAGCTATCCTGTGGGAATAGGATGCTTGGACACGGTTGTCTCTAAAAGGGTGAGTCATCGAAGGCTAACTGTAAATACATTATTGCTGGAGCTTACTGGTGACTTCCTGACTATGATCTGGCTATGTCTTGAGGTCTTTCCTGACCTGATGTTGCAATGCACGTATGCAGCCAGCTTTTCCTCTTAGCCAACATGGCCGTGCAACCACAGCAGAGTATAATTTATATTTATGCCAATCAAATATTTGCCAATTAAATATATATTCTGCCAATTAAAACATATCAAAACATGGGGGTATATGGCTTACTAAAAGGGTTTGCTTGGCAAGATTTGTCCAGAGTGGGCTTGCCTTTTCCTTCCTCTATGGCTAAGACTGTGTGACTTGCCCAAGCTCATCCAGTGAGTTTCCATGACTAAGCACGGACTCAAACCCTGGTCTTCAGAGTCATAGTCCAATGCTTAAACCACTACACCATGGTGGCTATCCTGTCCTATCTGCTCTGTAGATGTGCCACATGAAGACTCATGGCTACTGATGTGCATCATCACATGGGAGAACTGGCCCATCCCAAACTGAATTATTCCCTCAGAAGCATGTACTTGCTGAAAACATTCTTTTGTTTCTTCTGATGACTTTTGTGACAGTAGCAAAGCAGGAATTTCTCAGGGGTAGTGGTTGGAGAGACTTGAAACTGGAATAGATTTTTGGAAGAAGGATCTAATAAATCTCTGTAATAAAAATATTCTTCATGGAACCGGAATATGTTCTTCCTGTTGTATTCAAGACATCATAAAATAAACAAGAAAGGGGAGAAAATTAAGGGCTGGAGATGTGATAGAAGTAAAACGGAAGAGATTTCTAATTTTTTGTTTGTGAAACCCAAGCAGCCTGGATGACAGCATTTTACAGTACTTTGATGAGAAATCTAATTAATGTTACATTACAGTAGAAGTGGAATAAAAATACCGGGGTCATATGACATGCACAGGAGCATCACATAAATTCTGAGTATAGCTTGGCAATTAGAACAGCAGCCAAATGGATTTATAATGAAGGGGGACTTGAAATGCATTCATACCCTTTATATTACCGTGGCAATTACCCACAATTGGAGTCACTTTAATGATGCTATTTTGGTGAGAATGCTAACACCTTGTACTAAATAGCTGGCCAAGTACATACCTCAGTGGTAATATACATCAACTTTTAAAAAATCCTAAACTAATTGTGATGCAGCTCTGAAGTGTTTAAAGATTAAGTAGTCTTAATTATTATGAATTCTCATTTTCTGGCAGCCAAAGTGCTGGAAGCTTCTGATGTCAGTACATGTTTGAATGGACTGGATACTGCCCAGTTAACTGATTTACAATACTGTACTATATCATGGCATGCTATAAGGGACATAAATCATTAACACCCTACCTCATTTAATGTTAATATATTAGATAATGTGCGCTCCTAGAACTGAGACAACTTCTGTAAAATTGAGGCATGTGAAAAAGTCTATGTGTAAAGGCCTTTACACTACACAGTTACGGCACTGTGATTCCACTTTAACTGTCAGTGCTGCATCCTATAAATTCCTGTTTTTTGTAGTTTAATTAAACTCTAGAGCAATCTGGCTGAGAATTCTAATTGTCCCTCCCTAAACTCCAAATCCCAGGATTCCATAGGGTGGAGCCATGGCAGTTTGAATGGAATCATAGTGCTGTAATTGGATAGTGTGAAAGGGCCCTAGATTTTGTTCCATTTCTCTATATCCCAACTATATTCTTGTCCCATCTTTTGTATGTATGAGGCTGTGAGATGTTTTCCCACATAGAAATTCATGCATATTATTTGTACAAATCTTCTCTAATGTATGCACTGATGTGTCTTTGTATACGTTTTTCAATAGGATGCCTTTTGAGCCGTTCACCATTGAAATACATGCATAGCTTTTATCTGAAATGCACCTCTTCTTACCTAACTCCTTATCCTTATCTCCAAGCATCAATCTACATTCATTTCTGCTTTTTAAACCCATTCTTTGTTCCTCATAACTGATTAAATTACAAGGGCACCTAGACAAGTTTATAGGGCATCAGTGATTGCATCTTTTGCCACCTTGTGTACATTTTTTAAAGAACAATCTTTTATTGATTTTATAATTTGCAAGCATTACAGTCACTGCAAACATGCATGGTACAACATCCTCTCGTACCCTCACCTCCTTCCTCTTACAGGATTTAGATTTAGTATATCTCTGATGTCCACAATGAAGTGCTCTTTCCTCTCTTTTGCATATAGCTCAAACCAGTGATTTGTCTGAATTGCAAAGTTTCTAGTGTAGATTGTGAGCTTTTTGGAAAGCTATTTTTTTTTACTCATTTTACTCTGCAAACATTAGTGGATAATGATGACACACGATGTGGTGGTGATGGTGGTGGAGGAGGAGGAAGAAGAGAAGGAAGGGGAGAGTGGGCATGATTCTTCTGATTTTGCTACCAGTGTTGCTCCATTTGAAGACAATTACAGCATTCCAGAAATAGAAGACAGTGGGATGCCAGAGGAAGACAGGTGAGTTCGCACTACGGATAGTATAGCAAGCATGGGAGAGTCAGGTAGGAGAAGGTGAGGGGAGAGAAAAAGCTAGATGACCTGATTGTGAATATGGGCAAGGATTCAGTTTTGTCTCTTGGGAGACTGGTGGACAGAAAAGAACTGTGAGATAGATCCAGTGATCTGGGGAGGAAGTAAAGTGAAAGATTTGACCTCAATTATAACTTAGGTCTCCCTCGGCCAGGTTCAAGCCTGGGATATATTCAGTTCTGTCAAGAATTACAGAAAGGCTAAGTTGTCTGAGTTGCAGAGGGAGGCTTATCAATAAAGAAGTTAACAGGTGTAAAAGTAATGTATTATCAAAGGTTACGTATATTCATATATTCCTGGCTGTTATTAAATCCCTGCCCCTTGCCTCCATTCCCAAGCAAATACAAAACAAATTACCCTTTCTTGTTTGTTATGAGCTTGAAAAACCTCCCTACAAACTCCACCCCCATTCGCTTCAATGATTGAATTAATTCTGCATGCATAATTCCATTGTGAATGTAGATCTTTGTTGATAAAAGCTTGCTTGTGTGAAAGCTGTGTACCTTGTATGTTGACAGACTTTCTGGCTGAATGGCGTAGCGATGGTTTAATGGCTCTGATGCATATTGAGGAGCTCCAGTGTAAACACAGGAATATTTGCAACCACTTATATGAGTTGGTGAATACTCAGCCCATTAAATTGGTAACCCAAATGCATGCAGGCATTTCCCTTCAAAGAAGAACACAGAAAGATAATGTATGCACATTACTGTGGCCCTGGACCTGTGTGGCTCCAGGTGCTGGACGGGAGGAACTGCTTTTGCTGGCCTCCAGTGGATAAAGGCCAGACAATGGTGCCTGGATGGTGAGCATGGGGGATGGGGTGGGGCTGGAGGATATTTAAGGTCCCACCACTTTCACCTTCTCTATTGGCAGCTAAACTTGACCCACAGGGTCTTATCACAGCCCTATGATGTCAAAGGAATCTCCTACCATCTCCCATTGCAGCCACGCCACCCTCTGACTGACTCCTCCTCTCTGAGACATTGAAACAAGCCAAAATTTGGTCAGAAAGTTTAACCCTGGCCAAACCTCTGGCAACCTTCTTAGGGGGCAAGGAGGAATGCTTAAGGGTACCCTGATACCTCCACCCTAGATAAAATTTCATGAGTACACCCCCTCTCCCTTCTTCTCTGAAGAGGATAATTCAGGACATTGTTGCTTGATAGATCACCTCTTAATGGGACCTTAACTCCCACTCCCACCCTTCTTAGATATCATATCTAAAGAATGGGACAGGAGTCTTAGTCGAATTACTAATCCACTAAGTAGTGCCAGAAACTCCGGTCTTGGAAACTATCAGAAGCCTATAAGGGACTACACTTCCTAATTGGGGCCTATTAGGGCCCATAAGGCCCAACCAGAGCTTATACAACCTAGGTTTTGTTTTCTAATGTTGTTTTATTTTATAGATTCTAGGTTTTGTCTGGAGAGGTGGTGGGTCCTGATCAGTGGCCCTAACTGGGTGGCTCTTAACTAGGTGGTGAGCCAGGCTGGAAATGGCTATTTTGCTGCTCAGCTTGGGCTGAGTGACCAGGTCACAGTGGAATGACTTGGGGGCAGAGGGAAGCCTTCAGTGACATGGTTTATTCCCTCTATTGTTTGCAGAGCTCAGAGAGCCTCTTCTTCACATTTTGGTCATTCACTTGGGAGGGAATAACCTAGATTTGTTGAAGGGCAAAGACCTCATCCTTCAAGCTCTACATGAACTTTCAGGTCATACAAAATATCTAACTGGGAATAATATTGATGTGGTCAGAAATTTTGTTTCAACAAGTCTGGCATGGTGAAGGTGATCCCTGATTCATTGATATAGACCTCAGAAGGGTAAATAGGAAAATACTTAATGCTCTAAATAGGGGGGTTGGGCCACTTCCTCTTGCATCCCAATATAGTTTTTTCAGTGCCCTGAGCTCCACTGAACAGACAGTGTATGCTTATCTGAGGAGGATAATAGGGTGTTCCTGTGGGGGACTTGCAATAAGGGGTGAAAGCCATTTTTACCAGCCTGGTGGGAGAAGAGAACTAAGCAGATGCTTATTCCTCAGCAGTGGCAGGTAATGGGAGAAGAAATAAGAATTCGAGTGAACACCTTGGCACCCTTTTGGTGAAGGGAAGAGCTCTGGAACTGCCTTTTTAGGTCCTGAGACGTAGTGTGATAGATGATGGCTCAGAGGTTGATGAGCAATTAACTGTGCCAGAAATAGATCCAGTGATAGACCAAACTACCTTGTCAACATCCCCATCAGCTGAAAGATAAGCTGAGACTGAGTTGTTGCAACCAGTGCCAGAGGGAGAAGGGACCAGCAATGATCTAGAGGAATTAGATCCATCTTTTCCCCCAGCCTCCAATCACAGAGGAGACAGAAATGAGCAGCTCAGAGGGAAGCCATTTTGGTGAGATTAAGAAAACAGAACAATGATGAGTAACACCTGTTTCCATTGGCTATGCTAGTCTCTTGTGTGGCTTGCTGTTTTTTTGTATCAAATAACTACTCTAGCCCTCATGACCAGTGTGCTCTGGATCTGTTGACTCTTTTTGGACAGACCTTCAGCATTCTGGACCTTTTGGATTTGACCTTGACTTCAGCTTGGTTCAGTGCTTCTACTGATTGTTTGCATTGGACAGTCCCCATTGCCTCCTCCTCTTGGGCTAATACTATCACCTTCCTTCCCTTGCTGGCAGAGAGGCATAAGCTAGGAGTTGAACTCTGAGACCTGGGGGTTGGGGAGGGAGACTACCCTTGGGGTTGGCCTGGGGGTGCTTTGCTCTCACTTAAGTTCTGAGATTTAAGAGTGGGTTTCCTGGGTCTTCCTTTCAGTAAGATGAGGAACAACCTAGCTATTGGTTGCCCTCGGTATTCAGGTGAGAAAGCTGAAGAGCAAATCATGGAGTGATGCCTGGCTTCAGCTGATCCCACTCTAGGTTGCTCCCCATTCTTGTTCTTTTCCAATTAAGGAGATTCTAGGTTAAATAAAGAGACCCTTATTCAACCCAGTTATTGGTGTCTAGTCTTATTATTCTATGGTTGGTCAGCAAATAGAGTACTGATGTTTCACATGCTGTGGTGTACTTAGGATTCATTCAGCCACAATGCTGAGATGGCATTCACAGCATTTATTCAGAACAGTAGGCCACTTTGGTGGTGCTTTGAGAAAATTCAAAAACTCCAAGTCACTGCAGGTTCTCTCTGATCTATAGTCCAGATTAATCTGAAATATAAACACTGTCAGCTTCACTTTCCCCCACATTCTAATCTTACGAAATTTGGTAAATTCTGATTTTAGAAATGGCTTATTCATTGGCAATCAAAAGATTATTTGTTGTTGTTGCTGTTATTGTGTGCCTTCAAGTTATTTTCAACTTATGGTGACCATAAAGCTAACCAATCGTGGGTTTTTCTGGGGCTGAGAGAATATGACATGCCCAAGGTCACCCAGTGGGTTTCCGTGGCTGAGCAAAGAATTGTGGAACCCTGGTCTCCAGGACTGTAGTTCAATGCTCAAACCACTAGACCATGCTGGCTCTCAGTTAGGTACTAATTTATGGTGGAGAGTGCATGTGTGTAGCAGGTAGCAGTTCTGATTAAGGGTAATTACACCAATGACTAAGTAACAAATTAAGACTTGGTTAATGATAGGAAAGGTCTCTAATGGTGCTAAACCAACAAAGAGCAAAGCAAGTTTTCAGTTTTGGTAGAAGTGAGAGAATAGGGTGTGGGAAAAGAAGAGGCAGAAAAATCCCAAAGAGTATTAGTTTATATCTTGAAGAGGTTAGGATAGGTAGATAAGTGATAAGGGGACTTTACTTCACTGAAAGTAAAGTAAAGCAAAGTAAAGTAAGGTAATCCTGTCACTGTTGTTCTACCTAATACATCTTTAACTCTTTCAAATGCTGGGTGTTACTGCATTCCCAACAATTCACACACATGTTTATATCCAGTGGTGACGTTTATGTGAGAATCAAGTCTTTCCTGGTAAATTAGCACAGATAGAATTTTTTTTATTTCCTGAAATACCTACAGACACATGGTGGTGATGCCTCTGAGGAGGAGGTCAGTTCCCAAATACAGGATGTAGATGTTTGGAGGAATGTGACACATAGAAGTAGAAGGACCGGGGATCATTCCGTGAGTTTGGAGCTACTGAATTGATTTCAGGCTCTTTTCCTTACAAGTGATGACAAGGAACCAGGAGCAAGAGCAACAATGTCAGTCCTCAGAGAATGTGCAGATGACCTTGGAAGATTCAGCACATTGAATGCCCCTGCCAGTCCCCAGAGGAGATGTGTGTTGGTCATAAGGGACTTTCTGCTGAGGGGAAAAGAAGCAGTGGTTTGTGGGCATGACAGGATGTTTCAAAAGGTTTGCTGTCTTCCTTTGGCAAAAATCTTTGATATAACAGCAGAGAGGCTGACAAGACTCGTCAAGCCCGTGTGGGAATCAGTGTCACTGCAAGGCATTGCCTTCAGGCTATCACAAGGGATTACGAGGTTCTGGATAGGAAGCTGAAACACAGGTTGTCAGTTCCTCTCTCCTCCCAGTTGAAGGACACAACCCAGAAGAGAGAGAAGAATAGTGGAGGTGAACAACTGGCTCTGCACATGATACCACCAGGAATAATTTGGCTTCTTGAATCATGATCTACATTTTCATGAAGATGGACTTCTGGCAGTTGATGGCTTGCATCTCACAGCAGTTGGCAGGAATGCTTTTGCTAAGAGATCCACAAACCTGATCAGGTGGGCTTTAAACTGAGTTGTGAGGGAGGAAACCAGTATTTTTGAGGGCAGGAGTTCATCAAGTGGTAGAAATATAGCCTGGATGTTATAGAAAGAACTGAGTGAATAATACAAGAATCTAACAGCAGAAGGGGGAAAAAAAGCTGCTAGGGAGATGTCTCTACACTAAAGCTCAGAGTATTAACAATAAACAAGATGAATTCTTGAAGTCTTAATACAACAAATTAAATATAATATAATATAATAGGCATCAATGAAACTTGCTGGGACAAGTCTCAGGGCCAGAAAGCAGTCATAGAGGGGTATAATCTATTTCAGAGAAATAGACTGAATAGGAAAGGAGCAGGAGTAGCACTGTATATCAAAGATGTTTGTACCTGTGAAGAGAGCCATGATGTAAATCCTGGAATCCAGGTTGAGAGCATCTAGGTAAAAATTAAGGGGGAGAGAACAAGCAATGTCATTGTGGAGGTCTACTACTGACCCCCAAGCCTGACTGAGGACTGAGAGATATATGTTGTAAGTCAAACTCTGCTAAGAATAGATCACCCAGCAAATTTCTCACTTGTCTTGCAGACAATTTCATTGTCCAGAAGGTGGAAGAGGCAACAAGAAGATTGGCTATTTTAGTTCTGATTCTAACCAAATTGATGACCTGTTCATGGAGTGGAAATGTCAGGATCCTAAGGTGGGAGTAATTATGTTCCTGTAGAGTTTGTTATACAGTAGAAAGGGAAAGCCAAGCATAGTCAGACATGCATTCTAGACATTAAGAAAGCTCATTTCAGTAAACTTAGGGAAATACTGGGAGTAATCCCATGGCCAAAAAAAAAAAAAAAAAAGGGAGTTCATGATGGCTGGGAGTTTCTTAGAAGTGAGATGTAGAAGGCACAATTTCAAACAGTTCCAGTGAGAAGGAAAAAATGGGAGTTGTCTAAAGAAACCAAGGTGGATGTCTAAAGAACTTTCAACTGAACTGAGACTTAAAAGGGACACGTACAAGAAGTGGAAAAAGAGAGAAACCATCAAAGAGCCAGCACATGCATGTCAGAATAGCTAAAGCACAGAGTGAGCTCAGGATTGCTAGAGAGATTAAAAACAATAAAAATGGCTTTCTTGGTTATGTCTGTAGCAAAACGAAATGAAATAGGACCAGTATGTAGAGAAAATGGCAAAATGCTAACAGAGGAAAGGAAAAACTCAAAACTACTCAATCTTTTCTTTGCCTTGGTCTTCTCCCAACAAGAAAACAGTTCTCAATATTGAGAAAATGGAGCAGATGATGCTGTTGGGGAAATGTAGTACAGAATAGGTAAAAAGGTAGTACAGGAATACCTGGCTACTCTAAATGAGTTCAAGGCTTCAGGCAGAAGTAATCTCAGAACCACCTGGGGAACAGGTGAAATCCCAGCAGATTTGTAATTGATTGACCAACTAAACCCAAAGGCTGCTCATCATGGCTCCTTGTCATCCTGGAGAAAAGTGACGAGTGGGGTGCCACAAGATTTTGTCTTCAGTCCAGTGCTATTCAACATCTTTAAACATGACTTGGATGATGGACTACAGGGCATGTTTATCAAATGTGCAGATGACACTGAATTAGAAAAGGCTAGCTAATATCACAGAGGGCAGGATCAAAATTCAACATGACTGGGTCTGAGATAGTGTGACATGCTGATGGTCACCTGTTGCGTTTCCATGGCCAAGTAGGGAATCAAACCTTGGTCTACAGGGTTATAGTGCAATACTCAAAACACTATATCACACTGGCTTCTTACCAAAGTATAACTTCCAAGACTCCATGGGATGAAGCCATGGCAGTGAAAGTGGAATTAAAGTTCTATAAACATAGGAGGCTGTGGCTATGTTTCAGTTAAAAACAACAGCAACACAGGAGATCCTATTTGTGGATCTCCTACATTGTGTCTGGTCTGAGTAACAATTTAATGAAGTTTTATAGGAAATGAGCTGCTTTTATAGAATCAGACTACTGGTCCATTTCACTCAAAATGAGCATTTTCAATGACCTTTCCTTGCTTTGGCGCCTGTTCCTTTTGTACTTTCCACTAATTGTCTCAGCTAACTTGGAAGGGACAATATCATTTCTTTGATTCTTCTCCAGCTGAGGTTTAAATATGAGCACCATTGAAGGATGGAACCAGAATCCATTTTCACATTTTTAATGGGATTTATAACTCTCTCCAAGAGGGTTGATTCTGTTTCACTCTATACTTAATACATGATCCTAAGGCAATTATTGTAACTTAATAACTGGGGTGCTGCTGTCTAACCCATTCCCTAATTAGAAAGGGTAGTAATTCACTTTTTGAGAGTAGTGTAAGATGTAAATAAAGGCATAATTGTATTGCTGTTTTCTTTTCTTTATGTGCCTAAGAGCAAATTTATTTCCATTAAATGGAGAAATGACATGAGAAATGGAGAGGACAAAAGCAAGCCAAGGAAATGGAAGTACCCCTTAGATATTACACGTCAGTTGTAAAAACAGGCAAGAGAAATAATAAGATCCTATTGGTTACGTTCATCTCTTTCTTTTACCAACCCACAGGGATTTGTCTGTAATTTCTGTGAAGTACAAGAGCATGTTTTTTTCTCACCAGTCTGTCAGGTTTCTTGGTTGTTTACAGCTTTCTCTCTTTCTAATCCTTCCTCATCTTCCTTTCTGTCCTTTGTAAGACCTGACAGGTTAGCAGTTTGCAGTTGATCATTACTTATCTGGAGTCATTATTTCTTAGCGGTGTTTCCTCCTACCAAGCAACATTTATTCTCATGCACCCTCCAACTACACCCCCCACTGCCCTGACATTTGATTGCAGAAACTGTTGAGAACCTCAATATTCAAGGGTGTCGTATGATTTGAAAATGAAGAATTCATGCTGGAGAGTTAACAGAAACAACTTATTTATTTATTTTGCTGAATGCTACACCAGAGAGCTCCTTAAACTGAGGCACAATGCATTTTTAAAATAAATATATTTTGTGGATTGAGCCTCTCTATGCTCATATTGAGGGGAAGAATGCTTGCTTTCACTCATGGGGCCAGAGAAGGCCATTAAACATTAAACAGCTAAAACGGAACAAACTGCTGTCGTAGCCAAGTGATTCTACAAACACATGGATCTGTCTGTTTCCTGTCTTTGTCATTTTGTATGGAATTGTATAAATCCATTCTTTTCCATGATCGCATAAATCTGGTGCTTGATTCTTCATAATCTTCCCAAAATAGGTAATTAAATGCTTATTTTCCCTCTCAAAACACAAATTCAAAGGTCTGTTTTGGTAGATTTAAGCTTCAGAGAGTAGTGCCACAATATTTGGAGAAAAGCAAAGTCAGGTTAATGGCTAGGTTATTATCTAAGTAGTAATATGAGAAATCAGTAATTGTCTTATAGGACTTTGCAGAGATAGAATTCTGCAAGTATTTCAAAACTCTTGGAGTGGCTGGAGACTCTGAGATGCATTCAAGATTTCTCTAGACTCTTGACTTGTCATGTCCTGATTGGAATAAAAGGTAAGAGCACTGACTATTTTTTTAAAATTACAGGCGCCACTTCTTGTGGGTACATCTTTTGATCTTTTCTCTAGATCAAGTGTGAGTATTCCTGGCCATTGTATTCTTCTGGGCAGGAAGGAATATGAAGGACTTCCTGTTCCAATTGAACTTTGCCTCAGTGACATGATCTTCCTGGCCTCTGCCATTCTCTTGTCTCCTTGGTTATTTTGTGGTCCTGACTCCTGGCTTGTGCCTTAGTCCTAATTTTCTAGTGCTTTGGACTTGACTTGCTTTGATCCTGATTTGTTTTTTCATCTTGACTTCTGGCTTGTCCCTTAGCTCCCAGTACATCTCACCCTGATGCCCATGTGCTTTTTAAAATTATTCGTTCCCACAAGAGAGAACAAATAATGTAATCTGTTTTCTCCCTACTGTGGGAAGGTATATGAAAACCGGGCAGTTTTTAATTCTTTTTCTTGCAGGGGGTGAAAGTTTATCTCTCCAGGTTCACCTTTTTTTCTGCCCCCTCCAACACAGACCAGTGGGTGGCAGCCAAGGATTATCACCAACTGTGTTCAGAAAGCTAGTGCATAGTGAAGATGTCATTCTTTGAGACCTCTGTTGACTGCAGGGAGGTCCTGAAGGTACCTGAATGCACTATCTATAAAACATAGCCAGCAATGATCCTTTGCTGCTCCCTGCTCTGTCCCAGACCACTACATGGTCAAGTTGTGTGGACCGGATAGAACAAAAGTGAGTCTGGGCTGCAATAGTAGTCATCTGAGCCTATTATAAGATTCAGAAGAAATAAAAAGGAAATGCGATTTCAGGAAGATTCTTCTAATTGGGTTCTGTAACTCTCAAGAAGCCACTGTTTTATTTTTTTTAACCCCTTTGAGTCTATGACTATTCTTTCTATCTGTAATGCTTTTAGCCCAGCTCTGACAGAAGATGCATCGGAGCACACAAAATTCTGTTCAGTTCAGTTTTAAATAAGAACTTATCAATCACTGCAATTTGTTTATAAGCAGGCATGGAAAGAATACGATATTTTAAATGAAGTTTAATATGGGTGGGAGCAAAGCTATGAGGTTTCACCATCTTGGCAAAATTCTCCTTGAATGCTTGTGTATCCAGCTTTGTTTGTAGTGCTCAGTACAGGTGAAAATTGAATGGAGAAAAGAGGAGCAAAAAATCACCTGGAAACCTATGTCCAGACACCCACCACCAAGCAGCAGGGTCTTTCAGTGATGGCATCCTCCATGTAGAATGCTCACTTTAGAAAGGCTTGCCTGGCACCTGTGTTATGTGCAGAGGTTACACGGGTCAAGGTTACAGTTTCCTGTGTCAGTGAAAAGCTGTTATTCTTCTAGATATCTGCTCAGAGACTTCTGATTATCAGGCAGTCTAAAAGTGCAGCCAGCCATCTAACCAATCAATATTAAATGCAGAGATGTCTGAGCAGCCTGTATTGTACTGTGAGAACTCTGGGCTGGTGGGAACTTTCTGTTTGCTTCTCATGACCAACAAGCTCTTTTCTCATAATTGTCATGGCCCTATAAGCTCTTCCTTCAAATTCAGCACATTCCATCTGGAGAAAATGATTGCTGTATCTTGACTTTTCTGCATGTATTGCCTCCTGCATTCCTAGACTATTAATGTTACTGTCTTAGGGAAACCATTTAGTCACGGGGAAAAATAAATAATGGTGTCTGTTGTTGCTATGTATGTCTTTTAAACAGATCAAGCAATTTCTCTCTGTCTTTCTCCCAAACACAACCACACCCACTCTACATTATATATAGTCAGAATGATTATTGCAGGAACAGAAATGTGAAGGAGAAACCTACAGCATACATTTGCATTTGTTTAATTATCTGACTGCAGTGCAAGACATGGCCGGAAGGGCTCTCTGTTGTTGCATTTTTCACCAGCTGTGCTTTGTTGTGCAGCTTGTGGAACTGGGCCATACAGTGTATACCTTTGTTCCATAAATGGACTCTAAGCCCTGGGGAAGAGACGGATATCAAGAAGTATTAATAGAGAAAGGCAACGATGCAATTCACTAGAATAGGTATCAGTGCTAAGTGTTGTAAATACAAAAGTGTTTGCCAGCATGACAGATTCCACAGAGTTATCGTAATAGAATTTGCCTCATAAAGGAGAAGTGTTCAAAGTCCAGAAATAAGTACAGTGGGAAGCGGAAAAAAAGAGGCAGCGCAAACTGATAGCACTGTCTTTTGCTATACAAACATGGAAGATGAATGGTAATGCAATAGTGAAAATGGTCAAAGGAATCAGAGTGGTAATTCACAACCTTGCAGTAATACCATTAAGAAAGCCCTATAGGAAGGGAGAAAACATCCGTTCTCAGAGGAAAGTGCACAACCAATAACCAATGTAATAAAGTAGAAGCAATCTAACATTAGAACTTGGAAAGGCATTAGAAAAGCATGAATGAGTGACAAAAAGACTACTATGGAGAAGCTGGCTACATTTCTGTCTCTCTTTAAAGCTTCCATTGAAAGTTGTTGGAACAAAAGAACAAAACCGGAAAGAGCATGGTGCTTTGATGAGGGCAAGGAAGAGGCTTAGGAAAACAGGCAATAATTCTACCAGAGACAGTCCTGTCTCAGGCAGCAGATGGTGGCCAGCAATAGTGGTAGCTTCTTGGCTTGCCTTCCTGAACTATCCATCTGGAAGGCTGAGTTGTTTATGCTCAACAGCCTGACCTAGACCCCTTAAACTATCTTGGCACCTCAGATGGAAGACACTATACTATTACAAGTACTCATGTAAGATTCCAAAGCTAGCTCACCTATCTTCTGGGAAGGGACATCATCTTTAGGTTGTTGTGGGTTTTCCAGGCTTTGAGGCCGTGTTCTATTAGTATTTTCTCCTGATGTTTTCCCTGCATCTGTTGTTGGCATCTTTAGAAGATCTGGTGGCATGGAAGTGAGACAGAGTATATATACTTGTGTAGTCCCCAGGTGGGAGGAAGCAATTTGCATATGTTACAGTTGGCCTGTGTGATGGCCTATTGTTAAATGGGATATCTCCCAGGGTTGTACTGTTAGTCAGAGGATATGCATAACAGTGCATTAAGTGCATTAGTAATTCATTGTATTGTCTCTTGTAGAGGGACCTCTAAAGTCTTGGTGGTATTCATTGGCATATTTTTGAGTCTTGATTTTAGTGTTCTTCAGCACTGGTAGCCAAATTTTTTTTACTTTCCGAGTTTCTTCTTTGTTTACTTTTCGAGTTTCTTCAAAGGGGTCACTGACTGCATAGGGAAATTGATGAAGAAGCATAACCTCCAAACAATCTACAGACCAACCAAGAAAATTCAACAAATGCTGCATTCAGCAAAGGACAAGAGGGATACTCTAACTTCTGCTGGAGTTTACCACATACCTTGCAGCTGTGGGCAGGTCTACAATAGGGACTACAAAATGCAACATCCAAACACAAATTAAAGAACATGAAATATATTGCAGACTGATCCAGCCAGAAAAATCAGCAGTAGCAGAACATGTTATAAACCAACCTGGACACAGAATGCTTTTTGAAAGCACAGAAATTCTGGACCATTCTGACATCTACTATGTCAGACTACACAGAGAGGTCATTGAAATCCATAAACACATGGACAATTTTAACAGGAAAGAAGAAACTCAGAAAGTAAACAAAATTTGGCTACCAGTACTGAAGAACACTAAAATCAAGACTCAAAAATATGCCAACCCAGACTTTGGAGGTCCCTCTACAGGAAACAATACAATGGATTACTAATACACTTAACGCACTGTTATGCATATCCCTTGACTAACAATACAACCCTGGGGGATATCCCATTTAACAATAGGCAATCACATAGGCCAACTGTAACATATGCAAATTGCTTCCTCCCACGCGGGGACTACATAAATATATATACTCTGTCTCACTTCCATGCCACCAGATCCTCTGAAGATGCCAGCCACAGATGCAGGCAAAACGTCAGTAGAAAATACTAGTAGAACACAGCCTCAATGCCCGAAAAACCCACAACAACCTATGGATTCCGGCTGTGAAAGCCTTCGATTTTGCATTGGACATCATCTTGTTGGCCCAGCCCTGAATTCTGCCTTGGGTCACACTCATCATGGGAAAGTCGTTTTAATTACTTTTCCATGGCAAAGGTGATGGAAGTTCACATGCTCACAGCTATCCAGTTCTCAGCCTATCCACCCCTACAGCAATTTTTCATGGAGTATTTGTCACATAGTCCAAGACAATCTGCAATATAGCTGTAGTTTAGGGTCTGCAATGACATATAAAATACTTCTGGGGTAAAGAAATAGCCACCAAGAAGCTATGGCTGTACTGGGACATTTTGGCATTCAAATGATCAACTCCCATTTGATGAGACATGCACATTATAGGCTGAATTGTGTGAATCAGCCATTGTCTTGCCAAAAATATTGAGAAATAGTATAATGAGGAACAATGTTCTTTAACTTCTGTTGGTTAGGTGAGCTCATTACCTTTTTGAGATTGTATAGAACCACTTTAATAAAATAATTAAAAAACATGCTGCTGTTTGTGTATAAATGAAAGCCCGTGTGGTGCAGAGTTCTGAGTGTTCGACTACGATTCTAGAAAACCAGAGTTTGAACTCCCACTTGGCCATGGAAACCCACTGGATGACCTTGAGCAAGTCACACTCTCTCAGCCTCAGAGCAAGGCAAAGGCCTTGGAACAAATCTTGCCAAGAAAACCCCATGATAGGTTTGCCTAAGGTCACCACAAGTTGGAAATAGCTTGAAAGTACACAACACACACACATGGTTAGTAGATAGCTGAGCAATGGATTATACTTGCCATTTTTAAGTTAATTATAAATTTTCAGAACAATAGGATGTCAAATGCTGTGAGAACGTGGCACTGTGATCAAAAGTATTCCATTTGTTCAGGTGTTCAATGTTGCCAGCATTTTTCAGTTCCAAGGCAACTAATAACCTCTCTATTCATTGCAAAATTGCAAAATTCTTGCTGCTTGCTAAAACTCTTGCTACTCTTGCTGAAATTGCTGTTCATGAGTGCTTTTCCCCCACTCACTAACTACGTATTTGTATCACTCTTGGAAATGAAAGGAAAAGCCACACTTATGTTGAGAACACTGGATAAGATCCTATTCAATGCCCACAGAGTGTAACACTTCACCAGCGTACTTTCATGGATGGAGGCAACAACAGTACAGGCTTTTGGTCGGAGAGCATGTTGGTGATAGCTTCCCAGCCATTTCAGTGGCTGTTCAGTTTATGAAGAGGCAGAGCCTTGCCTGCATGCCAGTGTGCATTGGGTGAACGGGGAAACATCTTGTACAAGGGGGTATTGGCTACTTCTTTACAAAAGTGCCCAAAATAGTATGATCACTGGTGTAAACTGGTATTACCTTAGTCTAGTGCCTTAAGAGGCTTTTGGTCACTCTGTCCACCAGACTGGAGGGGAAATGAGAATGCATACATTTTGGTTTTTTTCAGAGCATCAATGGTGATGTCATCTTGAAGGAACATCAGGCCAATACTTATTTATTGTATTTGTTGTATTTATTGTATTTATATGCCACCTTTTCTCTCAAAGTGGGATCCAAGCTGGCTTCCAAAAAAGTGGGGGAAAAACATTTAAAACAATTAAAAACATTAAAACATATACAATTATAAAAATTACATTTAAAAAAACCCTAAATAAATAAATAGATAAATAGATTTGTGACAAGTTGGTAGCTCCATGTTTGTGGAACAGTGAATCCACTCCAGGTTTAGGCTAATTTAAAGGAGCTCTCCAAAGTGCTAAACCAGTTTAGGAATAGACTTTAGCATCGTGAAGAATTCCTTTAAAGCTTGGATTAAAACCTGGAGTGGATTCACTGCTCTGGCTCCGTGAGAGATAATAGTAATCAGTGAAGTCAGAGAATATGTGGGCTTACTGTCTTGCTTTTTGTTTAGTGGGACTCTGAGTGCATGTTTACTAGCTGTTTAAGTGGTGAAATGTCTTTGCATTTTCCTTCCTGATTAAAAGTTAAAGCTCACATTTTGTTAGGCTGAAAAATGTTAGGTAAACGTCACAAGCTAAAACTAAACAGTCTAAAATAAGCAATACTGACTTCAGAGAGGCTTACTCGCATGTAACTGTAATCAGTTTAGCTGTAATCAGCTAAACTGCAGCTAAACCACATCAAACTGGAAGAAGCAGAGGTACTTGGGGCCAAACTGCACTTTGCATTGAAGTTGAAATTAAGGGAAAAGCAGGGGACTCTGTGGCCTTCCAGAGGTTGCAAGACTACAACTGCCATCATCCTTTGCTCACTGACATCTTTTTAGGTTTAAAGTGGGGAGGAGTTGTGTATTTTTAAAGGTACAAGGTCTTTGCAGCATGGTATTGCGCATTTTAAGAGACTGGCTGACTAAAACCACATTAAACAATTTAATAGCTGCTTTAGTTTAAAAAGTTAAAAGAGTTAAAATCACACACACACAGATACATACACACACACACACACACTCTGAGAAGTACATTAGGACCTAAAGTCCTCATGTAAGGAAAGAACCCATGAACCAGGAAACCCTAGTATGTTGAAACACTCTTATCAGATGAGCCTTTAAATCTCATTACTCTGGCAGAAGAAGGTTGATCATGTGAAGGCTGACACTGCACATCCCATCAGAGTTGGAAGCAACCAATCTCCAGCCAGCCCTGCTATTTTTAGCAGAAAAATACACATTGACAACATACAGATGTTTTTCTATAAAATTCACACAGAACTAGCATGGAATGCACTTGGAGGTGGGAAGAGAACATTCATGGAAATAGATTTGACAGAGTTACCTAATTTTAATATCAAAGCCCCGGGGAATAAATGATTCAACCAGGCTCTATTTACAGTGTGACTGCTTCTGACTATGCAGCATATCACCAAACTGTCCTGATTTTACAGGAACAGTCCCAGTGAATCCCCTGGTGTCCCACTATTTTCAAATGCTTTTAAATTGTCCCAGTTTCTCTCTCCCCTTCCCACTTTCTCCTTTTGTTCTCAGCTTACTTCCATTGCTGGAGACTGAGTTCAAAGTGTAAAAGTAGTTTGAACTCAATGAGCTCAGCAACAGGGAAAGTGGGGGACAGAATCTTGCCTTTCACAGTAGACTGAGACAAAGGCAAACAGCTGTAGCCTCTCCTAGTATGCATGTTCTTCCTCATTAATAACTTTTGCCCACACTGGGATGTTACTTGGCCATCTATGTCCCAGTTTGCATCTGTGAAACATTGGAGTGTACGTATGCAGCCATGTTACAGTTTGAGGGTAACTATGGAACCAAATGAAGATTCCATTTCTTCCAGTTTGCAGCTTACCTTCCTTGTTCATAACCATTCCTTAATTAAAGTGTAGCTTTACAGCCCTGTGAATGTATATTTTTGGAGGGGGGAATCGTTAATTGCTTGCTCATCAGAATAATGGAACAGGTAATTATCCTCATTGTGCTTAGTGACACCAAAACCTCTATTATTTTGTGATCGGAGTCGCATAATTATAGATAATTGCTGGAACTGTATTGTCTGTTCAAATTTAGCCCTACAATAATTACTGTATTTTAATTAAACATGTCTGGGATTTAGAAGGAATCTCCTTTTTTTCCCTTCCTTAACATACTGAAACATAAACTCTCCTTAGATGTACAAATGATGCCAGATTCTAACTATCTAGTGGATTTGATGCATTAGGTATTGATTTTTTTTAAAGCTAACAGGATCTTGCTAGCGCGCAGGGACAGTCAAACTGGGATACAAAATAAATGACCACCTTCACGAAACAAAATTTGCTGTGAGATCTAGGGCAGTTTGCTTTGACAATTTGATTCTTTCTGAAGCGAAATTTCATTACCTTTCTTCCTTTGTTTGCTTGCTTGTTTGTGCAGGAGAGGATATTCCCAGCTGCAGTGGAGAAATATGTGGAATCAAACTAGACGATCAGTTTTAGTTCACAGAGCCAGCAGAGGATGTATGAAAACAGCACCCAGCCTATATCACTTCGCACTGCTGGTGGGGAAGGGGTGGGTCCCATGACTGAATGTTTTCCCTTGGGGAGAGGAAAGCAATCTTCAAAGTGAAAAAATGTCACCATGCTGTACACTTCCACTCCATGATATGAGATAATTGACAAATATCATTTAATTGGCATAAAATATAAATCAATACACATGGCTGAAAAGCCATGCTGGCACATGTGAAAGTAGGACAGATGGAACCTCATGGCTCAGTTGGGAAGCTCTGGTGTTAATCAGCTTCCAGATATCCCATCAATGACTCAGACTTCAGAAAACATTGCACCTGAAACTGCCTTAACAGAGCAACTGATTGTCTTCAACCTGTTTCCTCTTCCCACTGAAAGCCTCCTTTGTTTCCTCACCTGCCCACCCATTAAGGAGCTATCATGATTCCCCTCAGTGCTTTGTCAGGTAATGCTAAAGCCATTAGCCTATTTCAGACCCCATTGTTTGCTCTGCCAGACAGCCACTAACACTTTCCCCCTCAGGGTATTTAAATCCTAGCTGTGAGCCAGACAATTCATAGTACTCTGGATGTAGACTGTCACTCTGCTGCTTTAGTTCCCATTCATCTACTACCCTTAGTCTGAGCCATATTGCTTTGTCTCTTCTCTGTAGGATAGGTAAATATCATCCACTTTGCTGTAACTTCGTGCTATCCACTTTTCTCCTCCTTTCCTTTGGTTAGTGTTGTGTGCTTTTGAGACTGCTTGAATCTTGTGTGTGATTGTGATATTCCTCAATAAAACATACTTTTAATCTTCAACTGATATCCCTGTGTTAGTACTGGTATACATAGGTGTAAAAGATCCTGTAAGGTTACTCTCCACTTGCAGGCAGTTGTTGGATATTTGTTTGAATTCCTCTTTGGTGATTTCCTCCTTTTTCCATTACTTGTTCATGTCCCTTTTAAATCTTAGCTCCATTGAAAATCATTTAGACATCCATCCTGGATTCTTTAGAACCTCCCATTTTAACTCCTCATTGGAAGTGTTTAAAATTGTGCCTTCAGTATCTCGCTTTTAAGAAACTCCCATCTATCATGAATTTCCTTTTCTTTTAGTATTTCTGACCATGGGATTGCTCCCAGTATTTCTCTAAGTTTACTGAAATCACCTTTCATAAAGTCCCGAATGTATGTCTGATTATGCTTGGCTTCCCCTTTCAGCTGTATACTAAACCCCAGGAAAACATAGTCACTCCTACCTAAGGATCATACCACCTCCATTAACCAGTTATCATTGTTGGTTAGGATCAGATTTAAAATAGCTGTCCTCCTTGTTCCCTCCTCTACTTTCTGCAAGGCGAGAAATTTGTTGGACTTGATACTTGTGGTAGAGTTTGACTTCCAACAAATATCAGGATAGTTGAAATCTCCCATTATTACTATATCTCTTCCTTCTGAATGTGTTGTCATCTGTTCCAGGAAAGCATTGTCCAAGTCCTCAGTCTGGCTTGGAGATCTGTAGTAGATCCCCACAATGACATCACTGTTATCTCCCTTAATTTTTACTCAGATGCCTGGCTTCCAGGATTTAAGTCATGGATCTCTTCACAGATGTAAATATCCCTGACATATAGGGCTACTCCTCCTCCTTTACTGTTTGGTCTATTTCTTTGAAGTAGCTTACACTCCTATATTGCTACATTCTAGTCATGAGACTTATTCTACCAGGTTTCAGTGATGCCTATTAGAACATATTTACTTTGCTGTCCTACAACTTCAGGTTCATCTTGTTTAGTTCCCATGCTCTGTGCATTAGTGTAGAGGTATCTGAGACCATGGGTCACTCCCCCTTAGCTGTTTATTTAAGTTTATTTCCCTCCCACTGTACCGTGTGAACTGTTCTTCCTATAAGATTCAGACTATTATGTCCAGCACTTGATGAATTCCTGTCCTCAAGAATACTATCTTCTTCCCCCCATAACTTGGTTTGAAGCCCTCCTAATCAGGTTTCTGAGATTCTTAGCAAAAACATTCCTGCCAACTGCTGTGAGGTGCAACCCATTTAGGTCTTGAGTTCTTTCCGTCTTGGCTATGAAGAAATGTGTGAATTTTGGCAGATTCTGACTTGAACTGAAAGAAATGGCTGAGTCATTATGAGTGTGTACAGAGATGTTTTCTAGCAATTATCATATGATAATCATGATTCCAAACTGTGGGACAGGATGTATGAATTGCAATTGGTTTGTGAAGATAGGCAATGTGGCTTAGACCTATTCCGGTTATACTCAACCTTTGAGATTGGAAAAATATCAATTCCCATTTCCACTAGCTGTTATATCTGAAAAAAGTTATGCCTTCTGTAACTCATTCCCTAATGCCTTTGGGTGCCTCTATCTTCCATTGCATCATTGCAATTAAATCACTAATATATTAGCGAGAAGGCTAGGCTAAAACTCTGCCAAATAACAGCTTGAATCCTATTGGTTAATCCCAACTGGTGTGAAATCATTGAATCAATTGTTGGAAAGGGAATAAACATAATGGTAAATTTCATTGTTTCAGTGGGATTGTTCTAGTTGCCACTAACAATAGGATTGTGGGCAGCATGTGCGTCCAGAGATTTTTAATCATGATACAGTGTTGTTGTCACTTTCATGTAATCTTTTAATAAGAGATTCTTCCCACATAACACTGAAGTATTTATGGCAGGTCCATCTCGGGTTTGAGGGAGCCCTCAGTGAACTACCCTCTGGTAAGCCTCTAGGTATGTACGTGATTGCTTTGTGACAGAGGTTAGAAGTTGTGATTCACCTTTTTGAGAGTTGCCACAGTGTCAGTAATGTACAGTAGTATTGCTCCAGGGCATCGTGAGAAATATAAAATAGCTGTTCAATGATCTAGTTACTAGGCATGAATAGGGTTGAGCAGATTTATAAATCCCACATCAACAGATATTCCCTTTGCCTAATGTTCTCTTTTCCTAATACTGTGTTAAATCTATCCTTGCTTTAGACTTCTTTCTTTAATGGGATAAGATGTTCTCCTTTCTTTAGTATTTTTTTTAAATTTTCACATATGTGTCCATATGTTTTAAACTGAACACATTGCTTGAATGCTTTTTTGTCATTCACTGGGTTTTATGTGCATTTGAAATGTGTGTGTTTTTCTATGGGATCCTTTTAAGCATGCACATTTTTACAGATATGCTTTTAGTCATCCATCAAAGTAAGGATTGTGGAGAGCAAATTGCAGCTGAACTGCAAATTTATACTTTTTTTTTTAAAAAAAAATATTTATATAATTAACACCCCATAAGTCTTTCAATATGTTACCCAAGGCAGGTAACAGTCTGGGAAATGCAGACAGACCTGTTGAGCTTTGGGCTAAACTCAGATTCCTTACACTTTCCTAGACATGGCTGATCCAGGGAAGATGTTAGTGCTAGTGGACCCTGCTGGGATGCAGACATTTGTTCAGTGATGTCAAGTGGTAAAGCTGGGCCAGATCTGTGAGCTTTTTGCTTGCGCTATTTGGCCACCTTTCTGTGGGACAGAAGATAAAAGAGGCACACCAGATCAAAATCATATTCCATATAGGCAATGTAGATTGCCTACACAGAGAAAAGACACTTTTTAAAAAGTGTTGGGGCAGTAATTCCAGTATCTTATGGTGTAATGCAACACCACCCAGTGTGCTGTTAGGTCACATCACTTTAATATGGAATGTGGTATTTTCATGTGTTACTTCTGAGAAAATAATTCTCAGCTGTTCTACTGTGGCAGAATCAGGCATAGGCCCACATCATTATAAACTGCTCAATTTATATGTTATAGTTTATAAGTTTTTCATAAAAGGCAGATAACAACCCAAGAGGTAAGGTAGATAAAGTTACTTTAAATGCAATAGGTTCACATTAAATTTCCATTTGTAGAAAACCGCATGCCAGTAGAGGAAGAAGCATTATTTGAAAGCAAAAGGAGGAGAGTTCAATGCATATTGTATCCGCAGAGATTTTCTTATAGAAAGAAAATTAATCTGTTAGCAGCTTCCTTAGAACAAACACATCCTGTGCTACCACCTGATTGGGAAAAAAAGGTTGTATTCTATGATTGTCAGCCAACATTTACTATAAATGTGTCCTATACTATGCAATTAATTTTATCATTTTTCTCCTTTTTTAAGACATCCTGCTTAAGTGTAATAAATTTTTTTTTTAAAAAACTTTACAATAATCTGTTCCTTCAGGATGCAGAGAATCTTTTGCTTCATGCATTTTAGCTAAAGCTTACAGCTAGGCTAGGTATTTGTACTACTTTGGGATGTGGAAGTCTCAGTAGTACTACGTTGCTTTCCTTCTAGCACTGACTGAGAAGAGGAGCCACAGGCTGAATTTCTTCCCAAATGACTAACAGTCCTCTGGAAATCTGGTTTACTATTATCATAAGCATACTAAAATGGCTATGTCTTTGGATTTTGTTATCATTGAGGTGCAGCTGCAGTGTGGACTATGATTTCTTCTGGACTACCTTCTCCTATATGTGTTGCCTCTTGTATGCTTCGTTCCATGTCTGGGATATTGCTTCTGCTGCCCTTGCCAACAAAGGCTCAACAGGTAGTGAATAGGGGTAGGGCTTTTTGGTGGGTAGCACCCACACTGTGGAATGTTCTTCACTAGGCCTTGAAATCTGAAACATGGCTGTTTCAGAAAGCTTGTCGTTTAGATGGCAGTGTTGTTATTATCTGTTGTCTTTGTTCTTATGCCATCATGATTAGTTTTTATATATTATTGATATTTAGTGGCGTAAATCCATTTCTTAGTCCCAAATACAGTATACCCACTGTGTGAACTGTTGCATGGTTAAGCCAGGGACGAGTAATCTTGGACATTAGGCTAAATTGGCCAGGGGGAAACTTGGAGGGCTGTTCCCTACAACAAAGTATTTGAATTTTTGCCTCAAATTCCCCAAGGGCAATGGGGACATTTTCCCCATGGCTTGGGCCCAGGATAGGCTTTTGTTCAAATAGGAAGTAACCCAAAAATCACCTCTTGTTCATGTCTTGTTAAGAAAAATATTGCTCAAGCCTGTTGGAAAAAAGGCCTCTGAGCTCTAGAATGGTCAGGCGGCCCAGCAAAATGTGGCAAAAGTGCCCTCACACCCACATGATTATAAAACAGTCTAAAAGCAATGTAAAACAAGGTGTAATATACAGAAAATCATACCCCAGTAGATCAGATTCCAGCAATGGTCACTGGGCCCCAAAAACCTTAGATGGAGTGGCAAGTGTTAATGTGGCACTGAAAGGTGGTCAGTGTCAGCACCAACAAGGCCTTTGAAGGGAGGGCAATTCCTAGGTTGGACACTACAGCAGAGAAGGCCCCGGTGAAGGGTTGACAAACAGGTCTTGTTTGTGGGCTCTAATCTGTCAGGAATTTAGGAGTACTAATATAATGTGGAATGGCTATGGAGAAGGGGACAGAAGAGAAATATTAAATATCCACCTAGCAACTGAAGTAAAGCACATGACTGTATAAAGGATGAAGCAGGCTTTAATGGTCTTACAAGGGTTCTGTTGTTGCAGGAGCCTAGAGAACACACCGATTTTCCAATACAGCATTCTTTAGTTCCCGCTGTTCTTTGTTAAGCAAGGATAATACTTTGGAAGTAGCGTTTATACTTTTGACTAACGTACAGGCTAATCTATTTATTTCTAGTCCGTCCTCCAAAGCCAATCCTGTTATTCCAACCAGGGAGAATGCTAACGCTATTTTCTCCTTGTCTGACCATAAGTGTGATTGGCCGTCACAGTTTTCATCTAGAGGGGCGGCTCTAGCTCTACGGTCTCGCTTCTGAGGCCATGGAGGAAGGACTGTTACCAGACGGCTAAGGCAGCAAGGTTGAGTGTCAGACAGACAGGCTGGTATGTATGACCAGGTTCGAGACCCACAGGTCCAGAACCAGCCATGAGGTAAAAGAACATGACCTTGGTAATAAGATATATTTTGGATCTCCTTGCAAGGAATCGGAGGTCCTGGAGCAACCTTGCATTGGCTATTATTACTCCGACAATTTATCATGCGCCCGCAGGTAGCGTTAGCATTCTCCCTGGTTGGAATAACAGGATTGGCTTTGGAGGACGGACTAGAAATAAATAGATTAACCTGTACGCTAGTCAAAAGTATAAACGCTACTTCCAAAGCATTATCCTTGCTTAACAAAGAACAGTGGGAACTAAGGAATGCTGTATTGGAAAATCGGGCAAGCGTTGACTATCTCTTCCTTCTCCATCATGTAGGATGTGAAAAGCATCAGGAATTGTGCTGTTTCAATTTGTCTGATAACAGCAATGCGATAGAAGCACAAATTAACAAACTGCACGAAGTAGTAAAGGATATAAATGAAGGGGATGATAGCTGGTGAAAGTGGCTCTCATCTTGGTTACCAAACCTGAATTGGCTAAAAGCATTGTTTGTAATTTTGTTGCCAGCAGTGTTAATATTCCTGTTTCTGTGTATATGCTTTCCTTGTTTTATGCAATGTATAAGTAATATGCTTCAAATTACTTCCAGTAAGACAGCAGCTCTGTACGCTTTGATGGCTCAGCCTGACGTTGTTTTATGATATAACGTCACGAAATGCTATAATTGTTTAGAAATTATGCATTTAAGGCGGGAAATGATATAGGTATGAATTAGAAATAATAAATTAGAAATAAAGTAGAAGCTGGAGGCTTAGGTCAGAGGAACGGAGAAAGATTTAAGAAGGGTAAAAAGGTCACGAGAGCCAATGTATCACGTAGCTAGGATGTTGTTTGTGTGTCACGTAGCCGGTGTGTTGTTTGTTTATTGACTGGCAGCAGTAATTGTAGATTGTAGATAAGCACTTTCCAGGGTCTGAGTGTGGGGGTAATTAGCTAGTAACAGCATGTGGTATTTGTGACCCCGGAGGGGCGGACCGAGATATGCCTGTGATCTTTGTCTATGCTGTGAACTTTGTCTATAAAAGAGCTGTGAAACTTGAATTCGGGGCTTTTGATCTTTTGGAGAAATCCAGCCCTTAGCCCGTGCGTAATAAATTACTCTTTTTCTTGCTCTGTGCTCTCTGTGTTCTCTGGGCTCCTGCAACACTGTAAAACCATTAAATCCAAGGTTAAATCTAAGGTCTAAAATCTCTTCAGTGAACCACTAAGAAGGAAATCCCCCATCACTGCTTGCTTGTGTTCCTTTGGTTCTCAGACTGTAGGAGGCTTGGTTGTGTTCTGGTGGTACATGCTATCCTTTATATTTCCAGTCAACACACTGAAGGAACCTTAACTAATTCTCCAATCATGGGACTGGCATTCTTTATTCACCTGCTAACCTGAACTGAATAGAAGTTTGAATTAACTCCAACATCAATGGTATTAGACTGTTCCTTTCATGCACCTGAGGAACTTTGGAAACATTCTTGATTCTATTCTGGTATCAGCAGTAATAGTGCCTCCAATATATAATTGCATCAATAAATGAGGTCCTGATACCAAGAAAGCCTATGGTTGTTTTGATGACAAATTACTGTCTCATGTGTTTATGTTATGCTCTCTTAGTGACAAATTACAGTTCAGTAACTGAAAACTAATATTCTGGCAGCATGCCCTGAAGTATTATCCCAGTAAATGTTAAGTTTTCCAAAGCAAACAAAACATTCACTCCCATTTGCCAAAGCTTGTTGTGGATGATTGGTTTTGTAACTCCCCATGGCTTTCTAGTGGGAAAGGTCTAGGATGCTAGACCAGATAAATGTTTGCTCTGATTCAGTTGGTCTCTCTTCTCAATTCCTTGGCTTCAACTATGAAATTCAGTCACTCTTAATGCTTGCGTTAGAAATAAGGCGAGCTTTATGACACCCTGAATTGTTCTCTGAATTGGATTTCAAACTATGTTAGGGGCAAAAAAAAATCTCATGCCTGTCACTCTTACATTCATTCAGCTACCAAAATCCAAGTCACTGCTGTAACCACAATCCAAATGCAGTGAAATGGGAGAGGCAAACATGTCTCTCCTTAGAACACAACCAGTGATGTTAGAAAAATCTGAACATTTTTTCCCCTGACAAAACTGAAATTTCATGTGGTCAGACAGAGGAGCTCCTGTGGAATCTTGTGAGCAGGTAAACAGAACTGGCAATCACTAAAACGTTTACACAAAGTTATGCAAATGCTTGTCCAAAATGCTAGAGTGCTTTTGACATTTCTCTCCTTAAACTCAACCCAAATTCTAAGCCAGCCCAGTATCAGTAACCCCCCACCCCGCTTTAATAGTTACACTGCAGGAGATGCAGGAAACATGATATCTCTCAGCAAAATACAATGAAGGCTGAATTTAGGACTTGTTGGATGTTTTATCTCCTCCTTGTTTCTTTTCTCAACAAAGCTTAGAGTGCACAAAGTTCTAGGAGTGAAAAGCAAGAGGGTGACATTGCCTCCAGCATTTCACAGATGAAAACTAGAATGTACATGGCCATCAGTGCAAGGTTAAGATGACAGAAGCTATTAATGAGAAAGAACACACAAGTTAGGAATGTCACAGGTGCTGTCTGTGCCAAGCAACAGAGCACAGGGTCCACAGGAGGCCTTTCACAGTCAACAGCGATACTAACAGTCAGTACAGCTTGCCTGTTCATGGTCCATAAACAATTCAAAGGTCCAGGAATCCAGTGGGCAACTTGGTCAGACAGTCTAGGGTGAGAAAATCCAGGCAGGCAAGGAGCAGGGAGTCCAGAGAACACAAAACAAGGGCCAGCAACACACAAGTTGTTTCTGGCATTGAGCTACTTACTTGAGAAGCCTGGAGCCAGCTGGTTCTCGTCCCTGCCTGATTAGTTCTTGGTGTGCTTGCTTCTAGGTGTTCTCCTTCAAGGCTGCTGTTCATCTGGGGAAGACAAATCCTGGCCCATGACAAGGAAGGGCTCCAGCAGTTTCTTTTTATTTGAGCCTATTGAGAAGAGGATGACTCTCCCCCTTATCCCTACTTTTTGAGTTGAGTACAGACTACTTTTGTACGTGGAACTCAGTTTGCAGGAAATGAAGTAAGCTGAGGACAAAGAGGGACAATTCAAAAAGCAGAGAAAAACTGGGATTTTTTAAAAGCAGTTGAAAAAGTGGGGGACAGGATTAATCATGACTGTCTCTACCAAACTGGGACAGTTTGAGGGTATGGGGTAGCTGAGGCAGGATTTAGGTGGAAATAACAGGAAGGTTGGGGCAAATTCCAGGGATAAGGAGTAATTGAGGTGGAGGCGAGAAGCAGAAAGTAGGGGTGTACACACATTTTAGTGTGTAAAATAGTGTAAAATCAAGTGAAAATACCTGGTCAAGAAAAAGGAAACAATGAGGCCTTCTGGATGATGGATTGAACAAGAGTACACATCAGGCTGAAGAACTGCATAACAGACAAAGGATGATTATCATAGCCCTTGCTTCTGCTGGGTAACAACCTTTTGAGACTGAAGCTCTAGAGAGTCCTGACTTGTTAGAGGAGGGATAGGTTCTGCAGTGTGCCCACTGAGGTTGATTGGGAATGCAACAGAGGTCATTGAGGTTTGCCACTGGGCTTTGAAATCACTCACAATTGATGGTATTCCTTCCCTTTCCCTGAGAAACAAATATAGAATCTGTGATTATATTTAAGACTGCTTTGTGCCTATCCTGATTATTGGAAGTCCATTAAGATTATTTATTTACAACTCAGAGTAAGGCATTTTATTTTTGCAGCTTGCTGATGCCATTGATTCTCAGCTTTGACTACTATAATGTCAGAACCAGTAAGCACAGCTGAGGGCTAAGATTTAGGTTTAAAAGGATAAATACACAATCTAGAACATTGTCCTTCCAAAATACTACTGCTGAAAGAAACAGGAAGGCAAGAGTAGGGTATATGTTACTGCAGTTTAGGCCTACCTGGCGATAGCACCCGATATCACTTTGATATCATAATTCGGCCTTACCATACCACCCCTCTCCACGTGTTTGTGAGGCCCCCAGACAAGCACGAAACTAGGCTCGGCACTTAACTGCTGAAATATTCTCAAACAATACAGGCAAGCCAGAAATAGCCAAATCACAGCTTCAGGGACCTCCCCGGCAAACACCACATTATGTATGCGTGCTACCTACAAAAGGCTCCCTGCCCCAAGCAGGCAACTTGACAAAAGCTGAACCATCCACTGTCAAGCGTTATGCATTTACATACTGGCTACACCATTGTTAATTCAGCACTGATTGCATCATGCTAAATTGTGACCTTTTGGAGACATTGTCTTGCACCCAAAACTCATTGTTGTCCCAGAGTAAGGCACAGCCTGCAGTCACACTTCTCCCTATAAAAACCCCTGATTTCGAGACCTTCCTCGGATCGCTCCCGAGTTCCAGACCGCCTTGCTGCCGCTTTGTTTGGTGAGCTTCCCCTCAGCTCCACGTGCTGAGCCACATCGAACCCCAGCATCGCTCTCTATCTTCTTCTGGGCTTCTGGAACAGGTATCGTATCACCCGAATCAACTATCCCTCTGAAAATCCCACTATCTTACTCACACCTTTATTTTCTTTAGTTATCTGTGTGCGTGTGTTGCTTACATTGTGTGCCTGTATTTAATAAAGATAATTCATTACTTTCAAACCGGTCTGCTTCCTGACTTGGCCTGACCCCGTAGACACTGGGTTACAAGATCCTGCTAAGTTACCCTGCCTCTCGTAACGCTAAAGCAGTGCTCTGAGCTAATTTTCCACACCTATAGTTGAGCACATTTAGGTGTCCCTCGCTGGACCCCCAGTAAACAGGGTAACATATAGGTATAGATATTTAAAACAAAATGAAAACTCAGCAACTTAGGCCCTTTCTGCAGTAGCCGCCCAACCTGGCATGGGGATGGGAGAGGAGTGGGACTGCGACAATGCTTCTGCATGATGTTGTCGCAGTCCTGCTCCTCTCCCATCCCCACGTGGTGCAATTGCAGATTAAATCATTGACAGGTTTTTCCCATCAATGACCCACAATTGTGCCAGCATCCTGCACTTACCTGTCCTGCAGAAAGGCAGGAAGTGCAATGGTGGTGCTTCCTGCCCCAATGTAGCTTGGGAAAGTACCTGGCTGTGCTGTGGAAGGAAGAAGTGTGTTCATTGTGTTCCCTTCCACAGCGAGCCAGTCCAGTGTGGAGGGGAACACTCCTGTCATGCCCCTTCACAGCAGAGCCACTTCTGGGATTGCCACTGGAGTACCAGGCAGGAAGGTAGGGTGTGGAAAGGGCCTAAATCTAAAATGGCAAGATCATCAAAAGCATGATCAGCTTCAACAATAAACTGAGACTGTTGTACTTTGGGCATATCATGAGAAGGCATGACTCACTAGAAAAGACAACAATGCTTGGCAACACTGGTGTAAGCATGTGGGGATGGTGAGGATGGTGCACCCTGAGTGGCAATTTTTTTAGGGCACCCCACATGACACAGCCACACCCCACTCAATGCAGCCATGCTCCTGTGTGACTCAGCCATGCTCTGGCCCCTCTGCCCACCCCTGGCCCCCTGCCTGCACTCCAAACTACGCAGCTACTTGGCAAGGTGGAAGGCACTGGAAGAGGAGAAAGACTGCACTGCAGATGGATAGACTCAATCAAGGAAGTCATGGTCTCGAGACTACAGGACTTGAGCAGGGCTGCTGATGATATGATGACCTGGAGGTACCTCATTCACAGGGTGAATTGAAGATTAACTTGATGGCAGTTAACAACAACCAAAAATCAAATGCAGTATTTGAAAATAAAAGTGTTGTTTCAATCACACAGATCTTCTTCAGCAATCAACATGTATTCTTGTGAACACACAGAATACCATCCACACAATGGCTGTGGCCATTTCTGCACTGCACTGTTATAGTGCTATTATACCACTTTCAATGTCCTGTGGAATTCTGGGGTTTGTAGTTTACTGAGGCCAAAGAGCCCTCTGGCTGAGACTTCTAAATGTCCCTCCCTAAACTGCAAACTCCAGGATTCCATAGGATGTTGAAAGTGGAATAATAGCACTATAACAATATAGCGTGGACATGGCCTGTGTATTCCAGTTCTGCCAGTAGCCTGTCCTTGAACTCAGGTACACTCCTTTTGGGACTAAAGATGAAGTGGACAGAAATCACTTGCCACCCCCTTTAAATCTTTACTTTTGTCAGAGCATTTCAATAACCAAGATATTTTTATGTGATCAATTAACATTACCTACCATTTTCCACACCAGAATTTGGAAACTCTGGAGGGTCTCACGGACACCCTGTCCCATTTTCACCACTCTTAGAGCCTTGTGGTTTACACTCATCTACTTTTGTTTTTCAAAACTGGAAGTGAGCGGAAGTTCATTTCTCGTTTTCAGGGCTTAAAAAGGGGTGTCTGGGACTGGGTGAATAGTGGTAGTGAATAAATGGAAAAATGCATCCTCTGGAGGCTGCTGAAAATGTGAATATTTTTTGTTTGATTGGAAGGCTGAACTGTTTGAATCTGGGAAGGGCTTGGGATTCTCACAGAAGGTCTTGAGCTGCCCTGTTCTGGCCTCTGTGCTATCCATTTTCTCCTTTTGGCCTTTTTCTAGCTGCTTCTAGCTATAGCCGTGGCTTCAATTCCAGGAGATATTGTTGCTCTATAGTCTTTTCCAAAACACTGAAAAAAGAATAAAAATCAGTCCACACTGTTGTTTGTCTTGCCCCTTGTCTGGGCAGTATCCTCATGAACACTGATTATCCATCTCATTGTATTAACTTCTTCTTAGCACCAAGCCAGTTTATAAGTCTGTAATGCAGGTAATGGTTGCATTCAAAGTTGCTAGCCGCTTCTACCTGGTGGTTGAATTCTCCAAATTTCAAGATAAGATCAAGATCTGGTTTGGAAGGCATGATGAAATCAGTGAATTATGAAAATAACCATTATATCACAATGGACTGGCTGTGGAAGTTCACATAGATAGCAAGGTGCAGTCAAGAAAGTTCATCTCAAATTTGGCTTTTTGTGAGTTTAGAGAAGGTAGAGTAAAGAAGAGTCAGAGAGGGGAAATGAGAGAAGGTGAGAGGCAAAGAAAAAGGAAGGTGATTTTTTAGCTGATGAAAGCAGAATTTTCCAGTAGCTTAGATCAAAAAGCAAATCTGAAAGCTTTTGTAGAGATCAGTACCTCCTGAACTGCTCAAGGCCATTTGTTTAAGGAAGTTTTGTGGGGGCTAATGGCCCTGAAGTTCTCTCCAAGGGGATACAGGAGAAGTCTATCCTTGACTGAAACATCTTCAGGTAGTCTGTCAGTTTAGCGTGCAACACAACATTACATGCTCTGCTATATGTGTGTATGGAGCTACACCCACATGTCCAAATTACCTGTACTGGAATATTTATATTAGGGTCATAGTATATTACAGAGGAGTTAAGGCTCTGAGAAGGGGGAAAAAACCTCTAAGTCAATAGCAGACACTTCCTGAATGAGGTCCATTATTTCCTTTGAGCCCTCAAGATCAATTTAATGTCTGTATTGTGAAGCTTGATTTGATTGCAGCTGGGTGAAGCTATACAACAATTACCTGCTCCAGAGATGGAGAATGAAGATCAGAGGCCATTCCTCTTGTCCTTGTCATGAAAGGAAAGCTGGTGTACATTTACAATTCTGATTTGTTCTATGAGGCCAGCTGTTTTCTAGCTCATCCTTTTCAGTTAAAATAGAGCCTTATGGAGACAAGGTGGTAGGGAAATTTGTCCTGGCATACGGCAGGCTTCAATGTTGACATTAGGAGTAAGAGAAGTACTATAAGATGAGTAAGCAAAACCATTTCCTTTTCGTGTTCAGGTCATCGCCAATGTTCCAATCCACCCTGAACATTAAGCTTTTGTACATACAGCTATAAGCAATCTTCTCTTGCAAGCATGGAAAGCCAAGTCACAGAGAGTACACAGACATGGAGTTCAAAGATAAGATTACAAAAGGAAGAGTTTGGCCACTTGTGAAGGGTAGACTATTTCTCACTCCACCATACTAAGAGATAAGCCAGGCAACAACTGTAGCAGATAATTCACTCAGAAGGAGAACCTAGTGTCTGAATGCAATAAGCTAAACTTTCTTCCATCTTAGAATGTCCATGGTTTTCCTCTGGTAGTAGATCAGAGTTCACATGTCAGGCAGAGAAGGCTTCTGAGAACCACAGTGGTGCAGATAGTATTTTTTCCTGTCACAAATGGAACAGGCTCAGTTTCCCAATGTAACAATGTCACTTCTGTCTTGGAGACTCCATTTTTTTCCTCCAAAATTAGTCTAACTCATTAATTGAGAATTTGATTTTCAGCCCAAGTGGAGACTAATGCCTCACTTTGAACACACAGTTAACTAATGGCACATGAAAATACATTTACTAAAATGTAAGAGGTGAGTAATTGCAACCACTTAAAGAGCTGCCAACACCTCAGCCCTCTGAGGAATTTCAGCTTGTTTCATTTAAACAGGCAATAATTTCTTCACAGCTGCAAATAGAAACTCGAAGTGCCAGTGAGTGAAAGCCCATAATTTTCAATGCAACATTTCCACCAGTATCACAGATGTTTGGATCAGGCCCATAAATCTTAATTTAATTTCATCCCCACTAGAATTTATACTTGGAATGTTTTTTTTTTTGCCACGTATAACCTTAAAATTCGTGTGTACTAGTTATGTACTCGTGTGCCTAGTCCATCACTCAGGCTCTTTCCACAACTTACCTGCATCCCATGACATCCCATCGTCATCCTGGCAGTGCCTTTGCTGGGATAGGACCATGTCCTGGATGGTCCTCTCCACAGCCGATGGGTTGCCAATGGATGGTGGTTGTCAGGACAAGCTCTTTCCTTCCGCAGTGCAGTGCAGCTTACCTCTTCCTGTGCTGCACTGTGGAAGGAAGTGCTTAGATAGCACTTCCACCCTTTCCACATGGCCCCAGCTGATGCAATTATCATGCAAAAGGGACCAATTACAGGATTTCTTTCCCAGTATTAGTACAACATGCAATTGCGATAGCTGGAGATGCAACAGGAGTCGGACTGTGGAGACATTGTGTGGTAGCACACATCATGGTCCAGCTTCACTGCATCCCCATGCCAGGATGGGATTGTAGTGTGGAAATGACGTTAGTCACATCATGGAGTTTAGTCACATCATGGAGTATAACTTACCTTCATCACAGGTGTGGCATCCTCATTGTACAAATCAGTATTCCTAGCTATGGCTGGCATTGTTGTGAACCTTCCACACAGTGCAGCTAGGTGATATAGTGAGTAGCTGTATACACTACATGTTAAGACTGTTCCCATAACCACAATATCTTCGACTTCTGTAGAAGCAGAAAAATATCAGGAGTAGTGTGTTGTGTATATCCTCTTCAGATCTCAATTACCACTTATTTAGGATCAAGGAGAAAAATGATTGTAATGAGGATTTTAGATCAATTTCAATACTTACTTCCCCTCCACTACTCTCTTTCATCTAAAAATCAAGACTAGCAGTCCTGATCTCCTACTAGACAATTCTAATATTTAAACCAACCTTTAAGCTTATTGTTTCTACCATACAATAATCTTGAATTATGAATCTTGGCACAAGTTTTAATTTCTCATTTCTTCATCTGCAGTACTGTGAGTTCATCTTTGCACTTGGAAATAACCAGCCAGTATAAAATGGATGCAAGAATGTAGATACTGGGAAAAAGTCATTCTTTATAGTGCCTGCAAGTTATATTTTCTGTTCAGAATCTGTTTGCCCACCTTCCTAGATCTAAAGTTCATTTTAAAAGTCTGTGAAATAGCTACCTTCTCTTAAAGCAGGAATTAGAATTATGTAGCCTGTGGGCCATATATGGTCCATGGAAGGGTCCATCATGACCCTTGGTACCTTTCACTTCTTGAAAACCTTTTCTTTCTTTCTTTCTTTCTTTCTTTCTTTCTTTCTTTCTTTCTTTCTTTCTTTCTTTCTGGGAAAAAATCTTGACTATAAAAACAATTTGACATACTGAAATATGTTAATTTGAGGCTCCTAGAATGCCAAATACCAAGATCTCCCAACACCCCCAAAGGTTACTAGGAGTGATACAATATTACTCCAAGTCATCAAAATGGCAACCATCATGGCACAGCTGCAGCCTTCCGGAGTCATGGAAGTGCCAGAAATTGGTAACCGTTGCCTTACAGGCTCCAGAGCATTCCCATGTTGCCTTAAAGACTATACAGGAAAGTAAAAGCACATTATTTCGGTCTTTAATTGTGCATAAACAAATTAATTTAGCCAAGCTACAATTGATACCATAAAGAATTTCCAGATCAGCCTTCTGCAAGAACACTTCTGTGTTGAGCCAGTGTAGATTAGGGATTTTCTGTTTAATAAACAGAAATGGGCAAGAGAGAATTCTTTCCAAGGCCATTTTGGAGGCCCCAGAAAAATTGGAGGAGATAAAAATGGACAATTGTGCTCTCGATTAGCCATTTTTAGGAGAACTGGACTTGTTTTGGGGCCCCAGAAACTGTTTTCAAACTCTGAGTGGAAAGGAATGATTGGTCAATTTAGGCACAATAACATTTTTTAAAAAAAATATTTTTATTAAAAGATACATTTCAATATAATAAAACTACAATCTACAAATAAAACACACAACAGACATGACTACATTAAACAAGCAAACAAACAACTTTTTTTAAAAAACCCTACGGCTAATACAAACACTGTACATGTAATACTGACTTCTTACTCCCTAGGCAGTGGTTGTATTCACCTATAATATGATACCTTGATAATCATAGCTGTTCTTTTTCTTATTGCTATTACTATTTCAGATAATTATAGTTTTATACAAGCCTATAAAAATCTATTGGAACAACAACAAAAAACAATAACAAATCAGTTATACTAGCATTGATCTAACTCTATTCTGCAGTCAAATCCTCTTACAACTTGTCTTCCTTCACTCAGCGCTAAGGCCCTTATCATACAATGGCACCATCCTGGCATGGGGAAGCATTGCTGCCTGTCTGCAATGCGTGACATTGCACAATGTTATTGCGGTCCTGCTGCTGTCGCATCTGGAGCCATTGCAATTGTACCATATACCATTACTGGAAAAAAAATCTAGTAATGGCCTCCCTTTGCACAACAATCCTGTTGGCTGTGGGTGTGTGGAAAGGGTGGAAGCACTATCAAGTACTTCCTTTGTCAGTACAGTGCAGGAAGAGGCTGGCTGGAGGAAGGAGTGTGCTTCCCGAATGCTACTCATCTGCTGGCAGCCGACCGGTGTGGTGGGGAGTGTTCAGGTCCCAATCCCATCCTGGCAATGGTATTGCTGGAATCATGATGGGACAATGCAGAATTGCAGCATAGTGTGGTAAGGACTTAAATATGACATAACCCTCTCCTAATGTTTTTTATATTCAATAATAGAATGATCTCTTAACAATGTTGTTAATTTGTCCACTTCTGCCACACCCAAAAGTTTCAGCATCCACTCTTCTTGTGATAGGATCACTGAGTCTTTCCATTTCTGAGTATATAAAAATCTTGCTGCAACATTCATATACTGTATAATTTTAATACGGTCTTTAACACTTTCTTTCAGTGTGGGGGTGATGAAGGGCTTTGGGGATACAAGAATGTGGGGTATATGGAAGCTCTGAAGACATAGAGACATGAATGGTCCCATGATCTCTGAAAGCTGCTGACCCCAGCCTAAAAAGTGCTTGTGTGTGCACACACGCGCGCACACACACACACACGTGCTACCTCAGTGGTTCCCAACTTTGGTCCTCCTGGTGTTTTGGACTTCAATTCCCAGAAGCTCTGGCCAACTTGGCCAACAATGAGGAATTCTGGGAGCTGAAGCCCAAAACACCTAGAGGACCAAAGTTTGGGAACCACTGTGCTACCTCTTTTGGGGACTTTATTCATGGAGGAAACTGATGAGGCACTTGAAGTCCTTATGCTTCTTTTCTTCTTTCTACTTTTAGACTAGCAAGCAAATCAAGCAGTTAAAAAAAATAAAACAGATTTCTGGTGATCTTTCCTCTAATAGGAAGTGAAAGCCTTGTAGTGTTTCCTCTGGAGCATCTCACCAATCGAAGCATGTAGGAGAGTGTAAAAGCCCTTTCACCTCCTGCCTCACTTTGAGGACAAATAGGCCTGGACAGCAGGGAAATGGGATATTGGGATCACGTTCCCATGGATGCTGTGCCTGAGTGGATTTGTCCTCAATCCTTCAGCTCATTTACAATATTTGCTCAAAGGTAGCCTGTCCTCTTCTCAGCTTCCTCCCCCTCTCTTTTAATTAGCAAGATCCAGCTGTGCAATTTGGGATATCAGTGGACTCCACAGGCATTTTGGTTACAGCCTTTAACTATCCTGAGGGTTTAACATATGGTTTGTTAGAAAACAAATCTGGTATTATTGACAGATAGAGGTGACATCCTGCCGAAGGTTGCAACAAGAGCATGTCAATGTGAGCTAAATCTAAAAGAGTTGCTAATGACTGCAGTATTGCAGGGAGACATAGAGGTAGGTCATTTGAAAGTAACAAGACTATGGGAAAAATTGAAAATCATGTCAACTACTGCTTCTGCATTCCTTACAACTAAATAATCTATGCAATTGTAGCATCCATGAGGAATTGCTGACACTCTGTTTGGTTTGTTTGACCAGCTGATGGGAACACTCTGTTTATGTGTCTCTTTGTGTGTATTTATGGGAGAGGGCAGATAATAATAATGGCCTTATTAGTGAATGATCTCTAAGTTTAGATATACCAGCAAACCACAATTAGAAAAATGCTGTTTGCTAATGAAGTTTAAACTGTGAAGATAGATCCGGGGTTATTAGTTATAGTTTGTGGAGAGGTGCAGGTTCAGATGCTAAAAAAAGCCATGGTTTAGCCAGAACACACCTACTAAACAAACTATAGCTTTGTGCTCTGTCTGAACCCAGCCAGTTTTCCTTCTGAAAACCAGGTAACAGAGCTGGCTGCACTGGTGAAACAGGGAATTTTTATGCCATTGCACATGGCTGTTGATACTGCAGTTTAGGCCTACCTGGCGATGGCACCCGATATCATGTTGATATCATAATTCAGTCTTACCATACCACCCCTCTCCACGTGTTTGTGAGGTCCCCGGACAAGCACGAAACTAGGCTCGGCATTTAACTGCTGAAATATTCTCAAACAATACAGGCAAGCCAGAAATAGCCAGATCACAGCTTCAGGGACCTCCCTGGCAAACGCCATATTATGTATGCGCGCTACCTACAAAAGGCTCCCTGCCCCGAGCAGGCAACTTGACAAAGGCTGAACCATCCACTGTCAAGCGTTACGCATTTACATACTGGCTACACCATTGTTAATTCGGCACTGATTCCATCATGCTAAATTGTGACCTTTTGGAGACATTGTCTCGCACCCAAAACTCATTGTTGTCCCTGAGTAAGGTATAACCTGCAGTCACACTTCCCCCTATAAAAACTGCTGATTCCGAGACCTTCCTCGGATCGCTCCCGAGTTCCAGACCGCCTTGCTGCCGCTTTGTTTGGTGAGCTTCCCCTCAGCTCCACGTGCTGAGTCACATCGAACCCCAGCATCGCTCTCTATCTTCTTCCGGGCTTCTGGAACAGGTTTCGTATCACCTGAACCAACTATCACTCCGAAAATCCTGCTATCTTGCTCACACCTTTATTTTCCTTAGTTATCTATGTGCGTGTGTTGCTTACATTGTGTACCTGTATTTAATTAAGATCATTCATTAGTTTCAAACCGGTCTGCTTCTTGACTTGGCCTGACCCAGTAAACACTGGGTTACAAGATCCTGCCAAGTTACTCTGCCTCTCGTAACGCTAAAGCAGTGCTCTGAGCTAATTTTCCCCACCTATAGTAGAGCACATTTTGGAGTCCCTCCTGGGACCCCCAGTAAGCAGGGTAACACTGTCATGTGTAAGACAAACTTGTGTGATAATTATGTAGCCCATATCTGCTCAGTTTACTCTTCCTTTTTTATTAAATGCTTATAAAAACTGCAACTAAAATTTCTGATAAGAAAAATAAAGCAAAATGATAAACTGAGTAATACAACTGAAGCAGGAGTGGGTAAATTCTGGGGTACTTAAGCTGGGAAACACTGGACCTCCACAACCCCACAGGCACTGCACCCTGATACTGCAACAATGAATTTGCTTCAGCAGCCTAACTTTAGGGTACCATGCTTTAGTAGCATTCCTGACTTTCCTTCAAGAACTAGCTATGTGCAGCTTGTTTTAAAGCAGAGAAACACTGCTGGGAGGCTTTTAGGAGCGCAATGCTGCTTTAAAGCAATGTTTGTCCTCCCTGCATGTAACTTTTAAAGAAAAAAATGGCCTTTTTGCCACTGTTCCTTAAATTCAGTTGTCCCATGTTGCTCACCATGTATTATTGCAAAAACTGTATTAAAATATTTCTGTTTATTTGCATTTTTTGCAATTTAAGCTATTGTTTCCCACAGCCAGGTATGTTTAAACTATACAGTTCTTGATGAAATCTCATGTAGGGTGAAAATTTCTGGCCGCAGCGGGTACAGATCACCCTGGCCCAGGTGCCGGGCGTTCCTTATTATAAGAAGTTACCCTATTTATGGAACTGTTAGTTTGTCCCCCATAGGTCTGGTAGGTGCCTCTTAACATAAAGGATTTCCCTTATTTGTTCTTCTTTTATATAGATAGATAAGATGCCATAGAAAACCTACATTTTGCAGGGTGAGCCCTTCACAAATGTGAGTATCATGTAATTTATGAATGTGGACAATCTGCTAGTTTTAGAGAGAAATACATTGCTAATTGGACTGAATACTTGCATGTGGTATTTAGGTAGAACACAATATTGCTTCTAATCACTACTTCTTGATTGTCAGCCCTGCTGTCCCTTGTTGCTTTTTTAAAAATCTGGCGACATTACCCCATGCAACATTTGTAGCCTTTGAGAACCTTGGCTGCCTCTGTCCTTCCAATGCTGCACAGGCCAGGTGAGGGGGAAAGGCAGCCTTGGAAGTATGCAGTCTCCCAGGTCCTTGGTTGCCTTTTCCCCATCCTCCCAATGTCACATGGGGCAAACAAGGGGAAAAGATAGCTCCAGAAGCTTTCCAGATCTTCAGCTACCTTCCTTCCATGATGTCACATGGGTGGATAAGGAAGAAAGGTAGGCAAAAATATGGAATCTCTGGGATCTTTTTCTGGCTCTCATACCCACTTGTTGCATTAAATTGAGACGCATGTCTATTTGAGAAGTGGAGTGGGTGAAATGAGAAAGGGGCTTGAAAGGATTCTCTGTGGGGCTCATAGACTTTTGAAAATCTCCTTTCGTTCGCCTCGCCTGGCCACTCAAAACATTTTTCTCCGTATTTTGGGAAAACTGGTCTCCCCGTTGTAACTGACTACTACTGGTTTAAAAAAAAACAATTAGGTGATTGTGTGTGTGTGTGTGTGTGTGTGTGTGTTGGGATTCACTAAAGCCCTACAGTAGACATACAGAGGATGATAATCACAGCTGTTAAGACAGCTTACTATATTTTTTAAAGACAACTAACCACTGGTTCTCATACTATCTGATGGGGCCACCAACAGTTGTTCTTTTAATGTGCCACAGGCTAGTTCCATATTTGTGCACATTGGCTGCAATAGTTTCTTTCTTTCCTGAAAATCTCCACAGATGAGCAGCTAATGGCTCATGGACAGGCAGTGGCCCAGGGACTACCACTTTGAATAGCACTGATGTATAGTATAACTATCCTGTGGAATTCTGGGGTTTGTAGTTTACTGAAGCCAAAAAGCTCTCTGACTGAGAATTCTAAATGTCACTCCCTAAACTGCAAATCCCAGGATTCCATAGGATGTTATAAGTGGAATAATAGCAGTATAACAGTGTAGGGTGGAAATGATCTTTGACTTATGATGATCCTATCAATGGGAGACCTCATTGCTATTAACAGTTCTATCCAGGTCTTGCAAACTCAGGAACATGGCCTCCTTTATTTAGTCAATCCATCTGTAATATAGTCTTCCTAGGGGCACAGAACCCTTGCGAAAGTGGAAAAAATGTGAATAATTCCCCCTGCGATTCCCCTCCAGAGCTTCCCCCTCCTTTTCCTTTGTTTCTGGCCCTGGGCATTGGGTGGGAGGTGAGGAAGGCAACCTAAAAGGTTTACCGGTACTTTCTCCTCTAACAGAGAAGAGGGGAGTTTGGGAGTTCTGATTACTTCTGGTGGCTATATTGAAAAAGGAGCACTTGACCAATCAGCAGCCAATACATAGCAGAATGTGCAACAATGTGGTAGAGAGGACATGTCTTCAGTGGTGGGAAGGGGCTTTGCTCACCCAAAAGGAAAAAAAAACCATCTCTTTTAAACATAAGCCTGGCAAGCCTGGGGTGAGGAATGCAAGGGATGGGAGGAGAAAAATGTTGGGGAGGCAAGCACATGTCTCGCAAATAATCAAATTCATGAAGGTCAAACCCGTAAATGTGGAGGGAGGACTGTAATATCATTCCCCTTTAAATAGTCTAAAGAGCTACATTGACTTGTTAGTCCAAAAATGGTGCTTGGAGAGCATAATTTTGGAGGATTTATGTCATTTCAAAGCTATTTATATGTTTTTAAAAGATAATTTACATTGATTGCAATTTTACTAATAAGTAACAAGCAACATTAATGAGACAGCTCCAGTATGATACAGTGGTCTCTGAGATACCAGGTTTCAAATCCCTGATCAGCTGTGGAAACTCACTGGGTTTCCTTGGGCAAGTCATATTCTTTCATCTTCAGAAGCCATTGCAAACACCTTCTGAGCAAATCGTACTGGAAAACCCCCCCCAATTTTCCTTAAGGTTGCCTTATGTCAAAAATGACTTGAAGGCTCACAGCAACAATATTCAGGAGAACTGAGCAATGCACAGTGAATTACTTTAAAATTACAGTGTTCCAAGCTGTCCTTCAGGAGTGTTCCAAGAATTGCTTAACTACTTCTCAAAATTTACAAACAGGTGATGGAATTTTTCATTGGCTTAGCTGTCAATGTTTGTTTCAATAGTACTCTGTACATGGGGTTAACTCAGTCACTAGTTTAATTCACAAAGCGTGAAGTGCCACTTGGCAGGTTTTGTTCAATGCAGTTTCCAATTGCAAAGGAGAGTGTCTTTGCTAAGAAGTTCAGCCAGGGTTCCTAATCAGCTTAGTGGTTTCAGAACTGAGATTCAGAACAGCTGGATTCAGGATTATTCAGGCTTCATCCAAAGGGACATGCATATCATTAACTTACCAGATTTCAAACAATTCCTAGGGTTATTGTTGACTTTACAGGCAAACAGAACAAATTACACTCAAAGTTTCTATACTGCATCTCTTGTAGTAAATTTGAAAATATGTGAGAAGTGAGGAGGAATTGATTTCTTATCCAAACTCTTCCTTTACACAGGTTAGCAGATATTAAAATTATATCCTGAGCCTGGTGGGAAAATACAGAGAAATTTCTTGTCCCCTTAAAATATTTCCGTAAAAGGATATTATATTGTGAAAATTAGGGTTCGTTACCCAATGTAAGATATCTTTGTCTATTTCCACACTAGACACTGTTAGTGAATTGTAGTGTTACAATCCCAGCACCACCATTTGCATGATGCTGTCAGGCTAGAAATGCTCTTTTCTGCACTCTTCCACCTCGAGTGGATGAGTAGTGATACTACCACCATAGTTCCTTCCACATTACAGTGTCCTTGTGTTATCACCGTGAACTGGCTTGGCCTTTAGTAAACCTTAGATATCATTTTTGATATCACAATTCGGCCCTGTTCTGCCACCCTCAGCCACGTGTTTGTAAGGCCTCCGAACAAGCACTGAGCTAGGCAAGGCTATTAAACGCTGACTCATACTTGTTTACACCAAGGCAAGCCGGAAACTGCCAGATTTGCTTTAGGAGACCTCCCGAAACAAACACCTCCATTACAGATGCACGTCAAAACAAACAGACCTCTGCCCCAAGTGGGCAACCCCGGCGAGCTGAGTGCTCAACTGCCAAGCTAGCTGCATCTACCTACCGGCCATACTATTGTCAATTTGGACCTTAATTCAATCATGAAACAATGAAAACTCATTGTTTTCACCCAAGACTAGACTAGCCCACGGTCATACCTTCCCTAATAAACCCCCCCAGTTCCGAAGTTCCTCGGATTGCTCCAGACTTCCATCCAGCCTTGCTGCCACTCTATCCAGCAAATTCCCCTCAGCCGCCACGCCGAGTTTCCTCTCTTCAATTGGACCTCTTCAGGACTATGAGAAAGGTGGCGTATCACCCATTTCCCCCAAAAACTCTCATTCCTATTTCTTTTTTTTATTTCTTTTTATTAAGACAAATATATACATCAGATATCTCTATGTTATTACATCATTACGATTTTCTACATCTATAAAACCTAACCAATACCATGCTGATTTATCCATGTTCCATTTACAAGTTCATTTTCATAATATGATTTCATTATCAGAATTCGAAGTCTTTCTTTCAGTCGCTTCACTTCCTGCTTTCTTTGACTTGGTTCTTTAAATGCCTCTAATATCTTTCACCTCTACATTTACATACTTCCCTGTTAACTGTCCTGTTAAAACGTTGCTTTAGCTTTCATTACTCTTTTTGCTTATCATTAGGTATAATCCTTACACTACTCATTACAGATCTTTTCCCAATTTTCCTCAATATATTTCTTAATTTCTATCATATCAATCTTTTTGGCTCCTCTTTTTTCTCCTTTCATGACTCTCAATAAACTGTCTAACGCTGCATATTCTTGAACTTTATTAAGCCATTCTTCCAGTTCTGGAGCCCTATTCCTTTTCCAATATTTGGCATATGTTATTCTTGCTGCTGTTGTCATATACAATATGCTGTTCTTATGTTTATTTTGCTCTTTCGTTAATTGGTGTAGTATATTTAACAAAAATATTTCCGGCGTCAGCGGTATTTCTATGTTCAAGATTTCTGTAATCGTTTTATGTATCATTTCCCAGAAATTCTTCGCTTCATCGCAAAGCTACCACAAATGACAGAAAGATCCATTTTCTCCCCCACATTTCCAACATTTCTTCTCTTTCATTTTATAGATCTTACTTAATTTCTCTGGGTCTAAATACCAATGATAAAACATTTTCATATAATTCTCCTTCAGGTTTTGTGCCATCGTGAATTTCCACGTATCCTCCCAGCTTTTCATCCATTGTTCAAGTGTGATCTCATGACCAATATTACATGCCCATAAAATCATTGGATTTTTAATAACTTCGGTTTCTAACTCTCTAGTTAACATAAAATTGTACATCTGCAATGTTATATGTTCTTTTCCCTCAAATATAATCTTTTCAAATTCATTCATTATCGATGTTATTTCCAATCCTTCCAATTTCCGATCCATTTTGTATCTTTCCTTAAGCTGATTATACAGAAACCACTGGCAATTCCAACCTTCTTTGTTCAATTCTTCTCTCGTCTTTATTCTTTGGATTTCTTTCCCAAGATAGGTTAAGATATCTTTATATGTCATCCATCTTTCCGCGGGTCCTCTACAATTGCTGTATAGAGCTTCATGAGGTGACACCCAGAGTGGCATCCTGCAGTATATTTTCTTTTTCCATATTTTCCAAATTTCTAGAAGTGATCTTCTTATGTAATGGTTAGTGAAATCTTTGTCAATTCTTGCTTTGTTATACCATATATAAACGTGCCATCCAAGTCTAAGGTCTGAGCCTTCAAGATTCAGCGTCCTTTCATCTTTGAGAGTGATCCATTCTTTAATCCAGAGCATTACGTTCGCATGGTAATACAGTTTTAAATCTGGGAGTCCGCTTCCTCCTCTTTCTCTTCTGTCTTTTCCATCTTATTCTCGGTTTCTTCTTATTCCAAATAAACTCTGTGAGTTCTTTTTTCCAATCCTGAAAGCATTTCCTGTTAGCAATTATTGGTAGATTTTGAAATAGATAATTCATCTTTGACAAAATCATCATCTTAATTGCTGCCAAGCGCCCTGATATTGATAGATTTTGTCTTGACCAAATTTGTAAATCTTTTTTAATTTCTTTCCATTTTACTCCATAATTATTTTCGAATAATCCATTGTTTTGTTTGGTTATATTTATCCCGAGATAAGAAATTTTCTTCTCTTCTTTAAATCCTGTTTTTTAAACAATTTCCTCTATCTCTTCCTTCCTCACATTCTTGGTCAGGAACTTCGTCTTTTTGTTGTTTATTTTGAAGCCTTCTGAGTCTCCATATTCTTTGCAAATTTCCAATACTTTCTCTATACTTTCCTTCAGTTCTTCCAAAAAGAGAACCAAATTGTCAGCATAAGCTTTCATTTTATACTCATGACACTTAATCTTTACTCCTCTAATACTCTCATCAGCTCTTAGCTTCCTCAGCAGCACTTCCAATGTTACTATAAAGAGAAGAGGGGACAGTGAACAACCCTGATGTGTACATTTCTTAATTTCTATTGATTCTGATTTCTCCCCATTCACCATTAGATTTGCCTTGTTATTCTTATATATTTCTCTAATCCAAGCTACAAATTTATCACCACATCTCATATGATCTAATAATTCAGTCATAAATTCATGGTTTAGATTATCGAACGCTTTTTCTGCATCTACGAAAATCATTAATCCTTTCCGCTCATTGTGTTTCTCATAATACTCCAGTACATCTATCACAGTATGTACATTATTTCTAATATATCTTTTGGGGGAGAAATCCACTTTGATCTGGGTGAATGATTTCTTGTGCAATTTTTTTCAATCTATCTGCTAATATACTTGCAAAGATTTTATAGTCTATGTTTAACAATGATATGGGTCTGTAGTTTTTTGGTTCTTCTGGATCCTTGTCTTCTTTCAAAATCAATGTAATATTTGCCTCATTCCATGAATCTGGTTTGCCTTTGGGTATTATCTGATTGAACATTTTTAACATAGGTAGCACAAGTTCATCTTGGCATTCTTTGTAGTATAAAGCCGGAAACCCGTCTGGGCCTGGTGATTTGCCTATCTTCATCCTTTTTAATGCTTCTACCACTTCCATCATCATTATATTTGCATTCAAACTCTTTTGCTGATCTTCTGTTAGTTTCATTATATCCTGATCTTTTAGATATTTATCTATTCTTCCTACATCTTGCTTTAATCCTCTTTTATACAGCACCTTGTAAAATTGTTGAAATCTCCTAAAATTTTACGCACATTTCTTCTCTCCCTGTCAGGAACAGTTCATAAATGAAGGGGACTTTCTTTTCCATCATCAAAGAAAGCTCACGCAGTTAGTTTTGTCCTCTTTGAACATCAAATCTTTAAAAAGGTTTAGGCATTCCTGTGCCTTTCCTGTGCCTTTCCTGAGGCTACCCGGCATGGTTGTGGTGTCTTCTGTGGCTTTTCCTCACGTCTGTACTTCCAGCTCGGCGATCATAAATATCTCACCGTGCCTTTCCTTTGGCGGGTTTCCCCGAGCCCCTTTCGAGCCCCTCTGGACCCCCTTTATGGGGGGGTACTGGATCGGTTCCAACTCTTCTTTCCACCAGCTAAATCCACATCAGGCAGTTGTGTATTCAGCAAGACTAGCCTCTACACAACCCTTCGGGCCGCCATGCTACCTGGAAGTCCCTATTTCTAGTTAGCTGTGTGATTGTGTTTTCTTAATAATTTGTCTGCTTGTTAATAAATATCATTGTTGCTACTTTAGCTGTCTGACTGCTCACTGACCTGAACCTGTATACATAGGGTAAAAGATTCCCGCTAAGTTACCCTGCCTCTCGCTAGCTTAAGAGAGTGCTCCAGCTAATTTCCCCATCTTTGCTTGGTTAGTTTGGTCATTTGGGTGCCCCTCCCGGGACTCCCAATCTACAGGGTAACACCTGGCCACTCCCTTTCCCTTCCTTCATCCGATCCCACTGCCCCTGTTTGTTTTGGAAGCTGAATTAATGCAGCAGTGTGGTAACAGCATGAAATGCCAGTATACTATTGTATTTTACCTATAATGTTTAAAAATGTATTTTAAAAACTGAAAAGTTTTAACTCAAAGAAGAAATTTAAAATGAATGCAGAGAGGTGATAGAAAGTTACCATGCCATGGTAGTTGTTGAGGAAGGTACAAGCTGGGCATGCCCACAGCCCGCCCACTGCTGGATCTGCGATAAGAGGAAGTGCTATGAAATGTTAAAATGCTACAGCACTAAGAAGGCTCATGGGATTAAAGCTGTAAAGGGGGGGTCTTAATGGATTTTTTTCTGGAAATAGAATATTGTGGTTTGGCAACACTTGAGGATGTGAGAGCAGCTGGATAGTGATGACGTTGTGTGGTAGCACAGCTCCTGGATCGGAAACTACCCACTGCTGTTGCCCTGTAGCAACATTGTGCAGAAATGGCCTTCGTTAGTTATGCTTACAATAGCCTTTGAATGTAGTCTGTATGCCTATGGACCCTATGGAAAATAGCACAAATTTGGTGTCAGGCAATACAAAAGTAAATCACATTGATTTAATGGAGGTTACTTTCAAGGAAATCTGCAAATCTGCTTCAGTGGAGGCTGGTGGTTCTCATGTCAGAAGGCTGTGGAATTTGTTCATAGTTTTAGTCTGAACAGTTCTGGAAGTGCTCAAGGCACTGAATTCTATGCCCAGCTCCTTTAGAAGTTTACTAAAATCTAGACTGGATTCACTGTCTCAGTGACATGGAAACCAGCAGCTGCCACTGGTCTGTCAGTGGTTCTCAACCTGTGGGTCCCAGATGTTTGTGGACTTCAGCTCCCAGAAGCCTTGAGCATTGATCATAGTGGCTGGGGCTTCTGGGAGCTGAAGTCCACAAACATCTGGGGACCCACAGGTTGAGAACCACTGGCTTAGATTATTATGGCTTGTATTGCCAGTAAATACACATTATATGAAGCATAATTTTTAAAAAATAAAGTAAAATTGCCACTTTTGTTTGAAGGAAGAGAACCTGTAACAGGCCCAGGTCCAGAACACACTCATGTTGGGGTGTAGGTGGCAAAGGAAGTGCTCTGTGTAGCTATATTTCCTTCCATGCAAATATGGCTAGCTCAAGCATACTTTTTAGAAAGTGTAATGTGTAGTTTAGTCCTGAGTCAGCTTTCCAGAGTAGTAGGGGAAGACCAGTAATGGTGCTCATATTTGGGAGAATGTCTAGCCTCTAAATCAGTGATTCCCAATCTTTGGTCCTGCAGATGTGGTGAACTTGTGTTCCCAAAATTCCTCAATGTTGGCCAAGCTGGCTGGGGTTTCTGGGAGCTGAAGTCCAAAACACCAGGAGGACCAAAGGTTGGGAACCACTGCTCTAAATGTTATTTTCCTCATCCTGTTTCCCAAGTCAGATGAAGTAATTACAGGTGCTATTTCAAAAGATATCAGGAGTTACAAAAGAAATATTTTTCTTTTTCTTTTAAATAATACCCATTGAAGTACTTTTAGTATCATCTGAGATTCTCCAAGGAACTTGTATGATGAAAATATATATGAAAATATATGAGCCTCCCATACTTCCTGGGAGATAGCTTACGGTAGGAGTGTGAATAATGCAACTATCCCGATGAACAACATCTGTAACTCCTGCATCTGGACTAGGACAACCAGAAGCCCCAGCCAATATAGGGAAACTGGGACTTGCAATTCACCAACATCTGGAATGTCACATGATTCCCATTCAGGCTTACACTGAGAGATAGAAACTAGCCCAGTTTTCCTGAGTCAGATGGGTTCTGAAACCTGAGTCTCTCCTATAGTAGTCCAGCCCTGTATTCAAGGGTAGGCAATATCTTCTCGATGTCTGGGAGCACATTGGCGCTTGGCTCAACTCACGCTGTTCTTTCCACTGCTGACATCTAATAGTTGCTGAAACACTTCTGCAGAGGCCATCAGTGTTCTTGCTGCCACTGCAGCTTCAGTCGATGCTTGGTGTGAACTGCAAAGGCTGTTGGGTGTCCTTGTACACCCCTTTCCTTTATGAAGGAGGGGAAAGGGAGGAAGCATTTGAGGTGGATTTTGGTGGCATTCTTTGATTTGTGGAATGGGTGCTATAGACCTTCTTGAATTACACTACACTGTTTCATTCTCCTCATTATATGGTTGTGGCAGAATCAAAACACAGGAAGTCTTGCATCCATAATTAAAACACTTCAGTAAAGGGATTCATTCTCTATCACACCTGCAGATGGAAGAGCTCACAAACATTAGCATTTGCTGACGACATCACTAAAGGAACATTCATGTTTCCTTCATTTCTTACATTTACTCTGCAAAACAGATTAAGTATCTTTTTTAAAAAATTACCTCTCTGGTTCCAACAATAGTCAAAACTGCAATCATAACACAGTGGAAAAATACTCTATAAAAATCACATCAAATATTTATGGACTGTATTTCCTAGTTCTGTTATCAAATGAGGATTCTGCTGTTGGCTCCTTCTACTGCAAATAATCTTTATGACTTCCCTCATGACAATTTTTCTATCTCTTCTGTTTCTGCTGCTAAATGATGTACAACACACACTTCAGTTGTTTGTTCAATAGTTGTCTGCATCATTTGTCCTTTCCTAGAAAAAGTATCAAATTATATTCCATCCTCTGTTGTGACAATACATATCCCTCTCCAGTATCTACAAACATTAAACTATCAGTATTGTCCTTTTTTGTTGACACTGCAAGAAAAAGTGGATATTTGATGAATACACTAACAATGGTTCCTTATTAAAATAATGAAACTTTTATGGTGTTTTTTAACAGTGACCCAGGTGCCCGGGGATGCTAAAGTTCTGTCCTCCATTTGCTAATACGATCTTAGAACACTATCCTTTCTGATATAAGAACTCTGAACATTATCATCTCTGATATAACCCTGACTTCCTCAGGAGAGACGCTGTTGTATGCTCCACCCCAAGAGGCCAGATTGGTGAGTAGACATAAAAACAACAAAAAAGACAGGTATTTGTAAGGAATAACAAAACAGAAATAGCACCAGCGGTGCCCAAAACAAAAGACAAAAGGGCTTGAAAATACACATCTTCGATATATACAAATTATATAAATAGAATTATTTATTCAATATATATACAGTATATAGAACAACATATTCAAAATGACAGATTTCCAGATAATACCTGTTTTCACTAAACAGGACTTCTTCAAAGTATGGAAAATATTTACAACCAGTTCTGACAGCAAACCTTTATCTCAATAATAGATAACTCTTCACCCCATTCATTTAAAGGGAACAGTGCTCTCACAAGTAGGGCAAATAAATGGAGTTCAGAGCCTGCATGGAGGCTGTGTACTTCAGTTTTCCCATGCTGCTCTTTTGGTTCTGATAGGCAGCCATGATTTTTGAGCAGCCTTTGGTCCTTAAAACTAGGTGCATTCTCTGACTACTTAAATCTGTATGGCTTTACAAAGCTGTTCTAGTTTGTTCTGAAAGAGCGTTTTTAGTTGTTTTATCTGTTTTTATTTGCTACACATCACCTTTGAAGCTCTGGCAAGCTGAGAGGTGATAAACAAATAAATGCATGGAGAGTAGCAGTTCATTTTGACTCATGTTAAAATCTCTTGCTAAGGGAATGGAAACATTCTGGTGTGGGCCCCTTTTAAAAAGAATATTCTCAGTTATTGTGAGTTGCCAACATCCTACTATGATAACAGTATGCCATTTCCCCACTGAATGTCTTGATTGGTTAGTCCCCATCTAATTTGCATTTATCTGAAGCACTGCTCGAATCAAATGTTCTTTTCACGCCCCTGCCTCTTTTTTTTTATTATTAATATTTGAGCAATGGGAGTGCTTAAATAGTCTACCGCTTCCTTTATACCTCTAACAATATTTTGTGCTGTTTCTTAAGCCTTTCCTTTGCTCAGGCATAGAAAGTAATACAAGGGCATTTATAATCAATGTAGCTGACCCCAGAAATTCTCAGGTGTCTCTGGTGGCATAATGGCTCAAATCCTGTTAGTGACAAATATACCCCTGAGTGTGGCTTGAGCGTATGTAGGTTTCATTGTCAATTGAGCACAAGGGGCTATTTGGTACCTCTTTGTTCAAAGTCCCAAACCTTCCCTCAGCTGTTAATCCCTTGAAGAAACTGCTGCTTACTGGTAGGAAGGTGAGAAAGTGGAGCAGTTCAAATGAGGTAGCTCCAATGGGAAGAGAGAATAAGGTGAATTCTATCCTTATGCTAACTTCCAGGATTACCAGATGATAGGTATCTTGATAGGTCTTAACTCATGCCTTTCATACATTCCATGAACAGAGCCTGCTGTTTGTTGGGTAGTGTGATAACTGAAGCCCCTGTCAGAACTGCTGATGACAAGCAGCAGCTGCTGGTCCCTGTTGCTCAGGGTGGAGATGACGAGCAGCAGCTGCTGGTCCCTGTGGCTCTGGCAGGAAATGAGTCCTGCAGCTCAAGAGCTCCCCCTGCTACCATGGACCAAGCAGGCTCGGACATTCCTCTGCCTGCTCCTTTAGGGCAACAGGGATCCAGCTGTGATCCCAAGGAGACCCTGGACCCTGCGTCAATCAGCCCACAAACAAGGCGGAGACTCAAGAGAGCTGAGCAAAGGGAGGCTTGATTAAGTTAAAGAAGCAGTGACTGGCCGCACCTGTGCCTGAGCTATATAACTGCCTGCCTGGAAGCTTTCCTTTGCTTGTGGCAACCTTTCTACAAGCTTTCTCCTTGCCTGTTCCTTGTTTCCACCACCTGGCTCCTGATACCTTGGATTGATCTCTTGGCTCCTGACCCCTGGATTTTGGACTCTGACTATGGCTTTTGCTTGTTGCTCAGGCTTAGGTAAATGGACTGCCTATAAGTAATTGCTTGCTTTGACTCCTCCTGGTGGGACTCTGCTATTTCTCCCTCTCCGTTCTCTGGGCTGGCTTGCTGCCCAGGTCTCTGACCTTGACAGGTAGGTTGGACATCATTACAGCTACCAGTCCAGTGACTCCACCAAAGGCAAATTAATAGAGTCTACACCTTGCAAAAATCCACACATCAGATAAGTACAACCAAAGATGGGAAACATTACTTTTTGAACAACCACTCCCAGATCCTCTCAGCCAGCATGACCAGTGAACAATTCTTGGTTGTGTAGTGCAAAAAGTAACCTTTCTAGGAACTGAGTACAGCTTTGTCTAGCCTCTTAATTCCTACTATGGGAGGTCCCCTTCTGCTGGGTCAGCCAGAAAGGTTCCATCTCAACTAGGAAAAAAGGAAACTTAGGATGGCTCCCATGAAGAATGACCTAGGGATGAAGGATGCCTTGCCCAGATGTTGGCTATTGACTCAGGACCCCAGCAGCCCCATTCCTTCACTTGCAGGTGGAACTGGAGCAAGTTCTGGCAAAGCCAAGAAAAAGAACAGTCTGGGCTGCTGGGGCTCCTCTAAGGGGAAAGGTTAGTCCATTAAGCCCATGGCTGGTCCTGGAAGGCAGAGTTGCTTAGTTTCCCTAATTCCTAGAACTTCCCCTCATTCTTCTTCTTTAGTTTCTTCTCTGGAGACACTGGTCTAGATCCTGTACTGTGGTACAAGAACAGATTGCTTTGACCAGTGTACTTCTGCTGGGCTTCTTCTACTGGCAGGTGCCCCAGTTTGAAGGCACTATGACAATTCCCATGGCAATTTAGTAGCCAAGAGATTTATGAGGCTGTTGGAGTTTTGCAGCTGAGGACAATGACCCATACATACTAACCAGAGGTCTACAAAGGAACATACTGTCCCCACTTGCCACTTCTGGATGGTGAGTGTGCATGCCAGTGCTCCAAACTGGTTTTTTGCCCACAATGAAATGCCATTGCACAATGATATATTAGATATATCTTCCCACAATTACCCTGAAAGAACATATGTTGACAGTATGGAAAGTTATGCTAGAGTATGTCATTAACAGGATTCCAGTCACTGTTTCTTTTTGACTACTCCTGGAAACTACTGTAGCTATACCATGCATTGGCTTTCCAAAAGCTGCTACCATCCTGGCCACTCCCATTGCCTTTTATCAGAAAAGAGCATCTATCTTTGCCTTTACCCAGTTACCTCCTATCTTGGCCTTTGGCACAACAGGTAACCTGGTGGCAACCTGTCCCATGTTGGCAATAAGCACTGCTACCCTTTGCAGTCCCATGCAATGTGTCTCCATTGTGGAAATATTTCACACCATCTTCACCACCAAGTCCTTTAAGTGGCATTTTTGAAAAGCAGGGAGGCTAGATCTGTCATATATCTGTTCATTTTTGTTTGATCCCTAACATTTTCCCTGTTTTTTTGCCATATTGCTTTCTGTTTCCCTGCCCATTTGTGGGTTCATAGATTAGTCACTATTTCAGATATATTTCTGGTTCTTTTTTTCAGGTACACATATATATTCTCATATTATTGTAGTTTTAAAGAAATTTCATACATGCAGAGCAGATACCACATTCCTATCTATCTTGTGGATTGTGAAAGGGAGATGACAGTCCAAGGACAGGGGAAGGGGGAAACAAATCTAAATCTGATCTGTAAGCAAATTATTTTGATGGTTTAATGAGATCAAACTGATTTAGCCTGTATAATTGAAATGGGTGAGAGAAAGATGTCAAAATAAAGGTGTTGTTTCAAGAGTGTTATTCTAAAATGTCATGTGAGAAGCAACTTGAAAGGGTAATAAAGGGCAAGGATGGGAATCAGAGAAGTTGGTGAATGTGTAGTCCATGGAAAGGATGCCTACAAGGGAAGAGGGGAGTTAAATTCAAAGTTAAATTCAAAATGAAATAGATTTGATTAAAACTAGGTTAAGAAATGGTTACAGATACAGGATAATGATAACTGGATTGGTCTGTAAATTCTGTAATGGATTTTTTTTTCTAATATAAGGGTATTGAAATATCTGGATTTAGGGATGTCATAAAATATGTAACAGAGCTACAGTTTTGACTAGTGAAAATACTATGTAATTAAGTTAGGAAGTAGAATTTAGTAAAATTAGTAACATTAATATAATTCAGTAGTATTAATTTCATTTACCACATAGTGCCATTTATTTTGTAAACAATTTGGAATGGAATAGAACAGAAAGTAATATTGAGATATCATGCTAGTTATGTCAACCTTTGATAGAAGAAAGTTCATTTGCCTTTTGTTTTTGAAAGAATGAATAGAAGGATGGGGGAGAAGAGAAAAGTTGAATATTTTCTTTGAGACACTTGAATCAACCAGATTGCTAGAACTTGTTCAAAGGAAGGAAGGACGGAAGCTGATTTTTTTCTTTTCCTCTCTCCTCTTCCTCCTTTCTGTATGCCTTAAAGTTGTTCCAGACATATGGTTATGAGAAGGTAAATCTATCACTGTTTTTGGGGGGCTGAGAATGTGTGATGCTCCCAAGGTTGCCCAGTGGGTTTCCATGGCTGAGTGGGGAACTGAACCTGGCCTCCAGGATTGTAGTCCAACATTACACCACACTGGTGCTTCTACTCTTTAATTTTTAATTCATATATTTTGTGTTTTTATTTATGTTTTTCCTTTTTTCCTTTTATGTATTTGTAGAGTTTTAGTGTTTTTGGAAAATGTTAATAAAATAATCTTTTAAAAAAATAAAACACAATGCAATATGAGTTGATTGATGGTGAGTTCCAGCCACAGCTACATCTGGATCTATTTTGGAGTTTCTGAGGTTACAGAGATTGCCATCTCTAAGCTCCAGAATTTACCAGCTTCCACATGACAAGCCTAGATGACTCCTAGGAATAAAACAATTGGTACCAACTGCAGGGTGTTACAGAAATGCAGATGAATCAGAACAAAAGAGGGGCATTTTGGCTTCATTAACTCCATGAGTACTTTGCCACTGACTTCATGGAAGCCAGAATTTCATCCATTGTTTCTGTCCTGCCTGTGAACCCATTGAGGCAGCTCTTTGTGTTCATATTGTCATGCTGTGATACCATGAATTTAAAGAGTCAGTAAAAAAAAAAGTCCTAGTATTAGCATTTGTCAAACAGAATTGAATCAGACTGCTATTTGATAAACAGTAAATCACATTTAATTGGCCATGAAGATAAAGAGAGAAAAAGATTAAATAATAAAAGGGAGGGGGAGGCATGGACATAGGTCTCCTCCTCTCCAAATTGCTACTAAGAATGAATGTGGAATGTTACAAACAATAAAGAATTAAATGGAAGCTGACTGCAGTGGGTGCATTATCCAAATTGATACCATCTAAATTACTCCAGTTGCTGTAGAAATGGCCCTTTATTTTAGCCATTGTTTCCCTCACAGGCATTCACTCTCAACTGCACTGTTGTTTGCTGTTCATTTACAATGGGAACAATTCAGAGGCCAGTTCCAATGGAACTGATGCTGAGTTGCTAAATGAATTCCAATGGAATAAAGAACAGAACATAAATGTGTGTGTGAGAGAGTGAAAGAGAGAGAGAGGCAGTGACAGAGACACAGAGAGAATCTATCTCCATGACTTAAATGAGGCCCATCTTTGGATGTGAGCCAGCATGATATAGTGGTTTGAGCTCTGGAGACCAGATATAAAATCCCCATTCAGCGATGGGTTTCCACTGGGTAATCTTAGGCAGGTCACAGAGGGAGGCAAAGGCCGAGCCCCCATGAACAAATCTCACCAAGAAAACCCTTTGCCTTAGGGTCACCATGAGTCAGAAATGACTTCAAAGCACACAATAACAATCTTTGGATGCATACAAGCTTAAACTGTAAAGATCAATCATTGTCAGAAATGGGAGAATATTTTGAAATGACAGTAACTTTGAGTAATGTAATATTGATTTAGAAGAAAAATTTATGGAAATCAGTCATCTCTGATAATTAAGAGCATGTACAATATCCACTGAATATATATAAAAATAGAAATAATAAATATTGCTATGGTAATATATATACTTAGAAAGGGCATTTTCTATGTCTATGGCCAAATTGCAATTCTTTATTTATCTCATGCTGGGAAGGCATATTGCCAGTTGTCAGAGAAGCTGATAATAGAAATAATCTTTTTTGTGATATCAATGACTAAAATAAGTGCAGAAGAATGTGGCAAAAGAAATGTGTTCCAAAAATGTTTAGCTGGTATTACCTTAATTTAATAATACAGAGTCATTATGAACTGTTCTGTTTGTTTGTAAAATCATAAGCTCATAAAATATTGGCATTGGATGGGGGCAACAGGACCATCTAGTTTAACCCCATGCTATGCAGGAATACAGATTTTTCTGATAGATGTCCGTCCAGCCTCTACTTAAAGACAGGCAGTCTATTCAAGTGATGTAGACTTGAGTTAATACACAAAAATACACACATATTAAGAGGAAAATAAACAACAACACTTATCTAAAACTAGTACTAAATGAAACAACATTGACTACAGCTACATACTACCACATGGGAATCAAACAACTCTTACTTCCAGCCTCTTAGTTGGTGGCTATAAGATATATTATTAGTATACTTCCTCAAAGTTATTAAGATTTACTAAATGCAAAATATAATAGTGATAATAAGATTTCAACAATACATATGGAAAATCACTCACTGTCACTACTTAAACCCTGAGATTATTTTACCTAGTCAGAAATATTATGGTCCTATCCAGATCTTTTAAAAAATTCATAGCTTCATAGGCCATTTCCACACTACACTGTTATTCCACTGTCATTCCACTTTCAACATCCTATGGAATCCTGAGGTTTGCAGTTTAACAAGAGAACTCCTTGGCTTCAGTAAACTACAAACCCCAGAATTCCACAGGATGTTGAAAGTGGAATAATAGCATTAGAACAGAGTAGTGCGGAAAGGGTCATAGATTCATCTGCCAATAGAGCAGTTAATTTGTCCTTTTCAACCAAACCAATAAATTGCATAATCTAGTCTTCTTTCATTGGGATCTCTGTCTCTTTCCTTCTCTCTGCAAGAAACAATGTGGCTGATGTAATCATATAGAGCACTTGCTACAGGACAAAAGCCACATGGTGCCATGCCAACAAGGAAGTTGTTAGGATTTGTAGTTTCATTTAGAGGTGTTTGTAATTCTCTTTTCTGTCGTTGCCCCAAACTACAAACCTTAGGATTTCATAGGATGCAGTCTTGGCAGTTAAAAGGGAATCATTGCCTAAATATTAGGAAGAACTCTTTGACAGTGGAATATGCTGCCTTCAAGTCTGGTGGAGTCTCCTTCTTTGGAGATGTTTAAACAGAAGCTGAATGGCCATCTCTCAGGAGTGCTTTTATTGTGTATTCCTGAATGACAGAATGGGGTTGGACTTGATGGCCCTTATGGTCTCTTCCAGCTCTATGATTCTATCACACTATAATTGTGTAGTCAGATCCTGTCATGTCTGTAGTAAAAATAATACATTACATACTGGCAAGCTTCTTCACTCGTGATGGCAAGTGAGAAAAAGTACAATTTATTGTCCTTCCATTCTCTCTGTATTTTTTAAAATAATCATTTTATTCCCATTGCTTTAAAAGGAGAATGAAATTCTTGGCAACAGCTCTAGGACTTGGATTCTTTACATCATGGAGGAGAAACCATAAGTCATGGGCCAAATCTAGCCTTTCACAATCTCCCTCTCTCTCTCCATACTACACACAGTGGGATGAACATTAAAGTTGGAGTACAAGATTAAGGTTTTTAAAAGTGGAACAGGCTCTCTAATTTTACATAGCAGCAGCACTATCCCAGGGATCACAGTATTGTGCCATCAATATATGTTTGCATATTAGATGAGCCAATGTGGTGTAGTGGTTTGAATGCCAGACTAGAACTCTGATAAACTATGGTTTGAATCCATGTTTGGCCATGGAAACCCACTGGGTGACCTTGGGCAAATCACATTCTCTCAGCCTCTGAGTAAGGCAATGATAAACCTCCTCTGAATAAATCTTGCCAACAAAAACCTATGATCAGTTTGCCTTGGGGGCACTGTAACTCAGAAACAACTTGAAGACATACAACAGCAGATACTTATATGCTGAAAAATCCTTTTTTTTTAAAAAAAAAATACTATAGAGAGTTATATTGAAAGATCCAGTGTAGAGTGCAAACCAAAAAACAGAGCAAATTTTATCTGCTTTTCTCTAGAAATAATATATTTTACCACATTCCCTTTGCCAAACGTCCATGGTTAGGAATATATTATATCCATAGGGGCTTGGGAGAAATCTGTAGTTTAAGGTACTGAAAATATATGACAATTTCCTTTAAGAGCATTGAGTTTCAAAATGTTTTAAAATGCAATCAAAATCTCATAATTGTTTTTCAAAGAAGCTTGAAATTAGTAAACAAAGAGGATATTGATACAGCAAATCATAGGAATATGCAAATACAATTTCAGTTAAAGTTATATTTTTCTCCATTCAGCTGTAAAACTATGATTAAGTATTACACAGTTGAGTCCAAGAGAAGTAACTGTACAAATAAACAGAAGCATGCCATAAGAAAAGAAGATTGGACCTGTGTACCCATTTTGAGATTCAGTTTATTTTTCTTAGTCTAAAATTTTGGCTGGAATTGAGTGTGGGATTTACACCTTTGTACACAGTTTTATATCTGTGGGAAATAGAATTGAGCAGTACTGCAATATCCATATTCATGGAGATACTGCCATGACTTTACTATGTAGGGGAGCTAGTGAAGTGACCAATGCACAATGTGACTGATGCAAATTGGGACTGATGTGTAACAGGGACTGATGAACAATAGGGACTTATGTATATCAGAACACTGGCAAAGGAGGTCCGATATATATTGGTAAAACTTGATGTCTATCAGCAGACTCTTGTGGGAATTCCAAGAGAAGATGAAATGCTAATCCCTTCCCCTGAGTGGGGCTTTGCAGGGGAAGGAAGTGATGGCAGTGTTGTTATCAACTGGAGAAAACCTGCAGTCATCAGTTATCTTCCCCGATCAAGGGAAGATCAAAGGGATTATCCAAAATGGCTCCTTAACTCAGTAGTGGTCATCAGAGCTGCAAAAAGCAGATCAGTTTCACAAATCTTCTCTTTCTTTGCCTAACTTCCAGCTTCTAAACTTCTTTTATTAAAATTAAGAACTAAAGGAATCTTTAGTGTTCAGCTGTGTAATTTTCTGCCTTGGTAAGGTTGGTATTCTTTTTGAGAATAAAACAGAAAGTTCAACTAGAATTTGAAACATTAAAGTTGAATGAAAAAAGAGTTAGCAAGAGCAATATCTGAAAGATTTAGTGACTTTTTAAATATTGGATTTAGGCATTTTAGACATCTTGGACTTATTAGGTTTGGATTACAATGTGGAGATAATGTGGGAAATTGTACTTGGTTTGCTAAAAGGAGGCATTGGACTGGAGTGGAGTGGACTGGACAGGGTTTAAAAACATTGATAAAGTCAGTTACTGTTTGTCAGATGCTTTAGTGCTGGAGATGGAGAAATGTCTGTGTTTCAAGTGGGGGAGGATTTCCAGGTAAACAATCTGAGATTTGTTTTATAAAATAATGATTTCATTTTAAAGTCAAATATAAAAAGCACAGGAGGGGTGAACCCCGTGTGTGTGTTTTTCCTAGTATATTACGAAGAGGCACAAGTAGATTAGAAGACTTCAATACAATTTGCTGAGCAATAAACTTTCTTGATTTTGAAGGAGGGTTGTGCCAGATATGTTTGTCGTAGTAATGAATCAGAAAGTCAATACATGAACAAGACAAGCAAAGCCCCTACTGTGCTTCTATGGTTGGGATGGCAGGTGCTAAAAGGAACAATGTTATGACACCAAAGTGGTTTAATTGTTATGAATGCCAGAATAGGGCTGAATACAGTCCTTGGTCAGTCTCTCCCTCTCTGTGTTCCTCTCTTTCTCACTCTGGGAAATCCACCTCACAAAGTTATTGTGATGATATATTTGAGAGTTATTAGGGATTGGACAAATCCAGAATTTTCTGAATCAGGATCTGAATCCCTGGAAGGTTCTGGGAATCCATGAATCTCACAAACCTCAATCTTTCAAATCCTTTTTTTAAAAAGCATTTTAAAAGCAAGGGAAAGAAAGCACCTCTATTGAAAAGTGTTTTTGAAGCAGAATTTGACATCTTTTTTTAATGAAGAAAAAAATTAAATAATAGTTTTCACTTTCAGGAAAACTTTCAGGATCCCCAGATTGCCCTGGTGGGAGAAGAGTGGGGGGCACGCTCCAGCGCTCCCTGCAAGCTTCTCACACCCCTCTGCAGGAACGGGCTAGCAGCGGGCAAAAAAAGAGCTGGGAGCATGGGACCACGCTCCCTGCAAGCTTCTGCCACCCACCCGGGGCAGGATCTGGTAGGCAGGAAAAGGGTGGGCAGTACAAGCTTCTCATGCCTGCCTGGGGCAGGATCAGGCTGGCGGTGGGCAGGAAAAGGGCAGGGAGCATGAGATTGCACTCCCTGCAAGCTTCTTATGCCCACCCAGGGCAGGATTGGGCTGGTGGCAGGTGGGAAAAAGGCAGGGAACATGGGATCGCACTCCCTGCAAACTTCTCACACCCTCCTGGGGCAGGATTCGGCTGGCGGTGGGTGGGAAAGAGCAGGGAGAGCCAGATCACACTTCCTGCTACCTTCTCCCACCTGCCACTGGCAGGATTTGAAAGATTCAGTTCGCCAGTTTTGGCAGGGGGATTCAGATCCCAGTATCTTGAATCCTTGCAGAGGATTTGAGGATTCGGTTGGCCCATCCCTAAGAGTTACAAATCATGTTTGCTAAATTCATCACTTTGGGTGCATAGAAAATGTAATCAATAAGAAAGTCTATAGTAGGAATGCTGGGAAATTCTGTCACAGAATCTTCTGGTACGGAATTTTCCTTCTTTTGAAGGGACAGCAGCCACCTGAGGCAGGACTGCCTTGTATCAATGGAATTTGTGACCAAGTGGGGAAGATTTGCTGCCTCCAGTGTTTGTGGAGACATTTACATATATGCCTCTGGAAAATATTGTGTTACTTTTTGAAAGTACTAGACATTGATAGAAAAGGTGCTAATAAAGAAGAGGAGAGAAAAAGCACATTTTTTTGCATATGCAAATAGGCATAAGAGTCTTTCTGTTAGCACACTTAGTAGAAAAATTCACATTATTCTGTTTATTATTTTCTGCTTAAAATCTGCCAGCTTAGAAGCACAACAACAGAAAGAGGGTTCTGCAAATGATAGAACAGGTGAGCAGATAAGAACATCCTGACTTGCTGGATAGGTTATGTTTGATCCCAACCTTACTATATTTATTTATTCATGCATTCATTTATTTTGTCTTAAGCTACCAGGGACTTATTGAATCATAGAACCATAAAGGTAGGAGAAACCACAAGGGCCATTGAGTCCATCCCCCTGCCATGAAGGAATATACTATCAAAGCATTCCTGACAGATGGCTGTCCAGCCTCTGTTTAAAAATCTCCAAATAAGAAGACTCCACTACACTCCCAGGCAGTGTATTCTACTGCTGAACTCTGCTTATGGTCAAGAAGTTCTTCCTAATATTTAGATGGAACACCTTTTCCTGAAGTTTGAAGCCATTGTTCTGTTTTCTAATTTCTGGAGTCCTATCATTTTGGTCACTCTCCTCTGGACGTGTTCTAGTTTGTCAGCGTCCTTCCTGAACTGTGGTGCCCAGAACTGGACACAGCATTCCAAATGGCGTCTGATCAAAGTAGAATAGAGTGGTACTATCACTTCCCTTGACCTAGACACTATACTTCTATTGCTGCACCCCAGAATCTCATTGGCTTTTTTGTTGCTACATCACACTGCTGACTCAGCTTGTTGGACATGTTCAGCTTGTGGTCTGCTAAACCACCTAGATCACTTTCACATATGTTATGGTCAAGCCTGGTGTCACCCATCTTATATCTGTGTATTTCATTTTTTCTGCCCAACTGGAGTACCTTACACTTCTCCCTGCTGAACCTTATTTTGTTAGTTTTGGCCTAGCTCGCTAATCTGTGAAGGTCATTTTGAATTTTGATCCTATCCTCTGGAATCCTAGCAACCCTACCTATTTAGTCTTATCTGCAAATTTGATAAGAATGTCCTCTTTTCCCTCATCCAAATCATTGCTGAAGATATTGAATAGCACTGAGCCCAGGACAGAATCCCGTGGCACCCCACTAGTCATTTCTCTTCAGGATGAAAAGGAGCCATTGGTGAGCACTCTTTGGGTTCAGTCAGTTAATCAATTACAATTTCACTTAACAGTAACATTGTCTAGCCCAAATTTACTAGCTTATTTGCAAGAATATCATGAAGGAGATTGTTGGCTCTACATGGTACAGCATGTAGATGTTTTCTACTAATGACATTTGTTTAAAGCTATATAGAAGAAAGTCTGAGACTAGGGCCAAATCTGAGACCAGGGGATCGGTCCTTGGGATGTCATAGGGACAGATGTTTGAAGTCACAGAGGCAGGACAGCAAGGGTTGGTAGACAGGCTGAAATTGCTTCTGGGCCAGCTGATTGCAGAAATAGGTATGGCAGGATTTTGGTGAATGAGTCCAGAATCTGGATAAAACTGAGCTAACCAGGTAAAATGGCAATTTAATACCATGAAGAAAAAGAACTTTTCAATGAATGAATAGAAGGCAACATGTACCCAGTTATTGCAGTTATGGCTATTACTACTGTCCCTAAGACTTGCATCCTTTGTGGCTTTATCCAGAGTACATGTGATGTATGGAAGATTTTTCTAGCTCTTTGTTTCTGCTGGCCCTCATGGAAATGCACTTGCAGTGCTGAGGGAGTTTTCTCTCCAGGTCCTGTGCTGTTGCTGCCAGGGATCATACATCCAAGCATCATGATGCTGGTTCTTTACTACTTGCCTGACTCCAAACAGCACGATGGGCCCATGTACATCCACATAGCTATTTTCATTCCTCTCCTCTTCCTGGCTTTTTGGTGTTCCATCATTGCACAGTGTGACACACATACAAACATCTTCACACTGAGCCAGAGAACCCTTGTAGGAGCACTGAAAACAAAAATGACAAGCCCAGAACAGGCATCACCTTGGGCACTGCCAAGGATGCTGCATGCTGCTGCCAGGTCTTCAAAATAATGCTGAAGTAAATGATGGTGGTAGAGTAGTGTTGCTAACAGCTGAACTGTTGGCACTGAGACACTGCATGGTTCATAACTCACAGTTGGTCAACTAACTAAAGGGTTTGAGAGTGATTTTGTTACCCCCAAACATGGGTGACTCAGGGGTCCAACCATGATACCAGTACTTCTGTGAAACCATGGGAAATATTAGCTCAAAGAAGAGGCCTGTATGAGAGGGGTAACCTTACAAGATCTTTTACACCTATGTTTACTGGTATTAATGTAGGGAAGAACAAGATGGAGATCCAAAAGTAAGCTTATTTGTTTTATTGGGGGAATTACAACCATACAAGATCCAAGCAGTCATGCAGTCACACAAAGCTAACTGAAGGAAAAGGGAAGAACATTTTGGATAGTGAGATTTTTAGGGAGAAGTGGGTGATATTTACCAATTCAGAGGAGCAGTCAAGAAATGGCAATGTGGCTTAGACACAAGTCTAAGGACAGCACACCATCGGGAAGCGGAGCGGCAGGGTGGCAACCAGCAATCGGTTAACTGAGATTTGACTGCCAAAAACTGAGATTTAAATATTTTTTTTCTGCCTGGAGAGTGGCAGAAAATGGCTTTCTGGCAGAATAAACAATGGAGTCAGGAGAGTGGACAATGGGGTCTGGAATAGACTCACGGTGTTAACATTAGGTGACAGAGGGTTAATGGTAGTCTTAATAGCTCTGTAACTGTCAGACAGCTGTGGGGACAAAAGGAAAATTTGCCTGATCAGAGAGGGAGGAGCTAAGACAATCAGCCATCCTATGGGAACGTCCAGACACTATTGTCTCTTAGAGGTTGAATCATCAGAGGCTAGCTGTAAGTTCATTATTGCTGGAGTTTCCTGGTGATTTCCTGACTATGACCTGGCTGTGCCTTGAGGTCTCTTCTGACCTGGTTTTGCAATGCACGTGTGTGGCCAGTTTTTTCTCCTAGCCAGCATGGCCATGCAGTTAGAGTTGTGTATAATTTATATTTATGCCAATCAATATAGTTTGCCAATTAAATCATAGCAAAGTGTGGAGGTGAATGGCCTACTAACAGTTTAATGGACAAAGGTCAAGATCCAACAAGTGTATATAGCTCTGCACATGCAGTTCCACATCCTCCCATCACCCAATAGCTGTCAAAAGCTGGGAGGGGGCCTATGGTCTAAGCTCAGTTGTGGAAAGTGGGATGAAGGGAGTGAGACAAATGCAAGTGTGGTCTCACTTGCCCATTTCTTCCTTCGGGAGCTCAGATCAACCAGATCTTCATGGCTGGAATCACTTTCCCTTCCCTCCCCTTCCCTCTGGCAAGAAGGGACAGTAGTGAACCCTTCTGGGGCTTGAGAGTTGCTAGGCATTGAAGATTTTGGGGTTGAATATGAAGGCAAGAGAATAGCTCTCTGCACCCTGTCCAAAAAGGAACTTACATGTGCATGCACTACATTTACAGGTGTGTAAGCCACTAACAGGATGGCAATCAAAAATTCCCATTATTATCACAAACAAGTTACTTCCAAGTTAAGTTTATGAAACGTAATGTATGCATTAGGGGATATCTTTGGAGTGTTTCAAAGTCAGTTTGTCAAATCTGATGAGCTTGTTGTTCCCCACAGACTCACTGCAGACAAAATAATTCTAGACAATTTCAATTGAGTTGATTGTTAAAATGAAAATCTGCACGCTACCTTTGTTGAGAAGTGACCTGTTAACAAGTGGTCTACTGTATTTGAACTACCAGAAAGAAAATCATATTTGAGGCTGTTCAGTATTCTTGCCAAGGAGAATAGCAATAAAAAACACTACCCTGAAGTACCTTCAGACAGATGCTCAGCTATTTTGGAGGGTTTTCATGGCAAGCATGAATCACAACATGTATATTCAGCAATTCTTCAAACATGAGAGTCAACCTTTTAGTCTTGAGCTTGCAACAGCTGTGATACAATAAAGTATTTAATAAATATTTCCTGGACATGTGTGTCTTATACACCCATCAAAGTGATTTCTGATTGGAAAACATTATAATCCTGGATTTTTCTCTAGAGCGGAAGTTGAGTTTATTTACTAATATTAATGACTTGAATTTATTTAATGTCTATTAACTTCAGCTGCACATAAAATTAAAAAAATTCAGCAAAAAACAGCAGTATAAATAAACCTGAATCCAATTGGTTGTCTCAACTAGAGTAGATCCATTCCATGTTCATTTGAATTTAATATCCAGTTCTGTTTATTTTACAATAAACCCAACATCTATACAGGAGAATATCTAGGATTAGCTACTGGATTTTGGCCTCATATACTCAAAGTAACATCAAGAGTGTAACTCCCAATTGCCTCCAAAACCCCAATTTTTTCCTCACCCTCTCTCTCAGTTCCCAACTCAGATATTTGAGAGACCAAGTTCATCATGTTTTACTTTTTAATGATCTGTCATCCAGCAGCCATATTGCCAGGAGGAGGAGACCACCCTTCTCATTCAGTGGATAAGTCAGCAATTTTTTGCTTCACTCTTTGAACTCTATTTTAGGCAGTCAGGACAACGTCTGGCTCCATTTTAGCATTACAATTGTATTTAATCTGGTAATTTTATGAACGTCAGAGCAATAGGAACTCATGCCTGAGATTTCTTGTGTCCATTTTTCTTTGACAGCTCTTTTCCCATCTGCACTGTGCTATTTTTAGATTGTAAGCCTCAGGGCAGGAACTGTCTTGTCTCGTTCTTATTAATAATATCATCAAACAAAGCCCACTCTACACAGCTGAATCTCTCCTCTCCTGCATTTTTTTTTTTTTTTTTTGGTGATCAACCATTTTCATTCACCTCTTCCAAAGAGGGCACTTCTACATAAAGTTCACCACAATGTCAAGAAGCCATTTTTTGCCACGTTTAGAGGTGACAGATGATCATTGTGACTTACAATCCAGGACCTATCCAGGCTCAACATAATCTCCCATATTTTTGTCATGCCATTGAGTATGAAGGGGTGATGCTTCCTGCTCCTCTGACTCCATGAATACCCAAGACTTGGTGACCAGTTAGATTATCTTTGGACATTTTTCCTCAGAGATCACCCTGTTCTTACTAAATAGATTATCTGCTATTTTCTCAATGTTCCTTTCACACAGTTGTCTTTATTGCTATTACTAAATTACTATGAAACCCTGTGTTTTTGTACATTAGGTGTCAGTGAATATCTTATAAATGAATTCTTTTGAAGTCATTCACAGATGGACATCTAATAGTCAATCCCATTTTGGCTGGGCCAACCCGAGCATCTACTCTAGTGTTATTTTCCCTTCCACTTGTATCTTTATGATGGTTGTAGAGGAGCATGGAGAACATGACTGAATGTTAAAGTTTGTACAGTGGTTATACATAAGTCTGACACAAAGTCAGTAATGTTTTTCTTAAAACACTCTTGCACAAATTACATTCCTGAAACCCAGGACAAAGATTCAATATTGAATCTTAAATAATAATTTGTATGATCTACATGGTGTTTTCTGTTGTTTACAATTCAGAACACATTTTTGTTTCAGTCTGCTTTTGTGGCAATGTGTTTTCTTAAACTGACGCTCAAATTTGTTTGTCTGGGTTTTTGTTAGCACTGAGTCATTGCTTGTAGCATAACTTTAATGTTCTCAGAGGACTTTTGAGTAGCCTAGTATACATCTTTACTTAAGCCTTGATAGATGCTTCATAATATATACAAGAAAAGAGTAACTGCATTTTGGGGGTGGGGAGTGGGTGAACTGCTATCTTTATCCTGAGATATATATAAACTTCTTCTCTAAGTCTTAGTCTTCTCTAAGAGAATAGACCGACCTAGTTACAGGAGCCAGAGATAATAAATTGACAGGAAAATGACAGCCACACTGATTTGGCCTTGTCCACAGAATAATATCAGCAAATGATACCTTGCCAACCCATTCCTTGGTAATCTCAAATTCTTCATATTCATCAGCTTGAAAAACTGATGGTTACAAAACAAAAGCAATACAAGGAGGAAAATCACAGGTTACAAAGAGTCATACAAATGTACTTAATAAGTATATTGGATATTTCTTCTGCTGCCCTACTGAAAGAGACAATTTCCTGCAAAATTACTTCATAAGGATTCACACTGTGACTGGAAAAGGAAGGTTATGTTTCTTTCTTAGTGATCTGCATCCACTTCGGATGAAGCATGAATTCCAAAGTGAAGCGGTCTGCTCTGGAGATATTAAGAACCCCGCTAAACTAAGACAACTTTGGGACAAAGACAACAAAAAGTCCTGTGGCACCTTAAGCACTAACAAATTTATTATAGCCTAGGCTTTCATAGACTATAGCTTTTTTCATCAGATATATGATGTGTTATTCAGAATTTCAGGCATATAAACTATTAACAAGGTTGATGTTGGGACTGTAGACAGTTATGTCTGAGGCACATTAAAGGCAATCCAAAACTGAAGAGGACTTTGAGCTCTGGAAAAACCCCAGACCTTCAAAGGTTGATTTTTAAAAACTTATGAAAATACACTGCAGTTTGATGCATATTCGAACTTTCTGGAAGCTCGCACGAAAAGGAGAATGACAGTCAACAGGGAAGGGAGAGGGAAAGAGGTAGGTAGATGACCAGAACCTCTAGTTTCCAGTGAAGAAATGTCTTTATCAGTGCTATTCAACAACACTGATTCCGAAATAGGATTTGAAAACATCTCACTTCTGATTTTGTGGCATTTCCTCACATTTTGCCTGCATTTTCTTCCCATCCTGGTTTTGTATCAGTTGCAAGACCGCAGTTATTTTCTTCCCACATTGGATTTCATATGCATTTAAAATTTATTTTTTCTGATGTGTCCTTTTCTTTACCTATTTTACATAAAGTATACATCCCCCTCGCTTATATTATCAACTGTAGGCATTCAGACTTTAGCCATTCAGATGGTAAAATATGCATTGTTTTATGAGCATTTCATTTTTCCAGAATGCCTCATAAGCCTTGAAGATGTAAGATTTCTGGAGGCAAAGTAGTTATCTTCTCACAACATGTCCTGGGAGGTGTAAAAAAATGATACGTTTGCTGAGATTGTTGAATCTAACAAAATCTTTTTCCATCCCTGTTTCCGAATGAATGAGGGATCACATCAGAAGCTCTTCTCATATCAGACACTATCTCTGGCAGAAGCAACTGTATTCATGACTTCTGCAGCTCACAGTCATGTATGGAACTGGGAATACCATTTGTAGACTGTTGAATTTGAAAGTCCTGTATTAGTATTTTTTAGGTACTGCCACATGGGAATGTTCTGATGCATGAGATCTTCAGTCATACAGATCAATCAGACTGTTTAGGCTGTACGGATGGAGTGGATAGCTTCGATGGATCTAGGGAGAACTTTTTCCTCCCTTGGACCATCAAGGGGCCACACAGATTACAAGAGGTGTGGAGAGATTGAACTAGCCAGAAATCTATGTTTCGAAAAACTGGAATTTATAAAAAATGTTAAACACAGGAGAAAGGGCTGTGATTTATTTGAATTGACATCTTAGAGGTTTCCAGGAGAGGGAATCAACTCCTTTTTGCTAGTGGGGGGGGGCAGCCTCAAGGAGCCAGGACTACAAAGCAATTTTTTGGGGCCACATGAACCCTCTATGCTTTGGCCATCCCTGCTCTATGGCCTCCTGGAATAACTCCATTTGGAAGCACATTCTAGGTCTCTTTTGGAAGCCACCTCCAGCAGGACTTTTTGTGCGAGTGGCTCTTGAGTGTTTCATAAACTTTTATAAGCTTACAGCTTCTACTGCAATATGTCTTTGGTAGCCAGTATGATGTAGTGGTTTGAGGATTATATTATGACCCTGGATACCACGGTGGGATTACTGCTCAACCATGGAAACCCACTGGGTGACCTTAGGAATGTTACAGACTCTTAGCCTCAGAAAGCCCAGTAATAGGTTCACCTTAGGGTCACCGTAAGTTGGAAATGACTTGAAGGCACACAATAACAAGCCAGAGTAAAATATTTTAGTCCTTCTAGAGACTAAAGACCTGCACTATCATAGCCCTCAAAATGACAGAAAGTATGAGGCTCAATCAGCAGTGATTGCTAAGGAATGGAAGAACACAAGTACAGAGGTTATGCTCACAGCTGCCATTTCCACATGAAGCCATCCACATACATGAAGAGAGTGTCAAAAATATGCACAGTTGTCTCATTTCAATAGATATTTGGGCATCTACAAATCATTTGGAGTGCCTTACTTATATTTCACTCAGTGCTTCAAATATGGACATTGTTGAGAATGAGTTAAGAAACTTTATGCCTCTGTTAATGTCTGAAAATGTGGAGTACTAAATATTCAACAAAGAGGCTTTTGAAACCCTTGAAATTAACCAATTTCTTTTAGTATGAGCTTTTATGGATTGCAGCCCACTTCTCAGATGCACAGAGGATATAGAGATGTACTTATACTCCATACGTCTGAGGTACTGTAATGGATGAAAGCTTGTGACAAAAGAAATATTTACTGGTTTAAAGATACCTCAGCAGCATTTTCTGATATATTCATTTGAAAAATGAATAAAGATAATAGGCCAATGGCCATTGTAAATGTATACCAGGGTAACATAATATGTACATTGCTGTATCTAAATAAATAAATAGATAGACAAACATGACTCTATAGTTTCTACACATTAACTAGGTGGGCAAGGGGCCAATAACATTCCATTATGACTGTCAACAATCTTTACAGTTTATGGCACTCATTGTAGTAGTGCTTTTTTGGGGGGACCTTTAAAGCTTTCTTAGTCCCCACACAAATAACTGGTAAAATGACTCTTGAACTGAGTAGTGCAAGTTGGAGGAAGCTTTTGTCCTCTTTGTAAAGAAAAAAAATCACAGAGGTAGATCCTTGTAACTCAATATGTGGCTGTGCTTTTAACATAGCCGTTATCTTTACTGACTTGAACTAATAGTTTATACTTTCAACACAAAAAGACTGTCAAATAAAGGTGTTTTAAATTACAGCACAATACAACATCTCACTCTTTGGGATAAGATCATCAATAGCGTAATTTTGTAGCTGCTGATGTTGTGCTACCATTACGGAGGGAAGAACAAAATGTTCCTGTTGAATTCTGTGTTTAGGTGAGTTTAATCTGGGCAAAATGTTCATACATGATGGCTCACCTAGGGCCCTTTAACACAACACAGTTATAGCACTGTAATTTCATTTTAACTGCCACATCTGCCTCCTGTGGAATCCTGGGGTTTGTACTCTGCTGAAGCAGTAATTCTCCTTGGCTGAGAATTTTTAAAACTCCTCTTCAAACTCCAGATCCCAGGATTCCTTAGGTTGGGACCGTAGCAGTTAAAGTGGAACCATAGCACTATATCTATGCAATGTGAACTGCCCACTTTTCAAAACAGTCCCTACAATTTACCTTTGGCAGTATTACAGAGTCAGTCTCTTCACAATCATGATTGGCTGCCTTACTAACTGAAAGAAGCATAGATCTCTTAATAGTGAACAGCTAAGAAGGTAGTCTTATAAAAAGAAAATTAGAAGAACGTAGGAACTAGAATGGTACTCGTGCCTTTTATAGACTGTGAGCTGTCTTAAAAAAGTATCTGAAAACATTCTTTAAAAAGTTTCTAGTTCAGACTGGGTAAAGACATAATACAGAAACATCTAGCTACTTTAATTTGAGACCAGATGAAACATCTCTGATGATATGAAACAAACTTCCAAAGGTTCACATCTCAAAAGAGATGCAACTGCTGTCTATATTCTTTCATAATTTTTGGAAGATAGATGAGATTCTAGGAGTCTGAGCATAACCAAATGCTACCCTCATTTTCAAAAAGGTGTAAACATAATCTCAGCATCTACTGACTGGGCATTTTAATATAAGGGATACTGATCTTACTTCATCTCATTTTTACATAAAATCAGGACATTTTATATGTTTTTCCTATAATCTTTTGCATTTAAAGACTTTTCATGAAGAAATACTTGCACAAAAATCCATTGTTTGTACAAAAAAGAAGTTATTTTTGTGCAAATGTCCCAAAATACTAAAAAGTCACAATTTTTCCCATGGATTTTCTTGATGTGTGAAGACACTCTTTCTTGTTGAGGTTGAGAAGAAGTGTGAGTTGACTTCTCTGCTTAATACCTGATATCAATAAAGTTAACTGTTCGTCTGTTAGCATGTATGAAAGAATACTATGAATATGAAGAACTGCAAGGACTTTCAAAAAACATATGATGCTAGACTACTCTTTCTCTCTCTCTCTTTAAATAGAGTTACAGTTTTCAGTGAAATGCTATAGATATAGTCTATCTTCATTTCAGCAAGTCTTTTGACAAGGTTTTTCCTGGAAAAACTCAGAACATGTGAACAAGACAATGCTACCATAAGGTGAATTTGTAGCTACCTGATAAAGTATACCCAAAAAGTTCTCTCCCATGGCTCATTGTTATCCTTGACAGTGGCATTCAACATTTTGTATCAATGGCTTGGATGAAGCATTAGATCATTCGTTTTGCAGATGATAAGAAATGCCCCTATGGAAATAGCCATTCATCCACGTTGACTGTCATGTGGTGTTGGAAATGCATCAACACTCAACACTTAAAAGAGTTAAAAATGTCTTAGACAGAGCAGCAGTAATAGAGTTAAGTAGTGTCCAGTGAACCAAAGTCTTCTAATCTCTTATCCACTTATCCTAACTTCTTTAAGATGTGAACTGATACTCTTAGAGATCTTTTCTTTTCTTATCTCCTTATTCTTTCATTTATGCCAAAAGTAAAACCTAGCACATTTAGATAGCTTTTCTATCATTAATGGAGTTCTTACAATAAAGCTTTAGTTTGTGTCTTTTGTGATTGACATCTTTACACCTTAATCAATTGTTAGCTCTTGCAGACATGCATTCTCCTTCTGGTGATAAGCGTTTCTCTTCAGAGATGTTTAAACAGAGGTTGGATGGTCTTTTGTCAGGGATACGTTAGCTGTGTTTTTCTTGTTTCAACAAAGGATGGACAAAATTACTCTTAGAATCCTTTCAGCTCTATAGTTATATGATTCTAAGTTTGATTTAATGATAAAGAACCATGTGAAGGTAATAAAATGACCTTGAAGTTGTCCATTTACAGTTCATATTTGGACAGCAGGCTGAGGTGTACACACAAGTGACCTGCCACAGTCTACCCCACTATGGTGAGATGTACTGTATTTCTATTTATGCCAATTATTTTTAAACCAACTTGCATCCATAAATATTAGCATATCCAAATATTATGCCAATGTGTGCTTTTTGTCTTCTTTCAAAATGGTGTATAAGTGGTAGGGTAGAAAAAAATACTCAACAATATTTGAAAAAAGATGAAAAACATGCATTTTGAGTGTTGAGAAACTTGGATGAGAAGACTCCTGGACTGATAAGAATTTTCACACGTTGGGACTTATTCTGTGCAAAATTCACATGCAGTTGTTTTGTGCAGAATGCAACATTTTCTTCATGGAAAATGATATTTCAATGCACAAATATTAATTCTTAATTTCCTAAACAGAAAATGCTGTAATATGGGATTATGGTTGATTTGCATAGGAAACATAATTTTCTCTGCAGAAAACAGCATTTTCTGCACAGGAATTAATATTCCTATGTTGAAATATAATTTTCCATGCAGAAATTCTGCTTTCTATGTAAAATAAAAAAAATCAAGTTTTCTTTGTGAATTTTAATAATAATAAATTCACTCCTGAATTGTAAATAGCCTTTGAAAACTGTATGGCTTTCAAAGACTTTCTTGCAGTGGAAAGAACATTGCTGAAATTACTTGTTGCCATCTTTAAAAAGAAACTTAGTGAAAAATTTAATCCATAATAAGTGTATATCTTGAAGCTGATAACTGAACATTTATGGTCCTGGATGTTTTCCTGAATATATTTGCTCATAGAGGGATATGCTCAGAACATGTTACCAGTCCTATTGGCTATTTTCTATTGACTATGCAATTCCTCAAATATTTGGCCAGAAGAGGAGTTCAGTTGCTTCCACTTTGATAGGGGTTATATAAACATTAGGGATGGGCAAACCGAATCCTTGAACTCTTGAATCCTTGGCAAGGATTCGAGATTCATAAATCTAAATCTCTGTGCCAAAATAGGCAAACTGAATATTTTGAATCTGCCAAACAAAGAGTTTGTTGGAGACTGGGACACCTGAAAACCTGGAGACTAGACACGCAAGGGGAGATGACAGGTAGGTGAGTTTTCCCTTGGAGTAATAATGGCCTTTGCTAACAATTTCATTACATCTGGGGTTGTATTCTAATATATTTAAATTGAACATTTACTATTTAAGTTCAGCACTATTTTCTGTGCTGAAAATCAATGGCATGTATAAATGCTGGGGTCAGTGGGTCTGAAGCCTATCAGAAGTAGTGGGGCAGAGGGCAAGGTCACGCAATCTCATCCAGTGATTGCCACATGTAGGCTAGTGTACCTCCTTCCATGAGACCAGTGCCTGGTTGTAAACCTATAGCTAGAATAGGATGAGAAGTGAAATGTCTGTCATGGTTTCTCATGAGCCACATGACAAGCTACATGCAGCAGAAAGGAAAAGTTGTCTTTAAAAACTGGTGCCTCCAGGGCGCGCCAAAGGCCTGATTGGATGGAAGATACAGTCTTCTTGAGATTTCAAGGACAGCTGAAAGATTCCTTTGCATATCTCCCTTGCAAAGCTCTTTCAGACACAATTCTGGGGTTTGTAGTTTTACAAGGTGCCACAACCTTCTCTGCCAAAGTGTGCTGGTGCATGATCAAACTAGAAACCCCAGGATACCATAAGGAGCTATGCAAAGAAAATCCAGTTTTGACCTGGATTATCTCTGTACTGTAGTATGTGACCCTGTTTACGTAGGCAGAAAAATGTAGGATTAATCCACATTTTCCTGCCTGTGTAGAAAGGGTCTTCATGTCATTTTCAATCTGAGGCAAAACTATGACAATTGTTCTGGCCAGATTTCTTCAGAGGGAGGTTTGCCTTTGCCTAGGCTTTAGCTAAGACTGAGAGAGTGTGTCTTGCCCAAGATTATCTTTCTTTCCCTTGCTTTTTAAAGCCTTTTTAAAAAGAAGATTCAAAAGATTCAAGATTCATGAGATTTGTGGATTCCCAGAACGTTCCAGAGATTCAGATCCGGATTCAGATTTGGAAAATTCTTGGTTAGTTCCCATGCCTAATAAAAATGTATCTTATGTTTCTGAGATATTCTTCTTCACTAGAAATCCTTTCAGGCTTTTAAATCTTTGTGGCCTTCCTTAAGAGCTCCTCAGGAATTTTTCCAATGCATGGACCTTAAAATTTGCTTCACCTGCTGATTTGAAAGCCTAACACAGATAAACATTATGTGACAACATTTAAGATTGATTGACTTAATAGAGAGAGATATTGGCAACTTGATCCTGCTGCTTCCATCTGCAACCACAGCATTTCAAGAGGCATTACATCAGTACGATATCTACAGCAATTATAAGAAGTGGGATGTTTTCCTGTAAACGATTCTCAAAACTTAGTTCAAGTCAAAATAGAACTTGAAAAATGTACTTTTTAAAAGCCCATGTCAAGCAAGATGGCTTAAACCTATCTATTTTATTTAGAGGCAAAGTGCCTTCTGTCTTGTCCAATGAGAAAGAAATGGGGAAAAATTGCAAACAGACTGACATTTCCCACAAATTATTACTGTCATTTCCTCTTAATGTGCCAGAGGGGTTTGTTTGCACTTTTCAGAACAGCTAATTTATGTTTAGTGCCAACTCATCAGGTTTCAAATCAAAATAGACTTAAGCTGTGCTACTGTGATTCCAAAAGCAGCAAAGAAACAACTAGTTCTGTACAATCACCCTTTTTTGGCCACTAGTTTCCAACTCAATAAGAACAACAATAAACCCCAAATAATCTGCATTTCCTTAAGGATTAACTCCACATGCCTCACTCCTTCAGCTATGGTTCCTGTGTGATAATCAGTAACATGAACACTTCCCACCTAACATCATGTTTATTTAAATGGCCCACCATGCAATTATATCATTTGGTGAAATACATACAAACTTTGTAGAATTCAGGGAAAGAATAGAGGAAATATTTAAAAAAGTCCAAAGCTTATCTTTCGTTGTTGTTGCTGTTGTTTTTATTTGCCACCAAGTCAGCTTCCACTTATAGAAACCTTATGAATGAAATAACTCCATGAGCCCCAATCATCTGCTCAGATCTTGCAAGCTCAAGAAAACTGTGGCTTCTTTTATTGAATCAGTTCATGTAATGTGGCTTTCCTATCTTCCTATCACCTTCCACTATCATCTTGGCCAATTGGTCATGTCATGATGTGTCCAGAGTATGACAGTCTCAGTTTAGTCATTTTGGCTTCAAGTAAAAACTCATGCTTGATTTGCTCTAGGACCCATTTATTTGCCTTTTTTGTGATCCATGCTTTCCACAGCACTTACCTCCAGCATCACATTTCAAATGAGTTGATCTTCTTCCTGACAGCTTTGTTCACAGCTTTTAAAAGCATACAGAGAAACTGGAAATATTACAGCATGGATGATCTCAACTTTAGTATTTGATAATATTTTTACAATTTTATCTATTTGCTTTATAGCAGCCTTTCCAAGTCATAGCTTTCTTCTGATTTCTTACCCACACTCCCCATTTTGATTGATTACTGAGCCATGGTATAGAAAATCTTTAACTATTGGGTTCAACGACAAAATATGAAAAGGTTTTATGCATTTTAAGAGCATGTGTTTTGATCTCTGTCTCTCCCATCTATTTATCTATCATCCCTCTCCCTCTCCCTGTAACAGTATGTGTAATAACAGTATCAAAACAGGATAAACCATAGCTTATACAAATTAATTCAATTAATATTTAGACTCAGCAAACTGGGCAGGTACCAAGGAATAATTGCATATAATCTGAAATGCAGAGGCCTCTTTTCTTTGGAGGAAAAAAAGTAATCAAAAATTATTGTATTTTTGTTTGTGAGAACACCTATCAGTTTATCATTTGGTCAACGGCTGCGGTAATGTTTTTGCTATTTCTATGTCATTAAAATGTTATTGAAGGCTCCTACATTGTTTTCAGAGAACTCTAAAATGGATTTAAAACATCATGTAAGGAGGGACTGCAAGAATGAATATACCAAATGTTTCCCCCTTTGTCCCCCTTCTTGTCATTCTCCTTGTCTTTAGGTTGAAAGCCTGAAATGGGGAGCCTCTGCTGTCTTTGGGGGCTCTCCTTCTGTGACAGAACTATGGCAAATCATGAACAGAACCTGACTGAAAAGGGCTACTGTAATTATTGAAATGTGACATTATTTGGATCCTGAAGCCTGCTGTAGCTTTTCTTCTCATTCCAAGTGGATCCATTCAAATCCACAACTCCAAAATTCATTTCCAGTGGTAGCTGCTTTTAACTAGACCATGTTAATTTTTTATTTAGAAAGATTTCTAAACTTTTGTTTGTGTGTGTGTTTGTGTACACACACACACACACACACACACACATATAAGTGCCTTAAAGTTGCCTTACATGGTTTTAAATTAGATTCCAGAGACTTGGAACTTGTCTGATGGTCAGAGTGGTTGGACTGTAGAAAAAGAGTTATACTTCAAATCTGAAAAGACCAACTCTAAACAATCTTCTTTAGAGGCTGGAGAATCTTCTGCTATATCTGCCCAGAGATGGATGTCTTATAGACAACAACTTCAACTGGATTAATTGCAAACATACTGGCTTAAATCCTCTTGGTTGTTCCAACCAGAGTAGACCAACTGAATGAAATAGATTTACTTACATGTTGATTCATTGTGCAACAATTGATTCAATGGGCCGAATGTACTTTTAACCATTTTCTCATTGGGGTGTCAGGGGTTTCAGAACAAATAAAGCATAACCTCATTTATCCCCTATTCCCTGTATTTTTGCAATGGTTGGGGTGACTTGGAGGCAGTTTCTTGTCTGAAAAAAAAATGGGGGGGAGTTTCCAGGGGCTTTGGGTGGTGTCTGGATTAATGCAAAAAGGTACTGGCTTGTGACATGTTTTCCCCCACTACTGCCCCTATGTAATTCTCCCATTTCTCCTGTTTTGTTTGTTCTCCTTCTCTTTTTGATTTACACTTACAAGCTGCATATAATGTCCCCCTTAAAAAATAAAGAAAGAAAAAAGCCGCTCAAACTGAGAAATTATGTCCTCTTTTTTGTGTCTGTTCCTGTTGACTTTGATTCTTAATTTTCTTGACATACTGCTTTTTAATCCAGAGGCATGCCATGAGAGGCCAGATAGGTCCAGAGAAGTAAATAAGTGAGGAGCTTCAGACATACACCCAGTAAGTTTTAAGTTGTGGTCAGTATACTGGACCATTTAAACTATTTGAGCTATAAGAAAAATTTCCAAGTACCAGATTCCCTCCGAGCAACTTACTTTTTGCCAATTAAATGCTGACTCTGTGATCTAAGCCAGAAGACTGGACCCTGGACTTACAAATGAAATTAGCAAGTAGATAGGGTCTTGGACTTATAAATGAACTTTAGAGAGCAATCTTGCACTGTCAAGTTGATGATAGACTACCTTATAGCATATGTCTCTTCCATCTTGAATTCCTAATTTCTCCATGCCTGATTCATTTCTAGTGACTCCCAGAATGGTTATCTCTGACAAAACTCTTGTCTGCTCAGCAGTTGGACAGACCTGAAAGGTGAAACAGGAAATGAAGCACAATCTAAGCAAGAATTATCTGGAAAGGCCTGAATGAGCAAAGTACACTGTGTCAGTGAGTAAATGCCATACTCTTCATTCTTCTGCAACTACAGGGTCTCTGCTTGATTAACCTTTCTGCCTTCCAACTAGTAGAATTTATCACTGAAATTTGTTTTAGAGAATGACAGCAATGAGTAAAATGACAAATTAAATTTTTTTAGAGAGCATTTGCATGAAATGACAAGAGGCATTCAGTTATGTGCCTCCATTCTAGCTGCTAAATCATTGCTGATATGACACAATGGACTGGACAACTGGACTGGACCCATACTGCTGGTGCTATCAGATCCTCTGGCTGATTAATGCAGGACACCTATGAAATAATATAATTCCAGTAGAAATAGTAATTTTGTAATTGCATCATCACTGGGGAAAAAAGCAGTTCCCTGACCCAATTTCTTGGTCATGATGTATGGCCAAGAAACTGAAGCAATAGTGCAGCTGCATATATGTTGAGGTAGTGAAGGGAAAAAACAAGTGAATCTAATGGCTACCCACTAACTCTAAGGCCATTTCCACCCTACACTGTTATCATGCTGTTATTCCACTTTCAACATCCTGTGGAACTCTGGGGTTTGTAGTCTACTGAGGCCAACGAGCTCTCTGGCTGAGAATTCTAAATGCTCCTCTTAAACTACAAACCCCAGGATTCCACAGGACGTTGAAAGTGGAATAACAACATTATAACAGTGTAGTGTGGAAATGACCTAAGTCTGCCTGAGGCAGACCAGCAAATTACAGCCTACACATCAATTCCAGGTGCTCAGTACCTGAAGCTGCCCAAGATGTTTTGGCCCATGAGGCAGGAAATCCTACAAGCACGACTCCTCCTCCCTGGCAGCAAAAATTTAAAAATAATATACTCCAAATAAAATATATTATTTCTCTCTGTTTACCCCCCACCAATAAAAATCAGGACCAGCAGACTTATGGTACTAATTAATCCAACCATTCCCAAGTAGACGCTCAGGTCCTTCCTCTGAGAGAAAAACTCCCCTGGCATTAACCATAGTGGTCAGGAAGTTTCTAAGCTGATCTGGAATGACTGGAAAAGTCTTAAAACCATGGGCCTTTTTGTTTAATTTCTATTCCGTGATACACATATTGAATAATTTCATTTCAATCATTTATCACAGGCACCCAAACAACAGAACTGTGGTACAGATCTCAAAGACGAACAGAGATGGATTTCCAGCTTGGAATAACAGTGATAATTTTATCTCAGCCAATTATCCTTATGCTCTAGAGGTCCCTAAACACTGCAGAGCCTTCTCTTTCATTTGTTTCAATGCTTTATCATTAGCCCTCTTAGAGGGGATGTATCCCTTATTCCCAACATGTCGGTCCTGGTCAATCAGGCATGGTTGAAACAGGTAAAAAGGTGCTTTTTTACTGTCTATACTACAAGAAGACCAGCTTCTTATACTTTACCCCAATTTAGAACATTTTCCTGGCTCATCCAATAGTTTTCATTTTACTCTTCTTCTTTCAGGATCCATCAATAAATTACTTTGAAGTATCAACATTTTGTGTTTTGGCATTTTCTGTTAGAAAGACACCAGATCCTGTTTCATCTTGGAATCTATGCAGGGTCAGGCCTGGCTAGTACTTGGATAGGAGATGGCCAGTGAATATCAGATGCTGTAGGCTACATTTAGACAAAACCACCTCTGAGTACTTTTTGTCTAAGTACCACCTGTTTCTGTCCGATGTGGTGAACCATCAGAATTCCTGTTTAAAGCATCACTGTTGGCAGTAAAGTGCTTTCAGGTTTTGATGTAGCTCTATTCACCTAGTTGTTAAGTAGTCCTTCTTAAGCAGGAAGAACTAAAAAAAAGTTTCTTGTTTTCACTTGAACTTAGTCCAGGAAACAATGGTTTTCCTGGATGTGATACAGCATAGCACTATAGGGAAACAGCTTCTGTGCTGTTATGTTGTCCTGATGTTACAGGGACAGTACTAATTAGTCCCCTGCCATCTCACTTTTTCAAATGTCCCAGTTTTTCTCTCTCCTCCCACTTTCCTCCATTGTTCCCAGTTTTCTTCAGCTGCTCCAAAATGAGTTCAAAGAGCAAAAGTAGTTTGCACTTAATTAGCTCAGCAGGTGAGAGAGAAGAAAAAAGGGAAAAATCTTGTTCCTCAGAGTAGGTTCAGGCAAAAGCAAACTGCTACAGCTTCTCCAACTTGTCTCTTCTTTCTCATTAACAGCTTTTGCCATCTTGATCACATTCTGTTGTTGGTTTGCACATGTGTCCTGGTTTTCACCTGTGAAATGTTGGAGAGTAGGTGTTATGCAGCCTGGCAGTTAAATAATTATGCTGGTATCAGTGAATGTATGTGAAAGAGAATTTAGAAAATGAGTTCCTACTGATCAGTTTGAGATGGTAAGTCAAGCATTCTTACTAGTGACCACTGCTGGTGGCAGATTCAGTGTATATGGGGGAAGGAAACATATCTGCCTTACCAGATACCAAGATTCCTAGCATGGTTAGAAGTATGTTATGTCCTGACTGCTTTACGACATCCTCCACAGGTTCAGCATCTTTCTGCAGCTGTGAAACCTCATCTACAGGTAAGGAGGGAGTGGAGTCTATGTTCCAATTTCAGGTTATTTTGGTATCAGGAAAAAGCAATTTTTCATGATGATGACTTTGTTCAATCTTGAACAGCTGGCAAATTGAAGTCCTGGGCACAACTGTGTTTAAATTACAAGAGGGAGAAGGCCAAGTTTGCTGACTACAGAGAACTCTGCCTCCTTAATTGGCTCCAGATGGAAATGTATATTGCCATGTCCATGGATCTTGGAAAGACCCAGGATAATGGAGAAAAGAGTAACAGGGCAAAAATAAACTTGCAAATATTCTCTTAGTTTCTTACAATCTAAGCAGAAGATACAAATACTCTAAGAGTTTTTTTCTTCTTTATCAGATAGCTTCACATCGAAACCCAGTATTGATTACATCTCACCAGTCTCTGAACTGATGAAATGTATTGACTTCATGCCGTACTATGCAATTACTGGGTTTTCCATCCGGGTTTACACTAGAATCTAAGAAAACTTATATATGTCTGTCTGAAATTTTGAAAGCTGTAATCCTACATCCATTTATCTGAATTGAACTCAGTGAAATTTGCTTTTGAGTAGACAGGACTAGATTTAAGTAGCAAATTTCATTTACATGAAATATACAAGAAATGCATACTCTAAAAAGGGGGTGGGAGGAAATTCTCCGGTGAATGCGCTCTGCGGTTGTTGAAATATCAAATCAACTAAGCTAAGAAATTAGTGTCTGTACAGTCACCCTACAGAAGAGAATGTTTAATAAATAAGATTATTTGGTAGGTAGATCTGTGGTTGAGTGATTTTGTTTAGTTTATATTACATGATGCACATGCATCACTTATTACATCTTTCAGTTGTAGAAGCTGACCAAGACTTTGACCAAATCACCTGCCAAAGCAACAGAAAACTCTCCAAGAGCTATCGGGAATCCATCATGATCCATAAGCCTCCTGAGATGGACCGTCTTAATGGATCCACCACCTGTGCAAAGGTTCTGAGTCCCAGCAAGTCCAAACTCCATCAGGTAGTGATCTTTCCATAATCCTGGAACTATAGACAGTTCCTCCACCCTCAGACCACTATCACTGCACCTAGCATAAAAAACAACATTTAGGCCCACTCATATAGGGCAGTCTCACCATGGATGTTGAAATCTTCCAGGACTACAAACTGAAGAGACTCCAATGCTAACCCAGAGACTACCACAACTAGCTCAGGAGAGGAGACTATAGAGAAGGTGGGTGAGAGAGTGGTGCACCAGCAGATTCCCTAATCTGTCATGCCTTCAGATACACACACATCAGCTCAGCAAACTGGAATAGAGCACCCGGTCAGGGGTTGGAATCCTAGTAGACCATTGCAACTCCCATCTCACTACCCCCCTAGGTCTTGCTTGCTGCTTCTGCACACAGAGAACTCTGGTGGACAAAGCTGAGAAAGATTAACTACTTCCTTTCAGTGGCCTAGCATTCACAAGGAGCATCTTCAACCTGGAGTGAAGGCTATCTAGGTTGTTTTGAAAAGAGGACAGTTTAGAGGTAGGTTGCACTCTACTACCATCACTTATCCTATTGAAACTTAACTGCATCCTTTTTCTGTATCTCCCTCTGCCCCGTGCAACTGGAATGGCTTCCCCTTGAGATCCAGTATCCCCTTCCCCTTTTAAAGACACAGCCTTCAAAAGACTGGCTATAAACTGGTTATGCACTTAAACATGATAAAATGCTGTCACCCTGTAAGTACAAAGTTACAGAAACAGCCCTCCCTCTTATTTCAAGCAGGAATAGATAGTCTCTTGCTGTTGTACTCCCCACAGGAGTGATGCCCCTTTGATATTGCCTCCTTCAGTTGTGACCCCACTGGTGGAAGACTTGCCCTCATTGGCCTCCTGCTTTTATTTGCCAGCGCCTCAGCTCTATAGTTGGGGTCAGTGGTATTTGCTGACAGAAGGTGCTGAGTCACAGCTATTGGGCCTGAATCAGTAGAAAACTGGATCTCCCTTTCCCAAAATTCCACAGGTAGAGACAACCTGGCAATAGCAGCAGCACCAATAGCTGAATGGAATGGCGTTTGCCTTCTGCTGGCTGTTCTGGCCAGGTGTTCCTAGGCCAGAATGTTGTAATGTAAAGCAGTTATAAAAATGGGACAACAGAGGATTAATCAGGACTGTCCCTGCCAAATCAGGACTGCTGGAGGGCATGGGAGTATTTCTTTCACTGGAATTGTCAGTGAGGGGCACCTGCCTGGCCATTGGTTGGAGGTAGATTGTAGGTTGCTTGGTATGATTGAATGGATGCTACTTAGAGTGCTAGGCTAAATTTAGGGATGCTTTTGGCCTTTTAGACCATCTGGTCTTCTATGGCTTCAGAATTTTATCTTTAGGGGAATGAGTTTTATCTGGATTTTATTTGGCTTAGCTACATTTCCTCTTTGAAGAAGGAGACAGCAAGTGAGGTTGATTTATATAGCCATATTATGGTTGACAAGTTCCTTTTTTCTTTTTTTGTATATATTTTTATTAAAATTGTACTCAAAATAACCCCCCCTGCTTCCGAGCATCATTTTTCCAGTTGAGTTTGTGTTTACATCCTATTTATACATTTTTTCTATTCTAAGATTAACACATTATTACTTTTTTCCAGGCTGCATTGGGGGAGGAAATGTGGCCATCGTGCTTCCTGCGGTTCCGCATGCCAGGTAAGTGTGGGAGGGATGCAGGAGGAATGCGCAAACGCGGGTCATTTTCGGCAAAGAGCTGAAAATGATATAATCCGCGATTGCCATGGGATCTCTATGGGAGCGCCACATGATTGTGAGAACGTTATGTGGAACTGTCCTTGCGATTCCGCGTTGCTCCTGTGGCCATTTCATGTTCAAAGTCACATGCGAAAAGGCCCTAGGAAAAGAATTCTAAAAAGTACATGAAAAGTATTAGTGGTAGTAGTTCCACTTTTTGGCATCCTATAATTAGTGAAGATAATTCTTAAACACCTTGTCTGCAGGGAGCACTGTTCACATGCATTTGTTTGCCAAATAATTTTCCCATCTCTGCTGAAGCTTGTTGCAGGGGATTCTGGGGATGTTCTATGGAGCATGCTGCGTTCATCACAGATATTGTCAAGGCCTCTTAGACCCTACCTCTGGCAAGAGCTTGATGAATCGCCTGTTGTTCCCCACCTCTAGAAGTTTCTTTGCCATATGGATATTTTTTCCTGTTTTGAAGAATACATATTTATAGACATGTCTGAGGAATCCACATTATCAAATTTTTGTGTGAGTGTGCATAGATTTTTCCCAATATGAATCAGGAAGAAATGGATGTGGACTGGACATGCTTTGCATCTAGAAATGCTTACATTTTAGGAGTTTAAAGAAGGTGTCTTCTAAAAAGGTACGTATATGGATAATACACATAGATATTTTTTTAAAAATGCAAATGCCATAGTCAGTGGGTGGGTACATGCAAAAAATCAGTTGGAAGAACACTTTAAAAATGTGCACATCTAAAAAAAAAACATGCTAACACCTCCAACAGGCAGATTTTAGTTTGCCATTAACACACACACACACACACACACACACACACACACACACACACTCACACAGATATTTAGGTAACATATAACAGCATAATACCTGCTCAGTCCTTGACAGATATGTTAGTAGGTACCTGATACCTGGTACAATGATATTAAATGAAATGACCTTAAGGATAAAAGAAGGATTCTAGTGTGGCCCTACTTGATGAGTATGTTCCTAAAAAACAAAAAAACATTGATGGTTTCCTGTCGGGCAAACAGATATATTCGAAATAGTCCCCTGGTTAATTGATTTTCATAAATCACTGGAAATTGCTAACATTCAGGACATACTGTACAGTATGCAAAGAGATCTGACAGCACCTTTGAGACAAACTGAGAAAGAGGTCTACTTCATCAGATGCATCCAGTGAATTGCCTAGGAACAGACTTTTATGAGCAGGCTGTATGTGTGAACAGAAATAGAAATGCACAACTTGTGGGTATGGTGATTAGATGACAACTTCGGTTTTAACAATGGTTGTTGGGGGAAAAAAACAGAAGAAAAGATGTTAATTAAAGTCAAGTGAGTAGATAACTGTATGAATAGAGGGGGGAGGAGTTATTGGAATGTAGTGTGATGCTGGCGGTGAACCAGAAAGGATATAGTCTGACCAAGACAGCCTTCCTGAAGCTGGAGTGTTAACTAATGTTACAATATGTGTAGTGTGCCTGGTAAATTGTTGTCTCTGTTCAACCCACTGTTGATGGACTGGGGTTTGTGGATGTATTCCAGGTCTGCTGTTTCTCTTTTCAATCTTGTTTTGTGCTGTTTTGGGGGCCAAGATGGAATACCTAGGGAGATTGCAATGTTCAGCAACTGGCTTTAGTGTATATCCATTCTTTCAAAAAAAAAAAAAAAAAAGCCTTTCTGCAGTGAGGTTGCTAATATTATCTTAGGGAAAAAAGTCTCTATCTACAGCTATACCAAACTCATAGGAGTTCCTTTGTAATACAATGATTTTTAAATTCAATATGTGCCATGACTTTATTGTACCAAAGATACCCATGCCAACCAAATCTTAAATTATGGCCTTCAAGTTCCAAGAGTCTCACATCTCTACGTAATATCTGTGCCTTCAACCCTATAAAACAAAGGCCTCATTATAACAATCTGACAGTAGGGGCTCCCAAGCCTTCCCTTCTCTTCCCTAAGCATTGTACAGTGTTTAGATTTTATTCTGAGTTTGTCTGCCAGACAAATCTAGAAGTCTTTTTCTGCCATTGCACAAAAGGTATTCTACTTCTTATAATGGAATCATGCAGTTGGAAGATACCACATGGACCAAACCTTTCAAATCCCTTAACTTTCCCCATTTTCCAAGTCTCTTTTGATTTCTTTCTAGATTGCTTCATACTTGCTTTGAATAATAAATGATTGTTCTTTGTGATTGTAACTGCCAAATATTTAATCTCCTTTTTTAAACATTTGAAAAAGCAGTTAGTTCATTGTCCTCTACTGAAGTCATATCTTTTGTCAGCAGTTTTGTTTTGGCATAGTTCACTTTAAACTTGGAACACTAACCAAATGCCTTATTCCCCCCACCCCCCCGAAGAGCCTTCATTGAGTCCAATGGGTTTTATACCATTGGGTCATTATCACAAGAGTATTTGCATAAGATGTCAGCTTGTATTGTTTATTTTTTACCCTCACCCCATAGATTCCGACATCCTGTCTGATATCTGTTATGTCTCAATAGGGTCTCCATTGCTAAAATAAACAGTAAAGGTGAGAGGAGACAACCTTGTTTGGTCTCTTTTTGTATTTAAATTGTTCTTCTTATATTGCCATTTAATAAAATCTGGGCCTTTTAAACTGAGTAGGTTTTCTTTATTGCCTGAATAATATTTTCACCAAAGTCCATTCTCTCCAATACTTGAAATAAATAATTCTAAGAAATATTATTGAATGCTTTCTTTGTACTCTCTTTATGAGCCCAGTAGAACTTTAAGATCATCTGGAGGGGCCCTTTTCTCTGTCCCAGCACTCTCTCAGGTGTGTTTGGTGGGAGCAAGAGAGATGGCCCTTCTTCGTGGCGGCTCCCAGACTCTGGAACTCCTTCCCTAGAAAGCCAGGATGTTCCCATCCCTGATGTACTTTCGAAGGTAGGAGCTGGCACGCTTTTTAAATTGACTGGTTGTGCAGCTTCTAAGGTGGTATAATTTTAATGTATTTCATATATTTCATATGTACTTCATATTTTTAATATTATTTATAAATGTTTTAATATTTTAATATTAATACCTTTAACAGGTAATTGTTTTAACTCTATAGATGGTTTAATTGTTTTTAAAAATTGTATACTTTCGTGGATGTTTTAATTTGTTCTGTTTTAATCTCATTAGTTGCCTTGAATCCCACTGTTGGGAGAAAGGTGGGGTACAAATAAATAAAATGACAATAACTATAACCTAAAAAAAATATCAGAACAGGCTTTTTGTCATTACGATGTTCCAAAAACTCAATAATATTAAGAACAGTTCTTATGTTATTCCTTAATTGTCTTTTTGGCAGAAAACCACTCGAATCCTCATGGATATTCTGAGAAATATATTTTCTCAATCTGCTTGCCAAGATGGTAGTAAATATCCTATAGTCATTATTTAGTAGTGCGATAGGTCTGTATTTCTTTGTTAGTGTCTCATCTGTATTTTCTTTATGAATCATTGAAATATAGGCATTTCTTCATGAGTCTGGCATCTATCCTTTTCCTAATAACTCATCACATACCATTTTTAATAGCTGAAGTAGCTCAAATTTCTTATAATTTGTTGTAGATAGTCCACCTGGGCATGGTGCTTTTCAAGATTTAATCCTTTTAGTTGCTTCAAAAATTCCATAATTCTCACAAATCCTTTCAAATTTTGCTTTTTTTCCTAAGCATGATTTGTCCAATTGAAATTTTTCCAGGTAGGCTTTCATATCTAAGATTTTCTCATTGCCCATCACATAAGTCTCTGTAATATTCTTCCAAATCTTTTAATATTTTCAAATTACCCATTACAAACTGATCTCTGGCAATGGTCACACAGAGGACCTTCTTGTTGGCCGCCCCTAGACTGTGGAATGACCTGCTGGAAGAGATCTGAGAGGAAACTATGATGTCTGAATTTGAAAAACTGCTAAAGACTTATCTTTTCCAGTAGTTCTACCCAGTCTATTTTTAATTATGATGTATTTTTAATTCTGATTTTAATTGTGATATATTTGAATGGTTTTATGTTTTTAATGTATTTTAATCATATTGTGTTTTAATTGGTATGTTGGTTTTAATTCTATTTTAATTGTATTTTGACCTCTGTTGTACCCCGCCTTGAGCTCTGAGGAGAGGTGGGTAAGAAATTAACAAATAAAATCATCATCATCATCATCATCATCTCCTGTCCTGATCTCTGTCATGTTTTTCTTTATCCTTTCCTATCTCAACTTATAGGAAAACCACTTCCCAAGTTTGTTCGTGAATTCAAAGTTCTTAAGGTATAGCAGTTTGTGATTCATTTCTTGGACTGTAAACAATTATGGTTGGTTTAGTGTTCTTTTTTAGATTTACCCTAATGTTTAATATTAGCAAGTCACGGTCTATGTCATAATCTGCTCTTGATCTCATTTTTGCAGGTACAATGGAGCTTATCCCTTCTATGCTTCCAGTTATATAATCTATTTGATTTCTACATTGGCCGTTAGGTGATGTCCATTCACACAGTCACATCTCTGGTCATTCTTCAGAATGTGTTTGCAAAGAACTACTGTCTTTCCAAAATTCAGTCTGTCACTCCTACATGATTTCTTGATCCTAGGTCAACTCTTCTAACAGTCTTTGATTCTGCTCTGTTTCCTGCTTTTGCATTCCAGTAGCCTAACAAGAGGTCCTGTTTTGGTACGTGATCAATTTTCTCCTGGACTCTTGCACAGAATCTTTCAATTTCTTCTTCTTCTGCCTCTGTAGATTGAGCATAAACTTGGATTATGGTTATACTGATGAATTTTCCTGAAATCCTCTTTATGACTCAGTCAGACTTTACATTATATCCTTTGACTGCTTTTGCTACATCTCTCCTCACTATTCATACCTCTGCATTTCTACTTAGATTTTCATTTCCTGAGTAAAATAGCTGAATAACTATTGCTATCTGTGCTATCTGTGCTAGCACAGGTGGTGCAGATGATGTGCTATCATCTGACTCAGAATGTCCCATTCCTATCCATTTTAGCTCAGTCACCCCAAGTATTGCAATATTTATACATTCCATTTCTTGTTTTACTATGTCTAGCTTCCCAAGATTCATGCTTCTCACATTTTATGTCTCTATAATATATGTTGTACAGCTTTGGATTTTCCTTTCACCTTTGAGCATATCAACAGCTGAAGTCTTTTTGTTTTAAGTCCAGTTGCATCATTAGCCAGAACACTCTTCTAATTGTTCTCTGATGTAGCCCAGTATGTTGTTGAATGCCTCTGACCTGGGAGTTTCATCTTCTGGCACTATCTCTTTTTTCATTTAGGATTATCGTAGGATTTTCATGGTGGAAGACATTCAAAAGGGTTTTTCTATGCCTCCTTTTGCATAGTACTAACAAGTGTTAGCTATGGTGCCACTGCCATTGTTTCTGAGAAATCCTCCACCAGTGTCACCACTTCCTACTGCTTCTGGCCAATAGTTGTTTGGCACATTTACTCTGCCTCCTCAACAAAAGCCTGTCTGACATGGGAAACCCTCCAAGCAGCACTCCTGCTATCAGCCTAGCCTCTTGCCTCACAGAAGTGCACAATCTCACCATCATGGAAAGGTAGTACTATTGGTACTATTACATTTTATTAAAAGCTTACTGATTATCCCCGAGATACCTGATGCTCTTCCATGCATTACTTGGATGTATCTTGTCTCTCACTGTGAAACCAAACATTTGTGAAGAAAGAAGAAAGGGGCACTGTGACAGAATTAATTGATTATAGAAGATAGGTTGGGAGGAAATCAGAGAAAACCAAGCAGACAAGAAAGCATTTCTATGTGGACTGGTCTTGTTCACTCTTGCAGTCAATCATATCTTCATCTGAAAGAGTCCACTCTTTTCTCATCTAGATTTTCAGTCTTCAGCTATCTGGCTCTCTCAATGGTGACCCAGTATCCAGTGGCTGAGTAGTAGTGAGATGTCCCACAAAGAGTCATTGAAAGCAATTTTTACCACATCATTTACTGCCACTTAAGGTCACTTCTTAAGACAATCTTCTGCAAACAGCAAACAATGCTACATTTTCCATTTGGCTCCTTCCCCCTGCCCCAATGCATGTTCTTAGTGCTGCTTAATTGGTGTGGTTCTAAAAGGTGGTTCATTTCTGTACATTTGTAGGTGTCTGTTCCTGGACTGCACTGAGATGTTAAAAGTTGGTGTGTCAAAACCTTGCCTTCTTCCTAATAACAGGTTTGTAAGCCTTATGTTCTCCTTGTGTTTCTACTACCTTGACTCTTTTCTGTTCTTATACAACCCTCTCTATACTAAGAGAGCTAATATGCTGCATCCTGCAGCAATAGTATCTTCAGTTCTTGTTGTGTTATTCTTGTGTGTCTACAAGTTGTTTCTGACTTACAGTGACCCTGTCACTGAGCTTTTTAGGTAAAATTTGTTCAGAGGAGTTTTTCCTTTGCCTTCTTCTGACTTCAGTTCCTGCTGTAAGAAAAAAGCTAATAAGAGAGGAGCACTTTCATATCAGGATTTTCTTGGGATGGGTATTATGATGGTGACCAAGATCAATGAGGTATTTGCTTTTCAAGAAATGTGGGATGCTGTGTGTAATGCTTGTACTGTGAGGGTACTTTCTTCAATTTCTGGTAGACATGAGCTCTGTTTGCTTATTATGTAAGCATATCGAATCAATACGTAAGAAAAGGACATTATGCCCAGCTTCTTTCCCAGTTCCATTGCTGTTCTCAAGTAGGCTATGATGACTCTGAAAAGGACAACAAAAGCAACCAAAAAACAGGGTTCTCAGTCATACAGAGAATGTCCATATATAGGGGAAGCTCTCCTATTCAAACTCCATGCTGTCCATGTGCAGAGAATGATAGAGACAGAGGAGAAGTGGCTTATGTTCTGTCCTTTTTGTGTATTAAATTCAACAGGTGTACATAATGAGTGGATAAGGCTAGAGACATCCATGTGGAACCTAGACATTTAAGCAAATTTGGCTGTCCTACAACCAAGTGAGTATAAAGTATTGAACTTTATTAAGGCCATGATTGTGGAAAAGCCTAGCTGGATTGAAGATAAGACTGGCCTACCACACATAAGCTTACATCTACAACGTGCTTCTCACTCAATCTAATTTCTTAGCAAGAGGACCTCCTAACAACTGCAGGTTAATTTTCTTCCTGGGATGAAGAAGTTTCCTCCCCAATCACTGTAGACCATGTTCATCTTATTGCATCTTTACCTCCACTTGATTAAAAATAGAACTTTCATTCAGGAAAAAGTTAGTTCTGCTGTCAAAAGTTTACAACCCCAGTTGAGAAACACAGTCAGAATAAGGAATGAGATAAGCAGAGATAAGTGGGGAGTTTGGGTTGGAGCATAAGCTAGTCCAGGAAACCTTAAAGAGAAATTTTAAACATATTTGTGAGGAACAGTGATCATGATGTTTGGGTAGATGACACATGTTCATCAGGAATAATCTCCATTTCTAACATGGTAGAATCAAGGGAGTGGGTTGCCCAAGGAGGGACTGGTCCTGATTCAAAAGATACAGAAGGAACCCGATGACACTCACATCTGACAAGAGGATAATAATGGTTAAGGGTTTATGACCACAGAGTTCTCCTGGACTAAAGGAAAGATTTACGTTTCCTCTCATTTTGCCTCTTATCATCCAATATTATGTTTTGGACTCCGTAACTTGTGTTGGGAAGGACATTTACTGAAAGCTTCTAAAAAAAAAGTCCCACATGTCTGCCTTGTTCTTAGTAAACTTCCTATCACTTGTCTACAAGTGTTTTATCATCACTCCTTCTCTTCCTGCTCTTCTCTGTGTTGTATTTCATCAACAAAAAATCAGCTCACCACTCCAGGTCTATTGATTTTTGTAACAGTATTCACTATGACCTGCAAAGAGAAGCTACAAAGTGCTACCTTCTTATCCTTTGATTGATGCTTTCTTTTACCATACATGACAAAGTGATAGATGTACTTAGTTAACTTTCTCCAAAATCATTAATGCCACCCTTACCGGCTGGCTACCCAGGTATTGGTTAAATAGCTGTCATGCATTTTGTTACCTGAAACTCTGCAATATTGAATATGCAGTTCATTAATTTTCTTTCAGGATCCATAAAGAAGAACAGGTATGAAACACAACAGTTGAGGGCAGAGGAAAATAAAAAGCAATGACTACTTCTATGGTGTCCTATACCGGACACACTATATTGATTTCAGAAGGACAGGTTTAAAAGGAAAGTGCACTTTTCAGGTGTACAAACATTCAAATCTGTCAATTTCCATGCAGTTTAGCTTTCAACTTTTGGCATAGGAAGTTTCCTTGCATTAAAGAAGAACTATATGAGGTTCTTCAGACTTCAGTGTCTTTAGCACCTATGCAGATATAGAAAGATACAGACACAAGGAAAGAGGAGGGAATAGGAAAGCAAGAATTTGAGCATTAGATTCTTCTCTGGCCAATGATGGGACCAGGTTGGTAACAGTTATAAGTGGTATTTCTGGTAGGAAATGTGGAAACACTTTCTTGGCAGCAGTACTGTCTCAAATTGATATAATGAGCCAAGTTGATCTCCATCTTGCCATAGTGTTCTTGACAAGAGACAAAGGCACTGTTTTCTAGTAATACTTGGTTTGCTTGCTAGGGATACAATACTTATAAATATTTGAATAAAAGATGAAATACATGAGAAGAATCCTGAACAGATGAGAATCTTCCTAGTTTGGAATTTATTCTGCATGAAAAAATATTTCTTGGGATTATTTTTGTGCAGAAAGTTGTATTTTGTGTGCAATAAGAAAGTTTCCAGGGCAGACAATAAGATTTGCTGTGCAGATCATATTTGCTGTACAAAAATAATATTTTCTTCACAGAAAATGTTACTTTCTGCACAAAAAATCCTTGCATATTTTTCTCCACAATAAATCCCAAACTACTGGTGGTCTTTGAAAACTATGTAGTTTTGAGGGCTGCTTTGCAGTGGGAGAAAAATTGTAAAATGATTGGCTCTTGTCTACAAAAATGAGATTTACAAAGATTGACATAAAATGTTTGACAAAGATTTATATCCCTTTTGCAGATGAAAGAGGACAGAATATGTTTATACTCAGGTCTGCATAACTTCTGAGAAACTATATTGGCTCTTGAACATAACAGTGCCTAATAATTGCAAGGCTTCGTTCAGGCTATGTTTGTTTCCCTGCTTCAGGTTTATATCAGATAATGCCCAGAGATTTCACTTTTTTTTTCAATTTTAAAGTTAGCCTTTTTAATCAGAATATCTTGATCTGATTTCTTCATATTTTTGTCAACATCATCGTTTTTTGATTGTTTACCTTAAACCTTAACACATTTCTAAAATTCTTCTATTCTACCAAAAAAAGCATTTATATAATCATTAGGTTCACCAAGTCAACAGCAAATGCTCTCAATTTATATTCTCCCTTTTTGACTCTTATTACCTTGATTAATTCATCTTGCCTTATTCCTCTATTCTGTACTTCCAAAGCCAACACAAAAAGTAAAAAGGGAAAGAGGGCATACCTGTTAAATGCCTTTTTGAAATTCTCAGAGCTTAGATATAGAGAGAGGTATTCAGAATATGGAGCAAGGTTAGTAGTTTGCTCAAGACTGACTACTTGTCATTTCTTATCTAACTCTTCCATCAGCTGTCTGGATTATCGGGTCAGTGTATAAGTATCATAATGTTCACAAACAAGTCTATCACTGATGTAACAAATGTACTCCTGATTTCAGCAATAATAGTTTCGTACATAAGTTAACAAAGCAGAGGTTAGTCATATAATATGTGAATAGAAACAGTTAATCAATATTCATATTAATCATAATAATGATAAGGCAACTGAGAATCTTCTAACATTCTTCATGTATATTTTAAGCAAACACTGTAACTGGGCAGTGGCCCCCCAGGTTCAGTTCAGGTTATATTGATAGTCCTGATACATCAGTGCTACAGCATTTGCATTTGGAGGAAACTGAATAGTGAACTGGATATGTGTGCATTTTTATTTCCAAAACTATCATTTTGTACCAAGTTATCCAGAAACAAAATGATGCTGTACTTCCTTCCTATTTCTCCCTGATATTTATTCTATCACTAAATTGCCTACTTGCTCCTGACAAGCAGACTGAAGTGAATCTTTTGGATAGTTGAAAAGAATGACTGGTGGAGTTACTAGGAACTGAAAACTGTAATTATTCATATTTTCTTTGATTCTACATGCCAGTATAGCTTTATTCAAGTATAGCACCATCCAATATGTACAAAATGATTCCTTTTAGTTGATACCTCCAATACCTATTTTAGCAAAAAGAACATTTTCCCAGAATTCCACTGCCCATGATATCTGAGGGAATCTCTAAGTTCTAATCCAAAAAGGACATTTTTTGAGATTGACATAAAGCTTGCACTGCATTGTGCACAGTAGTTCATAGTTCTATCACCTCTGCAGCACCAGCATGATGAGCAACCTCATAGCTTAGAGTACAGGTGGGGGAATGGTGGTGGCCGGGGGACATGAGTCTGGCCATGTCACATGGGGGGCATGGCCACATCACATAGTCATGGTGGTGTCAAATGGGGGCGTGGCCACATCATGCAGGGCACCTCCAAAATTGAAACCATCATTGCCTTCTCATCCATATGCCAGTGATGGTGAGCCACACTCAAGAGAAGGATCAGAGCTAACTTAAGACACAACAGTTATAGTACTTGTGATTCCACTTCCACTGCCATGGCAACATCCTATAGAATCCTGGGATCTGGAGTTTGATGTGACAGTAGAGTTTTCTGGATGAGAATTCTAAATGGTTTTTTGTAAACTTTAAATCCCAGGATTCCATAAGTTGTTACCATGGCAGTTAACATGGAGTCATAGTGCTACAGCTGTAGAGTGTGAACAGGCCTACTGGCAGAAGGTTTTCTCAGTGGGATGTGCTGTACTTTATTTAATTATTTTTGAAAATACGTATACCATCATACATTTCATTCTGGAAGCATGAATGAATAATATTACTGTTTCCCTCTTTCCATCAAGAAAGCTATCAAAAGACATCCAGTTTTTGAAGACTGTTCAGAGTAAAAGACTTATTCTGTGGAAAAAAAAGCATGTTGTATGTGTGCATAGAAAGCAGCATTTTCTATGCCAAAAAATAATACTTTGTTTGTGCCTTTGAGTAAGCGGTATTTCTGTACAGCAGTGTCATCTTCTGAAAATACTTTCTTTGCAGGCAACTTCTTTTCTATGCAGAGAACAATGTTTTCTGCACAATTTTCCACCACATGCTTTTTGGATGCAGAATAAGACCCTTTCCATACCTTACCTTATCACCCTCCAGTTGCAATCCTGGCAGCACCTTTAGCAGGAGGGAGTGCAATGGGAATACTGCCCTCCTCACCAGACCCTCTCCCTATGGAAGGGAATGTGAGGAACATGCCTCTTCCTTCTACAGCATGCTGCTCTGGGGAGGAAGTACCTCCATTGTACTTCTGGGCCTTTTGCAGGGCAGGTAAGTGTGAGACTGTCATGCAATCAGGGGTCATTGGCAGAGAAAATCCATCAATGATTTACTCCGTTATCACACCAGCTGGTGATGGAAAAAGGATGGGACCGCAACAATGTCTTGCAAAAGTGCCATCACAGTCCTGCCCCTCTCCCCTCTCCATGCTGGCACACCATGCCCATGAGGAAACACCTACTTCCTGAACTACAGAGATTATCATCCATCTAGAATTTTTCTTCTCAACGTTTCATGGCACTTGAGAAAACCATTTTTAGTTTACCCCTGGCCTTCCCACTCCAACTGGAAAAAAAGAAATCAGCTGGATTCAGGAAAAACTCCAAAATGCAAAGCAGTGGATAGAATATTCTTCACTTCCAAGCCATATATCTGTTTTGTATTTTAAAACCATACTTGCACCTCACTAGGGATGCATTTAAAGAAAAGAGGTCTGCTGGCTTCACATGCTGTTTGACTCTTCAGTTTGCAAGGAAAACATGCAGATGTCAGTTGTAAATACATTGACTCAACCCACAGGGAATATCTGTGAAGCTGTCATTGTGGATTGCACTAATTATGTAGAAGGGAATCCATTAATTCATATGAAACTATTTTCTCTTCCATAAAGGCTGCTTATAATCACACTCACACATTGCATTTTTGGCTGATAAGATGACATTTAATTTCCTCTCTACCACACCCACCCCACCCTGATGAGAACATTTCTTTTTCGTATAGAATAATAGCTGTCCTGTCAAATCTACAGTCTATAGAGTATTTTTACTTTCTGTCACTACATCTGAAGGAAATAAATCTTTTTCTTTCGTCCCAACTCCCTCCTTGCACAAAGCTTTTACAAAAATAGCGAGGGGAGGGAAATAATCAGAAAGTGAAATAGAGTTCACCTTCAGAGTGTCACATGTGGCTGGAAATAAAATAATTTTGTTTCACGGAGTGATATATTTTTAATGGTTTCTCTTCTTTCAGATTTACTACCTTGTCAGAAAAGTAACTTGAAATCTCCAGTAAAGGAAAAAGAAAGAGGTATATTTGTACTTTTTTGTCTGAACAAGGGGGAAAAGAATGGTTGAAAAAGATATACCTACATTACTGGTATGTAGAAGGCAGTGCAATGATGTTTTTTCACCTTTTGACCTAAGCAGTTCTGGGAGAACAAAGATATTTGTACAGTTTTTTTGCTAACAGAGGGGCACCCCATGTCTGCCTTAGATTAAGAAGGGAAAATTTTGTAGCTTCTGTGTTTTAGGGCCGGATTAGAAAGGTAGGAACTGAACTATAGATGGAAAAACCACAAAGCAACAAACCTGTTGTTTTGTATTCAGCAACTCCTGAAGCAGAAGGTACTGAGGCAACTCAGTTATTTCCTCACACTAACCATTCCTTCCCACTGGGCTGATGGTTTCAGGGACTTTCAGAGGTGAAATAGAGAAGGAAGATGATATTCAGACAAAATCTCTGAAGAAGATTTCTGCAAAGATTCCTGCAACAGCATGGACCATCAACACACAGTAAAACAAAAAAAGTATTTTCAAGGTAACACTCTCACCCTGAGTTTCTTCCCCAGGGACTTAGAAGAGAGATGCCAGATCCTCAGACACATGACCAAAGCCCTGAGATCTAGGAATCCCAACTATCACAGAGCAATATAATAAGGTATATGTACAGTATCATGTGATACCATTAGTGCTCGAACATCAACGGAAGAGAACGCTCACAAAATGAAACATTTCCCCCTTGAATATTCTCTGATAAAGCTCATGAATACTGGGCCATTCTTGATCAAGTTTGGTAGAATTCACCCAGCATGGTGTAATGGTTTGAGTGTTGGACTACAACCCTGGAGACCAGGGTTTGATTCCCCACTCACCTATAGACACCCACTGGGTGACCTTGGACATATCGCACACTCTCAGCCCCAGAAAACCCCTGATAGATTCTCCTTAGGGTAGTCATAAGTCAGAAACAACTTGAAGGCACACAGCAATAACAATGTTTGACTCTAGCCCTTTCATGCTATCCATTCTATATAACATATAGAGCCAACTTTGGAAGATCTGAAGTGCAATTTCCTGACTCTGGAACCCTCTTTTGGCTACACCAACTGCAAAACATGCCAAAATCAGGGGTGTAGGAAACCAAACTGAAAGTGTTCTGAAAATATGGATTTTTTTTTAATGTGCAGGGCCCTCCTGTAACTTACCTAAAAGGTGAATGGCTCTCCCCACGTTTTTGTCAGAAAAAGAATGTTCCAAAGAAGTACACACAGATCCTACTCATGCTCTGGATAACAATGTTGCTTTCCAGTTGTGCACAAACACACATTGCTGTGGTTGCTTTGGATGATATGTCAGGTTGAACATTACTTCTTCCACATGAAGCTGATCTCCGTGGAACAATTTGTAAATATCTGCATTGATTCTTCATTTCCTTGAGCTGCAATTTATAAAGAATGTTTTTAAAAAACAGCCTAGGTTCTATAGCTACTGTTCAAAATGTTAATTTTTAGCAAAAGAGTTGTCATGTGTTTTAAGCTTATTTTAGAGCATTCATTTTCAAATTGCTTTGAATTTAACCAGAGTAATTGAAAAAAGACTAATGGCTTGCTGCACTGAATGACCTTCTAACTGTAATTAGGGATATATAAGCCAATTCTAAGAAATAATGAACCAAATCTGCTTAAAACTCAAAGCAAACACAGCCTAGTTGAGGGTCATCAAAAGATAAGATACATAAAGACATTTGAATTAAAAGTTACTCTTCTGTAAAGAACAAGTAGATACTATAAATATGTGTGTTTGAGAAGCAAATGAACTCGGCTGATCCTACTTAGATATTAAAACAGTGCTCTGTGTAAGTTTTCTATCCCATCTCTGAATGTACTAGAGTAACTGGCTATTTGATGGCATCTGGGACCTCTTTTTTTTTCCTTGATGAGAATTCCTATCTAAGCCACTCTCCTCTGCACTCAAATATCTTCACTAGCCAATCAGAAATATCCTTGGTTTCTCCTCTTCTCCCCTATTAAGTGGTGTTGGCTATGGACCCTGACTGGCTAATGGGGTTCATGTGCTGCACTGATTGGCTTAGCTAGTAATATGACAGCTGTTCATCTTTTCCTTTGAGGGTTCCATAAAAAGCAGGGCTATTCTGAAGGAGAGCAGCACTGGATTTATAAACAAGCTTACTAAGTTACCATTTAGTGTCTCACATTATAAAATGCCATGTAACCTTGCTAGAATGGGGAATACCAAGTGATTAGGAGTACCAGTTTACAGACTGCATAAGTCAAGGAAGCGAAGATAGGCAGCATGTTATAGGCCCTGAGGCTGTTTCTCTTGTCTATAGGCCCACACATTTTTCCTGCTCTTTTGTATGGAATGGAAAAGCAAGCCAATCAAAGGGTGCCTGGTTAACTGGCAGAGGTCAGGGCTCAGAAGCAAATGGATGCTTTACTCATGTCTACTCCTGGCCCATGTAAACAGCTCTTCCCAGTATGCCACTAGTCGGTCAGCATTGTGCTGGAAGCAAAGAGGCACCAATGCTTGTATAAAGCATGCCTGCCCTCTGTTTCTTTCTTTGGTCTAAGTACTTGAGCCTTTTTGTTTCTTTCCTGCCTACAGAAGTCACTTCTCTTTTTTTTCAAAAGTTAGTCCTTTGTCTGCCTGGGAAAGCCCATCTCAGGATGACTTACATCCACATATGAGAGCCAGCTTTTAGGAGTACTTTACTGAAATTTAGGTAATCTTCTTTTATCTATCTCTTTTCTTATCTCTAGATGGATATCCTGAAACAAAAAATGTAAGTCTTCCTTGTTTTAACCTTACAAGAGCAGTCTGACAATTTTCTCCTATTTCCTACCACATGTTCATGTTGCACTGGCTACCCTTTATTATGCTTGACATAGATGCCAAATATTCCTACACAATGATCATCATCCATACCCACTCTTCCTCAATTTTGGGGGGTGGTGTATAGATGATTATTTTGTTAGTAGTGCCATGCTGTTATGGAGCCAATGTGATATAGTGATTTGAGTGTTGGACTACGACTCTGGGAAATGAGCCTTCAAATTCTTGCTCAGCCATGGAAAGTGACTGAGTGACTATAGACAAGTCTGTTGGCGGATTCTAGGGGACATGCTATATGCCAGTATGGCCCACATAATGTCTGGGCTTCAAAACAGGCAGATGCCAAAAAACCAGCATAGGTGCAAAACGAATAAAGTCCAGAGCTGAGGCCAAAGTATGGATGCAAAGCTAAACTACTTTATTGAAGTAACATAAGTAAGTAACATAAAGACATCAGAAAGCTAGGTAAAATCCATCGGGCTTCTCTCTCCTCTTACAGCATGACAAAGAGAGAGCTGTGAAAAACAGCACGCAGGCGAAGAGGGGTGACGAAAGAGGAGCTAGCACAGTGAGTGATTTCTCACAGCAGTTATAGGCCGCTGTAGGAATGTTTTTCCAAACAACCCCAGGTTTCCCACAGGAACTGAGACAAGCCGGATGTCTCTTATCACACTGGCTGGGTCAAGTCTACCTGCAAGTTACCATGACCACGAGCACAGCAGAGGAACAAGACTCAAACTTTAACCCTTTAGACAGAGAACCGGAAGGCCTAATACTTAACAAAGTCACACCCTCACAGCCTCAGAGGCAGATAATGGCAAATCACCTCTGAATAAATCTTCCCAAGAAAATCTCGTGGTTGGTTCACCTTAGGGTCTCCATAAGTTTGAAATGATTTGGCAGCACACAACAATAAATCACACTGCTAATAACAACTTTGGGTTATTTTGACTTGAGGACCAGGTTCTGTTTGGGAGGCCATTTGCGCACTAGACTGTTATAGCGCTATTGTTCCACTTTCATGCTCCTATGGAATCCTGGGGTTTGCAGTTTAGGGAGGGGCCTTTAGAATTCACAGCCAGGGAGCTCTTTGGTCTCAGTAAACTGCAAACTTCAGGATTCCATAGGATGTTGAAAGTAGAATAATAGCACTGTAACAGTCTAGTGCAGAAATGGCCGGAGTCTCTGTGCATGTTACAGTATGGACGTCCCCTTAAGAGACTTTGGAAGTGCAGGAAATTAGGTTGGAGCAAATGGGTCTGCCTCACTCCCACATGCCAGGAAACCCACAGTAGTCTCCTGAGTGGATTCCTGTGTCTGTCAACATTATTCAGTACGCATGCTGGTGAATGGGTTTCCATCATCCAGTAGGCAGATCAACTGATATTTGCATCTCTACTCATGCTGTGAATCAAGGCTATCCAACTGTAACCTGTATTCTACTGTGGTCTTTTCGTTTGTCAGCAAAATGTAGTTTGTGCCAATTCTTGCTAAATGCAAAGCCTCACATTCATTGCTGGATGTGTAACAGTGATGAAATGGACATCACTTGGGGTATGTGTGTGAACAATGCAGCCCTCCAGATACAATTGGAATGCAGCTTTCATAATTTCTCACCATTGACTATGCTGTCTAAGGCTGATTCATGTGGTAGCCCAACAATATCTGTAGGGCCACACTTGTCCACCTTTGGTTCAACATGTCTTCATCTGTCCCTGAGGAAAAACATCACATGAACTCAATCCCTGAGTCATAAGTGAGGACATGTGCTCCATCGCCTAAAGAGGAACAGTCAACTGAGGTGACATTTTTGTGAGGAGAAAGGAATTTGCTGAACTTCGAATGGCATACTTTGAGCATCTATGTTTGATGCTTATTGTATCATGCTGAATGACATCAGCAGTAACATCACTGAAGGTTGCCCCCTGTAATATCATCAGAGTTTGTTCCTTGGCTTCAGGTTTTGACTCTAAAATCTCAGGGCCTGTGATGATCCTGACTTGGCAACCAGATGTTTTGCTGTGGGTGTGCCTAGCTTCAGAAAGGGAAATGACAAGAGTTCTGCTTGAGGCATTTTGCCCAGGTTGCAAAAGCTACAACATTAAAATTTGTGTCTTAGTTTCATATTGGAGCTGAACTCTAAAAGCAATTCCTCTGAACTATCAGAATGTCAGTAAGTAAATAAATAAAAGTGGGAATTATGTATCCTGTGGGTTTCTCTCATAGCCCCTGGACCACTCAAAACCTTCAAATATGGAGAAAAAATCAGCTGGGAAAAAAGTCTGTTTTTGGTTGAATGACACCTCTAAGTGCCACAGTTTGGAGATTTAATCACTGTGTGAGGAAGGGACCACCTTGAAAGATCTAAAAATGTCAGGCACGGCCTGTATGGGGCCAGGAGGAACAAAAATAGCCCACCAACTTCTTGTGTGTGGTTATTGTTCACCTAGATGATGTAATGCGTTATATCCTTTATACAAAATAGAGGAACAGAACAGTGTACAGTGTTCCTACAGAACACAAAAAAGAATTCCATTTGCAAAATATCTTCCTCTCTTCTGTTTTTGAAACTGTCAGGCCTCCACATCAGGTATTTTGTCCTCCTTCAAAGTTATAAACCTCAATTACTTTTGGCTTTCCAATTATGCACACAGCATGTGCTGGTCCTTGGTGGTTACACTAATAGAGATGTAAATTTGAGGGTGGAGGAAGGCAAATGCTATAGGCAGCCAATATAAAAGCAGAATTTTGTGCACTTACTAATGAACAGCCTGGGAATGAATAAAAGCTACGTACTAGAATAAAAAAGCTATAACTCCTGCTGTCATTTACCACCAATAATGCTTGTCAATTGGTTGACAAATGAAATTATGATGTCATTTGTGTCTGATCTTTTCTCCCAGTGCACTGAGATCCATATTTCACATTTGGATCTAAACAGAAAGTGAACACCTCTGTATTCTGTCATCTCTTGGAACTAACATTTGCTGATTGGTGTTGCATCCAGCTGTACATGGTAGGATATGGTTGCAGCAGGAAGCAGTGAACTATACCACTTTTCCAATTTATTTCTCCCCTTCTTTTCCTTTTTTTTTTTTTAAATCTTGCAAGGACAACCAGTTTTACTTAAAAATTGCTGCTTCTTTTAGACAGAAAGGTATTGAGAGAGACAAAGAGAGAGAGCTTGAGGGAAGTTTTGAAAGAGATGAATTAAAGGTAATAGTTACAACATGATATTTGCAATTAGTTCTCTTTGCTGGTAAGAACCATCGAAAAATGCTATGTGCGAGACAAAAGCAAAGAGGGCATAGAATATTTTCCTCTGCTTAATTGAAAAGAGGGGTTCCATTGCAGGAATGTGGCTGGACCAGGAAGAAAAACATTTTCCCCATGCCATCTAAAACTAACCTTTATTGTTTTACATATTTATTCTCTCAACAAAACCAAGCTATACAGTAGGAATGGAAGAATTTTCCAAAACATTTTAGAAATGGTTGAAAAACCTGTTTCTCAAGCACTGGGAAACCTTGACATGAAAAAACTTGAATTGATGAGAATCTTTGCAATTTGGGACTTTTGCTGTGAAAAATGTTCAGATGCTAACAGGGCTTTTCTGTACAGAAAAATATTTCTGTACAGACATTTTCTGCACAGAAAATGCTGTTTCCTGCCTAAAAGTGTCATCACTGGAAGTTTTTCTGTGTAAAATTTGCATTTTTTTTTCACACAGAAAACATTTTTTTCCCCTAGACTCACTTGTACTTGCCATCTGTTCACACAATTGAGGCCCTGAGCTGGCAGGCCCAGTAAGAAGAACTGCCTTCCCTCATCTGGACAGTGTTAGTTCCCTCAGCTGGGGAAATATAAGATGGGATCGGATAGGGCTGGGCCCACTACAGGTTTTCTTTACATTTTTGCATTTTTGTGCAGAACATGTTCCACAATGCAAATAGTATTTGAAAACCATTTTCAAGGCAATTTTCAAAGATTTCTGTTGTACTGCTAAACTTGCTAAAATGACTTGTTGCTTCCTTTGAGAGTTAGTAGTGAAAATTTGCATCTCTACTGTTCAGCAGGGTTTATCTAAGGTTTTCCCCTTCTGTACAAGAAGCCAGAGGGCTGGCACCAACAGGATGTTACTTCCTGATCCGTCGAACAACATGTGCTGTGTTTCAGTGCATCACAGAAATTGACAGAGAAAGCCTGAGACAGTGACTGAAGACACATGGTCAGTGTTTCTGAAGTATGGAAGCACTGTAGACCAAACCAGAATGGACAAAATTGCTATAATGATAAATAATAATTTAATAATAATAATAATTATAATATCTGGCGATGAAAAGAAGAAGTGAAGAAAATTAAGCCCTGCAATCATCATGAAAAAGAAATATTGGATGTACCTGACAATGCCTACAGAAAAAAGGAAATTAGAAAATAAGGCTGTGAACACCACAGTAACAGTAGACATTTTACTTGTTGACTTCTTTATTTTTTTCCTCATCTATTTGCTCAATAGCATTAACTATGTTCCTGATTACAGCTCATATTGCCTATTGAACAACAACATAAACAAACTATTTCCTACTGCAGAAAATATGTCCAGCTGAATATTAAATAATGCTTGCTGTGCAGGACAAATGTGGCTTCTTTGCAAATCTAATAGCGCTCCAGAAATTCTCCTGGAAACACTAATAGAATTTCCTAAACACCTGTATCAACAGGTGGTGTATGGAGGAATAGAACAGGTTCTTTTTTTTTTTGGAGTACATTTCAAGCTCTTTTTCTTCTTTCTCCCCTCTTCCCCTCTTCTCCCTGGGTTATGTCTCTGTGCCTGTGTCTACATAGACACACACCACTAATAGATTTATTTATTTATGTATGTATGTATGTATGTATGTATGTATTTATTTTAAATTTCAGGTCCTGAAAAGGGGAAAGATGCAATCTTTTAGGACATCTGGCAAAATATTTTATTTTTCAGATTTAAAGTTACTGAATTATTTGTCTGGCTAGAAACATGTTAAGGTATGTGAATGTTCATACTACCTAACACATTTTTGAAAAGATCTTGTGCACAAAATGTTATTTGTTTTATGAGAATTTTTCCTTGGATGATATCTAAACGTCCTCCAGTATTGGCAGGCTCTTGGCGAGTGATGCATTATGGGTGCAAATCTTCAATGTCTTGTGCACAGCTAAAGCAAAAATAACAGTGCAGAATCATTTTTGCTCCTCTTGCTGTATCTTTGAATATTCACTTGCCAGGCTTTTTTTATTACCAGAAGGAATCTATACTGTTCCCCAAAAAAGATCTTGCAGAGAGTCAATCTGCAGTTCCGGGGAATGATTAGACAGAAATGGTTGTGGTTAGAAGCTCCATCGTAATGAATCCACTCCAGGTTTTAGTCTGAATTAAACTGACCTATTCAATGTACTGTGTTGTGCCAATGTGCGGGTTAGGTTTCAGAAACTTGGATAGCTTCTTCAATGCATGGACAAAAAGTTGGAGCATGTTACCATCCTACTGACATGGAAACTCCCTAGCCACCATTGGATAGAGGACAGAATTCAGTGTATTCCTCAGTTGATCCAGCTTTTTTTTTCATGGAAGGAAAGCTGTACGCCTGTATGAGAGCCAAGAATGTGTCCCTTCCCTCCCATTTCCCCTTCCATAATTGGTAAAGGCTTTCTCCTTTAGCGCTCACAGCCAGCAATTTCTCATTCTGTAATTTGCTTCCCTTATCTTTTCCCTGCAAGCCTTAAGTCACTCTCTGTAGTCTTGTTTGGTCGCTTCCCCTCGTCTCCATTTCCATTAGGTCTTTGAATAGTCCCTCATGAAACTGCATATTTCACTACTAATTGATTGCACTTTCTGTTCCAGTGAAAATGGAGCTTGTTATGCATTAAATTAGTGTCCGTTAGGATTCTCTGGGCTGCATCTTCTTTTCTGAATTTGAATGCAGTTTCTCTACTATACTTTGAGCAGAACTGCTTTTTTGTTCCTCACAAAGGTGCCTTAATCCAGGTCTCTCCCTTAAAATCCCATAGAACAAAAGGCACAGTGGCCTAAGTAATTAGTCCAGGCCACCAAATGTAGACTGCTCCTATTCTTCAAATAGCCAGCTACTAGCTTCTTGAATGTCCAACGGAGATATTTAAGCTCATGCATTGCTTCTGTTCTACTTCTCTCATCATGTCATCTCAGGTTGAAATTTGGTCCTGAATCTATTGCCTTTTACACAATTTTGCACACAAGTAAGCATGTTTAATGAGAGTTAGTGGTTGATGTGTTGCTCTTTGCAGAACCTGGAACTGCTTTTAAGAAAATGGTGGTGGCAGGGCTCAACATTGGCAGGTAGGTTGTTATTAATTTCACCTGCTCACAGATACTTGCAAAGCAGGGGGGATGATCTCCACATTCATTATCACTGAAACTTCCTTAAAAATGAAGACTCTTACAAGCACAGTGTGTACTTAGAAATGTCCTCCATGTGTTTGGTGTGTCCTATGTATACTAAGTAAGTGCATATAGGCTAGATTTCAGACATGGTTTTTCCTATTTCTGGGAGAGCTCAACAACAACAACAGTTGTCTTAATATCACTTAGTGCTCAGTCATTTAGTACACTTCTAACTGATCATTCCTAAGGAAGCTTAACTTCACAAGATTCTTGGTGGTCCACTTCTGCCAGATCATTGAGGGGGTCTCAGGCCTCCATCCTCCTATTCTAAATAAATAAAATAAATAAATGCTGGAGTCCATGGTTCTTCTCAACTGAAAAATCTTCAAATATAGAAACACACACATACATACACTGCTATCTATATCAGGGATGCAAATCATTGCCTGTAATTCTTGTATGTGAGAAGGAAAAATTGCAGAGAATTCCCCCTTTGGGTAAAATTACAAGCTTTTTAAAAATGATGGTTCACAAATCAGAACTTGTGAAAACATATGTAAAAAACATTTTAATACAAAATAGCATTTTTGCACAGAAAAAAAATGTTTTTTGCACAAAATGCAATGGGTTTTGTGTAATTTTTTTCCCACATAAAAATATTCTTCTTCAGTAAAAACTCCTAGAAACACCTCCTAAGTGCTTCCTTCCACATTCTTACTGATGGGGAGGGGGAACACCCTGTGGTGATTGACTGTTGATGTGCCCACACCTGTTTTCTTTCCAAGGATGAGACAATTTGTGAATATTTTTATATGCCTAATATATGCCCATCCCCAAAAGAAAGAACAAAATTTATATTCCAATGGGTCTAAGTGCCTGACAGATAGAGATGTTCATTTCACAAACAGACTTCACACCAGGAGTGGGAAACACCTGACCCATAGCTCTGAAGTTCAATCAGCAATACCCCACATAGGCAGTGAAGAGGGACAATATGAGTTACAGTACAAAAACTTCTGGAGGGTCACCTGTTTCCGTCTATACATATTCTTCTAAACATAACAAATTATGAATATATGAAGCTTCCTGATACTGATTATTGTAAATGCAAACTGACAATGACTCTCTGTGGTCTTGGCCAGAGATCTTCTCTGCTATCTATAAAGACTTCAATTGAAAATGTGGGATATTGAGGCTGAGATCTTCTCCATATAAATCATGTATGCTGTTACTGGGCTATGTCCCCATGCCACTAATAAATTAATTTATCTCTTCACTGCCGATATTTAAAAAGCAGCTCAAGATACCCACGAGATTGAAAACAAGTCTAAAATCATCAGAGAAAGAAATCATAAACATCCCAAGTTGGATTACTGACTGCCACTGGGAAACAGAGATTTGTTTTAAAAATGTATTTGGAGGCATCCTGTGTAATAAACAAGTGATGAGATTCTTGTGCTGACATCCTGGAAACTCATTCTATTTTACAATGATATCCTTCTCTTTGTAAGGGCCTTTCTTTGTCATGTCCAGGTATCAGTCACTCCTAGAAAATAACAAAAATTGTTAGCTGTGAGGGGAAAGTTGGCAGGTTGTTATCATCAAGCTATTAATTTTTTTGATTTGTTTTTCATTCATGAATCTCATTATCTTTCTCTGTAATTTGAGTTGTTCTCTGCATTTATATTCTCTATAGGAAACAAGGAGCGTCATTTCTTTCTCCCATTAACATCCACACTAATTTCAGTCAAAACTCTTGAAATATTTCAGAAAACAACAAAACTTGAGTTAACATTTTCTATAAAGTTGATCGTTCCCTTTCATAATGAAACATTCAGAAACACTTCAAAGGAAGCAAAGGCTGTACTTTAATATAAATCTTTATGAAGGCAGATTCCTCAACCCCAATTTGATGCCATTAATATCAAACTGTCTCAGGGCGGGGGGAGCAGTCAGCATCTTCATTTTTTCTTGCTACTTAACAGACATGGCAAAGCAAAAGCCAGTAGATAGTTTCAGGATTTCAGGGGCTGTCACTGTAATCGATCAGAGATTTCATATACACTCTTAGATTACATTTTCATTTATAGAGTTCTTTTTATAAAACAGACAATAATGTAATACTTGTCGCTATCACTTTGGAAAACGGGTTGGGGTTTTTTGTTTTGGACTATAGTTCCAAGCCAGCATAACCAACAGTTATCAATTTTTGAATTAAAATCCCGCTACAAGCATAGCCAGTGGTGAATACTACAGACGAACAGAATGTTCATAGGTACAGTTGGGTGACATTTTCATTTCTGAGGTTCTCTGTTTATAAAACAGTATGTATTAATAGTGGCTGTGATGGCCAGAGGATTTTGGGAACTGCAGTCTAAAAAAATCAACCTTTTGATGCTGTTCATCAGCTTTGGTCATAACAGGTTCATGGGAGGAAAAGAAGAAAGGGCATCCTTGAACAAGAAGAGGTCAGTGCTTACTCCTAGGGAGCTGAGGAAATTAACAGAGAAGATAGGCTGAGCTGAGTGTGGACTCTGTGGGCCAGTTCACCTTAGTCTCAGAGTAGTTTCATATGAGGCTTTTATTATACCACCATCCTGCCACAGCCACTGAATTTTAGAGGGAGAAGGAACAAAGCTGTTTCATACTCAACCAGACCACCGATTGAGTATAAATCAGCTTTCTGGTGTTTCAGACAATATTCTTCTTTAGACCTACCTAGAGATCTCTGGTGGTTATAACCAGGCCTGTCCTTGCTTAATTTCTGAACTCAGATGAGATTTCATGTGTTCTGGGTAGCATGGGACTATCACTATCATTTATTTATACAGTGTACAGTTTAGTGCACATGCAAGGGAATCACAAATATAAAAATGACACAATACAATTATGAAACAGATAATCCTCATCCAATACAAAAACCCAGTGCAATATAAGTAAAGCAAAGTGACAGATATATGTCATCAAAATATACAAGATAATAAAGCAATATTAAACTAAAAACCCAAAAGCTTTGGAGAACCAAAAAAATAAAAATAAAAATAAAAATAAAATAAAATAAAATAAAATAAGCTTTTAACTGGAATTTAAAAACAAGAAAAAGAGCAGTCCACAAATGTCCAGGGAGGCAATTCCAGTTTTAAGGAGCAGCAGATACTGACATTCTCCACTTCCTCTCTCCTTTTCTTGCCATGGAAGATCCATTAAGATAGAAGGGCAGAATAATGGCATCATGCCTTCTAAACGGTATTATGAGCAGCCCACCACTTTGAGAAAGAGAGCCAGCATGGTCTAGTAGTTTGAGCACTGGATCACAACTCTGAAGATCAGGGTTCAATTTCCTGCTCAACCATCGAAACCCATTGGGTGACCTTGGACACATCAGGCATTCTCAGCTGCCATAAAATGCTGTGATAGGTGTGCCTTAGGGTAGCCATAAGTCGGAAACCACTTGAAGGCACTCAGACAACAACAACAACAACAACCACTTAGAAATGCCCTTGGCTTTGTTTTGAGCTTTTCTATAGGCTGATTACTTGTATTTGCAATCCAGGCTGAAAATGGCCCTGAAGTATATTTATTCTGTTAACAAATTAATCACAAGATGAGAATTTAATATTATTACCTTATTATGTGCCCTGTTTATTTTGTCAATGTTTAGAATTACAACTGTAATCAGAAGATGAGAAAATCTGTCTATTTGGTTTTCTCCTGCATTCTTTTTTCCAAAACTTCCTGTTCTTTCCATTCTGAATATGAAGAAATTTGTAACAATTCATTGACTGAACTGAAATGAAAATTTGCCCCATTTGCATTGGTCATATTCAGTTGGTACAGCTGTTAAATCTAAGGAACCTCTTGAAGAAAGAAAGAAGATACACTATTAATGTCAGTGCATTCAGAATATGAGTGTGGTATATCCAAGGAGGTTTTTCTGCTGGACGAAAAGATGAAGTCATTCTGACCTTGGCAGCACAGCTGCAAGGTTTGTTACGGCTAGCTTGGCTCACAAGGTCCTGCCTCATGAGAAAGCATCCAGCATGGGGAGAATGTATGCTGTGGATGTACTGGATCAGTCAATTATACTTCAGTGTGGTTAAGCCCTTAAAAAGTTTAGGTCTTGCTCTGTAAAGTGCCTCTGGCCACCTTTCATACTGCCTCTGGTCATACTGTTTGTCTGTCTTCCGTGCTGTTTTGTACCTGTTGTTTTTGCTTCTAGGCATGCTGCCTGAAGCCCTATGCTTATTTTGTGCTTTGTTTGAATAAATGGCACTTTGCCTTTATTCAACGAGCCTGTGTGGCTGTTTTTTTCAGTCTGAAGCAGCTGGTAGTGGTTTGGCACTGCTTCTTATGCTCTGAAGTGCATACCTAGCACCCTGACAGTTTATAGGCCCAGCCTTATGCCCTGCCTGTGCCATTTGCAAGAAATGCTGTCTGTGTAGAATAACTCATATTTTAATCCAATTGGCTGAAATGCACATAACTACAACTGTAATAACTATAAGTAACTATAACTATATATATGAATTTTAAAATTACACCAGGACAGAAAGGAAACAGAAAGTCTTTAAACATGATATGAAAAGAGGATGGATAGAAAGTGCAAGTGAAATTAAGAGAAACTCAGCAAAATTGTACCACTACTAAATAGGACAATGGTTAAGATCCTACATCATGGTTGAGAGATATTAATCTACACTCAGTTAAACAGAGCTACATATATAGTTCACATGTCGGGTTGTGGAGTGTAGTCAGAGGAAAATTAAATGCTGTCTGTTGACACTGTGCAATCAATTGCATAATTGCATAATGCCTGACAGTGTGCCTACTTATTATTCCATGGTGCAATGGAGAAATGCACAGTGCTTGGAACTTCAAAGCCATGCACCAGCCAAGCATATGCAACTGTGTGGCTGGAATCCTGTTAGTCCTAACTAGAGCACACTCATTGAATAAATTGTTGAATTTATTCAACAATCAACTCATAGGTAAATCCAAATGATATGAGTATTCTTTAATCAGGACTAACAATAGGATTTAGGCACATGCGTAATGGTTACATTTGTAGAACATTGTCTATGTCAGTATGAATTTTCATTCATGTATGATACTAGCCTAAATCCCCTGAAGATGCCAGACCCCATCTGATCTTGGAAGCTAAGCAGAATCAACTCTGGTTAGTACTTGGATGGGAGACAATGAATACTAAGTGCTGTAGGCTATATTTTAGAGAAAGGAACTGGCAAAACCATCACTGAATATTCCTTCGCAAATAAAACCCTATGAAATCCATGGAATCACTGAAGGTCAGTAGTTGACTTAAAGGTATATATGTACACACATATGACACTACAAGGATTCCAGCCAACATGTGTGTACATACATACGCAAGACAAGCCATGCAGCTGTTCCTAGGAGACAATAAAAGAAGGGGTACATGCATGCTTCACCTACCAAATTGCACCTAAGCATGCACCAAAATTCTGGTTGCATCCAGAACAACATATACAATGCCCACAGATGGAATCTACATGGATCAGCCAAGAGTGGGATTCATATGAGTATGCTAATGTCTCTATTATCTGTAATACCCTCTTTCCACCCACAGCACACACCTCCTGTCAAAAGGAAGGAAAATATACATATCCATGTAATTGGATCTTGAGAAAAACTGGGGGGGGGCTGTGGGCTCAGCCTCTTACTGTTGTAGGAACCGCAGGAACATTTGACACTGTTGACTATTAAACTTTATAGTACAGATTTATGGATTCCAATTTTACAGAGAAGTGTTGATCTTCTGTAAGGGGATGCAAACCTATAAAGCACAAAGATGCACTGCTTTTTACTTGTCTTCTGTCAAAATTCTTAGGGTACCCACAAAGTCAAGAATACTATAATTCTTCTCTGGCTTCATTGGCCAAAATTGTGCAGCATTGTCCCTGGCAATTGGTGCTTTGGAAATGGATTATCCCATTTACCGGATAGCTGTTATTTTTATCTTTCTCTGTCTCTTCTCACTTTGAAAACCATTAGGAAAGGTGTCAAGTAATAAACTGGTGGATTTTCAGTTATACATCTGCAATATCTAAACTTTTATTGTGTTAAACCATAACAACAGGTTCAGGCCTACTGTCAGATACTATTTTTTAGGCACTGATTTCTTCCCTGCAGCACTACCAGAGATGCTGCTTGGAGTGGGCAACTTCAAACTGAGCCGTGCATTCATCTGGTAACAAATGAAAAAAAAAGTTCTTTTTTTCTAGAACGGCTCCCTCTTTGTCGTCTTTTGACCAGAAGGCAAAAACATTTTAAGGCTTGGGCCAACTGACCTTGCTTGCTTGGGCATAGGATTTTAACTGTACAGGGTATTGTATTCTTCTTCAACTGGAATGGTGTTTTAAATTTATTACACTTTTATTCATTTTATATTTTTAGTGTGTTTCTACTGTCACATTGTCACAGTAATAGGAAAAGATAGGATATAAAATGAATAAATGAATAAATAAATAGGTACAATTGAATCAAATCGGTCCTATTATTCTGAGGGGAAAAAAAGTCTTTACAGAGAAATAAAAGGGAAACCATGAGACTTTATTGAGGACTCCCATTCATATCCACTCCTATCATGTGGGGCATTTGGGGAGAGTGGGTGCAGCAGTTACTTTCTTCTCTCAACAGTATAGTTTGACAACTACTCTTGACAGTCTTCCCCCTGATATTATGGGATTCTGATTCATTCTGAGGGGGAAAAATGATGACTGCTCCCTCCCCATTGGTGGGTTCTGTGGTGGCTGCCATTTTCTTTGGGGAGGGGGAAGCAGTTACCATCTTTTTTTTCTTGAGAATGCCCTATGTAAAAATAAATAAAGGGAAAAAAAACTGATGAAATGAACTGACTCTCATAATAAAACAAATGTGATTTAAGCAAATTAATAACTAAGCTGACAAGGTTTTCTTTAACAGTGAGTTGAAGACAAGTTATGAAACACATTGAGTGTTGTGTATGTGCAAATCTCTACTTCAGCTAGCTGGAGTCAAGGCATTAAAAGCACAAATGATAATCCTTCTGCTCTGGGTAATCAAGTAGCTCTACTGAGCCATCCTTATGCTGTTGGCTGCTAGAAAGCTTCCAAATATGCTGCCCTTCCTTTTCATATAGCAGTGGTTGCTGAAGGAGGCAACAGGCTTTTCCACTCTCCCCACTGAGACACTGGTGCCTGTGTGGCTTCAAGATTATCTTCTAACACTCCATATTGTATCTTTCTATTCAAATAATGGAAGCGTCCAGCTTATCTCTCAACTAGGGATGGGCCAACCGAATCCTCGAATCCTTGATAAGGATTCTAGATTCGCTAATCCAAATCCCTGGGCCAAAACAGGTGAATCGAATCTTTTGAATCCCTGCATGCCCTGGGGCCTCAGCACCCCGGATCAGGCCCGCGCAGGTGCACAGGGCTGGCGAAAGTCACTTTCCTGCACAACAGGAGGCCTGAACCGGTGCGAGAGCCTCGGATCAAGCTCGCTTCTGCTGCCTGTGCCTGTGGCTGCCTATCTCTCCAAGGTAATTATTCTCTTCTTCCTATTCTTTTGACCTGAGACTGCAGGGTAGGGATTGAGACTGGACTAGAGGCTGGTGTTTGTTTGTTTTTGTTAAGTGCCTTTCTTGTTTGAGGACTTGTGACTGGTCATCAGGGTGGAGATTTGAGACTGGGCTAGAGGCTGGTGTTTTTGTTTTTTTAAAGTGCCTTCTTTGTTTTAGGACCTGAGACTTGACTGGAAAGTACAGTGTTCTTGAGATTTCAAGGACAGCTGAAGAAGATTCCTTTGCATGGCTCCCTTGCAAAGCTCTTTCATACACAATTCTGGGGTTTGTAGTTGGACAAGGTGTCGCAGCCTTCTCTGCCAAAGTGTGCTGGTGCATCATCAAACTACAAACCCTAGGTTGCCATAAGGAGCTATGCAAAGAACAATCCAGTGTTGACCTGGATTATCTCTGTACTGTAGTATGTGGTCCAGTTTACAAAGGCAGGAAAATGTGGGATTAATAATCCACATTTTCCCGCTTGTGTAGAAAGGGCCTTCATGTCATTTTCAATCTGGGGCGATCCTAAGGCAAAACTATGACAATTGTCCTGGCCAGATTTCTTCAGAGGTTGGTTTGCCTTTGCCTAGGCTTTTGCTAAGGCTGAGAGAGTGTGTCTTTCCCAAGATTATCCTTGCCCTTTTTTTTTGTTTTGTTTTCTAGTAGTCAACCCAGGAATCAACTCCAACATCTGGAGCTACTTCCAAATTACATGTAATTCTTAATAAGAAGTATATGGATATATTTTCCTGAAAATGAAAACTATTATTTAATTTGTTTTTCATTAAACAAAGATGTCAAATTCTGCTTGAAAACACTTTTCAGTAGAAGTGGTTTGTTTCTCTTACTTTTTAAACCCTATTGTAAAAAAGGATTTGAAAGATTCAAGATTCGTGAGATCCGTGGATTCGCAGAACCTTCCATGGGTTTGGAAAATTCTGGATTCATCCCATCTCTGCTCTCAACACATTCTGTCTCTTCAAAGCTTGGAAAAGTTACTTTTTGGGCTACAGTTCCCAGAATTTTCCAGACAACCAGGGAAAAAAAAGCTTCTTCCAAATTCTTCTCAGTTAGTGTTGCTAGGTTTTCAAAAAAGGAATAAGAGACAGCAGAAATTCATGACATGCAGGGTTGACAATCAGGAAGCGGGTATTAACAAATTTGCCTTCTACCTAAACAACAAATGAAAGCATTGATTTCATGTATTTCTGAAATTTCATTTCATGCAAAATTAACATAGTGCTCCCATTCATAAATTGCAAGATGCATGACATAACCTTTTTTCTATCTGTATAGGCCTTCAAGCTGTCTGTCTACTCATGCCAATCCCATGAATTTAATGGGGTTTTCATTGGTAAGGAAGGTGGTTTTGCCAATTCATACAGCTTACAGAAACTGGTATTTGCTGGCAGTCTCCCATCCAAGTACTAACCAGGACTGACCCTGCTTAGCTTCCAAAATCAGACAGGATCTAATGCCTTATGAAGGCTCCACACCTCAAAATACAGGATATTTTGTCATCTTGTTAAGTCATATAAAAGGAAAAGCTTTCCAACCCTCAAATGGGAAACATCTCTTATAATAAGGGACACCTGGTAACCCTATTTTTATCACACAGTTGTCTTTACTCACAAACAAGGGCAAACAAAATTAGGCATCTCTCTGCAAGTTGGTGCATGCACCATACTGCTTTCTTGTTCTGTGAAAACTTCTTGGTGGTTGTTTGAGCTCGATTACGTGAGAAAACATAACCATTTGGTTTACAGCTTTTTCATGCATTCTTATAAACAGCAGTAGGAGAGATGATATTTTATCATACTGGGAAATTTTTCTTTCTTGTTTTCTCTCCATTCTTCCATATCTTGGTGAACCCTCCAAAGTTCTTGAAAAGTTTTTCTAGGAATATGATCTTTGTTCTCTTTCCATCATTTCAGACTTTTATAGTCTGGTAGTCTTTGAGGAACTGCCTGATTATAAAGAAAGGACTTTCAACAGTGTCTTATACTACATTCTTTACTATATTCATTTTTTTCATTTTCAAAAGGTATGCTTTAGATGCTTAATTCTATAGAATGTTTAATTGCATTGCAACATTAACTTTGGTATAGTTTTACCGGTATGTCTTGCAGGCTTCCTTGAGTCCTAGTTGGGTAAGGAGATGCAAACAAGTAATATCTCCAATATCTCCAATGCATGGTTTATGCTGATTTACCGGTGGTTATAAGTGGTACTTTGCTACTTTTATTAACTCCCTAAAAAGCATGTAGTACTGAAAATGCATTGCAGAAGTAGGAGAATATTTTAATGGTGTTGATGCATTGGAAAAGACCTTTACCACTGTCTCACAAAGGGGATGTATGTGCAAACTCAGTTGTGTTCATGAGGGTAATGACTGGAGAGCTGTATAGAATTAATTGTGTGTATCAAAAGCTGGATTGGGCAGTCTCATCATTGTGTGGACCACAGCTTTTCTTTGTGGACGGTTAGCCAATCCAAGTAGGGTTACATTATACTGAGGCAGGTTATTGGTCTAGCTTAGGACTGCTTATCACTAGGAATTCTCAGAATTTATCCCCCTCTCCCAACTCAAACATGGATACAATGAAAGCATTGGCACTCTTAGTACTTGGTGCATTTGATTTCCCTCTGATGTCACTGTTTACAACTTGCATGCTCCACATGTGGACTGCATATATACCTGAAATTCTGACTAAATTCTTCATGTATCTGATCAAGAAATTTATAGCATACAGAATCTTATGCTGTAATCAGCATAATCATCTGTATACGACTATAGAAGTCTGTTTTGTTAAACCTAGTCCTGACTCCTGCAGAGTGACAGAGGTGTGAGGAATGTCAGCAATGTTACCAAAGAAGGTAGGTATGGCCATGTTATTTAAGGCAGCCATGCCTTCTCCTAAGCCACATTTCAGCTCCACAGTATTATGCCCCCTCACCCAACTTCTGACAAAATAAGATTAGCTAATTCCCACATGGCACCAAGTAATGGTGGTAGTCTTTCCCATTCTGCTCATGATTCCAAGTCATACAAGACATTACGTGTTGACAGTACTTTCTCCTTAAATGATTTGGAATGTCAGACAGGTTCAGCATGGGCTGAAAGTGAAAAGAAGGGCATACAGGGACATTAGTCAGCACCCTGATGCACCGTGAAGAGAGGCTTACCTGAAGCAAACCTCTCACAGCTAACATTAGGGTGAGCAGAGTGTGGCATGTGGCCCTCAAGCCTGATTTTGTAGCTACTCGACCTCCCTTTTTTCTCATAAAAAGAAATGAACCACTGAAGCTTCCAGGACTGGTGATTCACCTGTTCAATAGATTTCAGGGGCCTTTGTCTTTTTTGTCATTTTTGGCAGCCTATGAAGCTCACGGCAGGTCCAAGGGGTAGAAAATGACTCTTGAATCTGCCGCAGTTTTTGTATCCTGCTTATAGGATCACATGGACCTAGAAAAGGGAACATGCTTATGCTTGGGCATGCTAATGTCATATCTTTGATGTGTACTTCTCCTGTACTCACTACTATGGTGAGCAGACAATCTTTAGTAGGGATCAGTGCTTGGAAACAAGGTAACGTCGCCTATCGAAAGTGATTGCTCTTGGCTCTCAAAGTGATAATAGTTAAGGATGGGAAGATTATTCATAATTATTTATTTCCAGGTTGACGAATGGGTTTGCTGACAGTTGTAATTAGGTAACTCCATCAGGAAGAAAAATAGACCAGTGAGAATTTTGCACAATTTTCTTCTGGTATTCAAATGTCCCAAAGTGTTTCATAGGAATTACTTGTGGAAAAAAATATATGTAGTTTTTTGTACAACCCCTCTGATATTCTGATTCCTGAACTGAACCCACTGTTTCCAGCACAGAAAACAATGGTTTCTTTGTGCCAAAACCTATGATTTTTTCTCCCCATAATAATTCCTCTGCAAGCCTTTGGGTCATTAAAATATAGGGAAGATGCAGTGGAACAGTATTCACTTTCTCCCACAGGAGGGAGAAAACTACAATCATTATTTGTCCTTACACACAAGGATGAAACACTGAAGGGTTTACATCCCTAGTAGAAGGTATGTCTCCACAGTCGGGATAGACTTAACTTATTATGTGCAGAACATGTTTGTAATGAAGTTAAAGATTTAATTAAAGATATGCCCCAGAGTTAAACCCATGAACCATGTATTTGTTTTGGGGTATGGGAGGTATTTTTTTTTTTTTTAACTGTAAGGCAAAAGGACATAGAAGAGAAAATGGAAAAGCTGAAGGAAATGGTTTAATAATACTAAGTAACATTTTTTTAAAAAAGCTCTTCAGAGAGATACTGTGGTGATTAATCTTCTGAAGAATTTGGAGAATGTTTTGAATAGGAATATGTCAAAGCCACTGATACTCTTGTGAGATAGAAAATGTACTTCAGTGTTTATTATATTGATGGACTTACTTCAAATCCTCTTAGAACAAACCTCAAAGATGATGATATAATAGAAATCATGCACTTCTCTGTAATAGTACAAGTAAAACATAATAAAGGATGACACTGTCACTTTCAATATACCCATATAATAATTGCTCATGTCCCTTCTCTTTTAAATAATCATACATAAAATATAAAAATGTGAGCCACACACATCATAGCTTACAGGAGAATAATCTCACCTGAGCTCAAGATATTATCCTGCATGACTCTACTGATCTGAGTTCCTTTGGGGCAGAAATCTGCAACAATGTTTTCTAGTTGAAACGTTGTCAAGGTCTATTTAAATACTTGACTAAGTGGGATGGGCTAACTCTCTAAAATGAGCAAAACTGGGGGAAAATATACTGGCATGTCAAGGTGATGTGGTAAGCTCTCCTGACCATGTCCAGAGTGCAAAACCACACAGCAGTGCTACCCCCATGCTAGCTGCTCCAGGTGAGAAAAACAGCCACACAAATGCATTGCGTCTAGGCTAAACTAATTGTTTATTTGAGTAAAGCAGAATACATGAAAAAGCAGTGGGCTTCAGACAGCAAGTCTTGAAGATAAGCATAAACATAACAATAAAGCAAAAGCAAGGGAAAAAGGAAGTGTAGACAATGTACTGAACATGATGCAAGCTTTTTAACCTGTGCTAGACCACGGCCATACGTACATCATGTCGTCCATTACCTGTTTCATTCTCAGGCTTGGGGCTTTCCCATGAGACAGGAACTTCAGGAGACTAGATAGACAAAATGTTACAGCAGCTGTGTAGTGAAGGACATTGTGCCCTTTCTGCTTTGTTTCCTACAAAAACAGCCAACACCCATACACATGCACATTAACCTTCTAGAAACCTCAACACAGCAGTGATTATTGTTTCTTTGATAGCTTCAGACACTGAGCAGGACAGAAATGTAGTGGCTGCTGCAATTCAGTTGAATTCTGAACAGAACTGATTTGGAGAGTTTCAGCAGATATCCATTCATCCAAAGGAAAAAAAAATGCTTAGTTGTGGATTCAAGAGTAGAGGCATAGTGAATTGAAGCCAGCAGTTTATTTAAGAACACAGTACTGGTCCAAATATCAGCATTACAGCTGATCAATGTACCACCTAAGCAAACATATACCTTACAATTTATAGGAGTTTGGGAAAATCTACTTGGGAACAGCATAGAACACTGTGTAATAAATTATAGGAGGATACTGGAGATATTTTAGTCAATTATGAAACAGCAGTAATTAAGCCATGGTGGAAAATTACCAAGCAAGTACCACATTCAAACTATTTGTGTTGAACCTTTTGCTTACATTTCAGATTGCTATTATTATTAGTAGAAAAACCTGTTAACTGATGATAGGGTCAGAATGTTCTGATAATGCATAATCTGCTTTTCTTTGAGATTCCAAACAGGTTCAGCGCTCTGGTAACTTATTAAATATTCTGACAAAATTCTAGAGGCAGCAGCCACCACTAGAACTTTCAAAACTGCTAAAAGATTGTCAGTGTTTCAGATGTGGTAGGACACAGAAGCCCAGTTAGTGTGTGTGTGTGAAAAAGCATGCTGCAGGACGTACCTGGCTGCGCAGTCTCATTTGCGGGGTGAGGTGACAGAATCATGTGGTCCTCTCTTCCAGCAGGGAGGAGGTAGGCAGGCTTCATCCAGGTGTGCAGCAAGCACTGCAGTACCTGGATGTCTGCAAGTAAGACAGCCAATGGGAGTGAGCCTGGTGGAGTCCCATTGGCTGTTGGGCTGGGCATGGGTGGGACTGCACATGCCCAGTTAGTACCTGGATGGGGGGATTATATGTTACCCCAACAGGTGGGTTGATTAACGATGGAATCCAGACCCATGGAAGCACCAAACCCTTTGTGCTCTGTAATCAATAAAGTTGGGGTCTTTTTTCTTCTAATTGGTGGTCTGTTGTTTCATTTATGACATGTTAGTCCCTGTTCACTCAAGTGTGCTGTTTGACCTACCTGGCTGCATAGCACCATTTGTGGAGTGAGGTGATGGAGCCATGTGGTCCTCTTTTCTGGCAGGAAGAAGTGGGCAGGCTTTATCCAGGTGTGCAGTGAGCTCTGTGGTACCCAGATGCCCGTGAGTGAGACAGTCAATGAGAGTGAGCTTGACGCAATCGCATTGGCTGTTGGGCTGGGCATGGGTGGGACTGCACATGCCCAGTTTGTACCTGCACGGGGGGTATATATTACCTCACTGCGGAGGACTCGACCTTTTTCTTCAGCACTTTCCTGGAGTGGGCTGTAAGGTACTGGACCAGGTCCAAGCACATTACGCACTACCTGGACAATTTTTTGTTTGTCGGTAAGTCTGGGAAGAGTGACTGTGTGAGGCTGTTATGCTTTCCAGGCATTAACGGGTGAGCTCAGGATCCTCTTGGCCCATGAAAAAATGGGAGGGCCTGCCACTGAATTCATATACCTGGGCATCCTGCTTGATTCTGTAAAAGGTTTGTCATGCCTGCCTGTGGATAAGCTCGGCAAGATGAGGGAATACATTCATATCATGTTAGGGCACACCAAGGCCACTCTGAAGGAGATACAAGGGCTATTTGGGCATCTCAACTTCATCTTCAGGGTGGTTTCACCCAGGAGGGTCTTCTGCGCTAGGATAGCCAGGGTCACAGCAGGCGTGCAAGCTCCTCATCATTGCATCAGGATCACCAAGGGTGTAAAAGAGGACCTGAAGGTTTGGCTAGAATTTTTGCAGCATTTCAATGGTGTTTCCCTGTGGCAAGAGCAGTGGGAGCCTGGCCCTGCTTTGCAGGTGTGTTCTGATGCTGCGGGGAGCATAGGGTTTGGTGTTTACTTCCAGTGTCATTGGTGCGCCAAGCGTTGGCTTCCATCATGGTTGGGGTCACCAGTAGTTCAGAATATCACATTTATTTTTTCCCATATTGGTGGCGGTTTCCATCTGGACAGCAGAGCTGAGGAACAAAAAGGTGTGTTTTTGGTGTGACAATCAGGTGGTGGTAACAGTCATCAATAGCCAGTCCTCTAAGTCAGGGAGGGTGATGAGGTTGGTTAGGAAATTTGTCCTGGTGTGCTTGGCAGCTGATATCACCTTCTCAGCTCGCTATGTTCCAGGTTTGGATAATGAGATTGCAGACGCTTTATCTCAATTCCAGGAAGACAGATTTTGAGCTTTGGCACTGGAGGCTGACATCTTTCCAGCATCGTTTCTGAAAGAGCTGTGGGACCTTGGGAGCGAACCATAATGCAGGGAGTATTTAATTCCATTGCCACTGGTGCTTTTCGAGTGTACCACAAAGCTGCCAACAGGTTTCAGTTTTTCTGTGTCTGCCAAGGGTAGGGCAGCATTGCACTAGCCAAAGAGAGACATGTGCTGCACTTCCTTGCCCAACTGAGGGAGGAGGGTTTATCCCCTCGCTCAGTCTCAGTACACCTGGTGAGCATTTCTTTTTTCCACTAGGTGGTGGGGTTTGGAGATCCTTGTGCTTCCTTCCATATGAAGAAGGCAGTTGAGGGTTGGAGGAGACTAGGGCTGGATAGGCCAGACCAGAGGAGGCCTATATCCTTCCACCTCCTGGGAAGACTGGTTGGCCGACTCAAGCACATATGCCATTCCCACTATGAGGCAGCCTTGTTCGAGGCTGCATACACCATTGCCTTTTTTGGAGCGCTCAGGGTGGGGGAAGTGATGTCCAACTCCAGAACGGAGTCATCTGGCAGAGTCCTTCAGGTGGACAATGCCTCATTTCAAGGGGAAATGTTGGTCATTCACATTAGGTGTTCAAAAAATGACCAGAGGGACCAGGAAACCATCATCTCACTTCATTCATTAGCCAGCAGTAGGCCATGCCAAGTCAAGGTACTGCGTAAGTTCTTACAGATGTGGCCCAAGGGGCCTGGTCCCCTGTTCATTCACACAAACAGGGCATCCCTGCCCAGGTTTCATTTTGTGGAGTTTGTTAGCCAGTCCTTCAGGATTGGAGTGGCCACAGTGGCAGCTGAATGTGGGTTATCTGACATCAAGAACGTGGGACATTGGAAATCCAGGGCTTATGCCAGCTACATCCAGCCAGGATTGGAAATCCCTGTGTAACATTGAGTTTTGCTTCTCCAAACAGTGAGTTAGGTTGTTGAGAGGATGATGGCCTTGATGTGCTCGGCTATGGAAGGGAGGAAGATCAACGAACAGTCTCTCGTGATGGTGTAACAACCATGACGGACCTACAGATAGTTGGATATTATCATGGATTGGGACATTATTGTTACAGACTTGAATGGGGAAGGTGCAGTTGCTGTGCAAGGCTGGGACAGTTATGGACATGGGGGTTCTGACAGTCTATATAATGGGAGGACAGCCATGGCATATTTGGTTTTCATAATTGTATGGGAGCCTCCTGCATGAGGGTGAATGGCAAGATTTCTCCTTTGTTAGTGTCAGACTTGAGAGGGTTGGTGCTAGGCGGGCCGGGGGTGCGGTCCACCTTTTTTGGTAGTCGCATGGGCCTCAGATTCAGGTTGGTGGGTACCAATGGACTGCTGGCATTGGTACAAGGTATATCAGGTTTTTTTGAGGGGTGCTAGGTGGTTTTGAGAGTAGCTGGTTCAGGAGGTCACTCACTGCATGGCACTCTCTGTTGGCAGGGATTCCTGGCTGGTGGGCTATCCCTGCCAACTACCGGGGATTTCGGTACTTGGACCAGAAGCTTGGCTTATAGGTCAACAGGTGGGTTGATCGATGATGGAATTCAGACCCATGTGAGCGTCAACCTCTTTGTGCTCTGTAATCAATGAAGTTATGGCCTTTTTCCTTCCAATCGGTAGTCTGGTGTTTCATTTGTGACATGTTTTCCCCTGCTCATGAAAAAAAATCTGATATATATTTTGGTTCTGCAATACAAGGTAAATGCCAGCAAAAGGTAAAGTGTTGTTTTGTGACTAATCACACTAGCTGATTTTATCAGAGATTTCTAATTCCAGTGTGTTGGGCCAGGGAAGATGAAGTAATATATCACAGGACAATTTGTGTGTTCAATGCTTTTTTCCCTTTTCTCTCCCAGCAGTCAAAATTTTAAGTTTTATTGAAGACTGTGAAACCTGGAAGGATAAATGGGAGGCTTGCTCAGTGTTTAAGTTCAATACTGAATATTCAAATTCTTCTGCCCTGATTCCAATGTGCTGCACTTTGATCATCTTTCTCCATCCTATTTCACTCCATGTGACTTTGTTGGAAAATGTTCATGCAGTGATTTTACCAAAATTTAGCTTTTCTTCTGAAATCTCTCCTGATCTGGATTTCTCATCATGGACACCTCTTTAATGCATCCTATTTCTATAATGATTGCTTTCCCCTCTAACAACATAAACAGCAACAAAAGTGGGAGGAATGTTAAGGCAAATGACTTCCCTTTGTTGTTGTATGCCTTCAAATTGTTTCCATCTTACGGTGACACTAAGGCAAACGTATCACAGGGTTCTCTGGGGGCTGAGCATGTGTGAAACACCCAATGTCACCCAGTGGGTTTCCATGGCTGAATGGTGAATCAAGCCTGGCTTCCAGGGTTGTAGTCCAATGCTCAAACCACTATACCCTACTGGCTAAGATGCCTCTTCCACAAAAAGACCCCCCCACTGCACTTATTGTCTCAAATTTTGTAAGTTTGTTAAATATGGCCATCTCTGTTTTGCATTTTATTCACATGCCTTGGTTACATGATATAAGGTGCGAGTTTTGCCATGAACACATAAGGTATTTGGCGGAAGGGGATTAAGAAAGCTGCTAGAAGTTGTCAGCTACTGATCTGGCACGTGGCTTGCTTCACGTAAGAAGAGGAGAGGTGGTTTTCTCAACTTTCTTCTTTCTACTGAATTTTCTTTCTGCCTAAGAAGGTCTCCTGCATAGTACTGAAGGTGTCACAGGAGGCAGAAGGAGGAAGAGGGAGTTAGAAGAAAGTCAGCTTACCTGTCACCATACTTCACTTGGCAAGCTTCTGATCTTCTTTCATTGCATGTCTTAGATCAGAGTGAGAAAAGTACAGTCCCCAAGCCCATTTTTGTGGCTGCCAGAGGCCCAAAATGCCCTAACATGACTTAAAGAGGTATGTGGAGTGTTTTCCATTTCCACAACCTTTTGAGGCACCCAGATGTCCCAAGGGATCAAAAAACATTTTCGCTTTTCCCCCCAAAAATATTCTTGCGTCAAAATGTCCTTTGGGGGCATGGGGGGCATTTACACCATTTTTTTTGGTGGGGGGAATGAACAATTTAGGCCCATGAGAAACTTTTTTTTTAAAATCAGGAAGTGAACAATAAGTGATTTCTGCTCGCTACCTGTTGTTAAAAAAAAAGAGGCTCTCTAGGTCCTATAATGGTTCACGAACGCTCAAAAAAATCACGAAAATGCCTCTATGTCCCCTATTTTTCTTTGCAGTAGCTGATATGATGGAGGGCAGCCCTCCAAGGTTTTCAAGGGGAACCCTTGTCTTCCACAGTTGTCCATCACTGTGTTAGATCAAAAGCTGTTGCACTAGTACAGGAATGGGAATTATTTGCCCATGTGTTGCATTTACCCCACCAAGGCCCCTAATATGGTTTCCAGTAACTGCCATCCCCTTCCCATTTCCAGAAAAAAACGTATTAGTGCCATAATGGAGAATATCACACCCAGAAGGCTGCAGCAGTACAGTACTCCTTATTTGTTCATTCTGGGGCCTGAAACAACTTTTTCCTCCCAAAACTTGAAGTGACTATCTGTGGGCTAGAAATAGTATGGGAACAGTCCCCAAGTCCCCACAGCTACCCAACTAATGCTACACTAGCAAATAATGATATGGAATAAGTCTAGAATAAACTGATTAATTTTCTTAATGTCTACTGGTGTATTATGGTTACAAGAAAGGATAAAGACCTCTGTATCAGGATGGATATTGCTGCCTATCAGCAGACAGCAGATAAAAATACCACCACAATACTTCACAAAAATGTATTCAGCTCATTTTCAACAATAATTAATTCCTTTGTTCAGAGGAACCTGTTATCGTCTCTGTAGCAGAATTTCTCTCTCTCTCTTTCTCTCCCTCCCTCCCTCCCTCCCTCCCTCTTTTCAACTTCCTAATCTTATAAACCTGTTACCAGCATGGAAAACCTATAATAAAAGAAAACAAGGATTTTTACCTGAAATAAGTTTCAAGGATGTGCAACACTAGGTCACAAACCTGATCATTAATCACTTTTGCACTTTGGAAACTATTAAATTTTTTTTAGACTTGGTTTTGCTTTTGTTCTGCACGGAAAACACATTGCAATACATTCTATTCCAAATAGTGGCCACCTGAGTGCCCAATTCCTGATAATGTTTAAAACCAGACAGGCAGAGTTAACACCAACACTCCACTTAAACATTCTTAAGTATTAGAATCTCAGGATATGAGTGTTGGAAAGAAAAAATAGAAACTAATTTAGACACGGTTGACATATGCTCAGCATTGGAAAGAAAAAATAGAAATTAATTTAGAAGAATGGAAACTAAAAGTCTTGGATATGGTTGAGACTAAAAAATTAGAATATTCTTTAAAAAAACAAGCCTGTTCAGAACTTCTAAAGAGAATGGAAAGGGGTAATGGACTGGTTAAAAATACAAATACATGTGATGATTAGGTAAAAATGTATTTGTGTAAAAATGGAGGATTCATTATGGAAAAGATAATAATGACTGAACTGAGGAAGAATAATATAGGGAAGTGTGTATGGGGGGAGGGACATACCAACACAGTGATTTATGTCTCTTTTATGTGTTGTAAAAAACTGATAAAATTTATATATATTTTTATATGTATATATATGAATCTCAGGATATTAGTGGACTCTTTAGTAATCTTTTAAGTTCTTACTTTATACATACGTATATGTACAAATATATGCATTATCCTTAGGGAGAAAGACAGATATGTTAATGTCTGGGTGCTGATTTTGCATTACATTACATCTCATTGCATGTAAGGCATCATACATTTGATTACATTATATCGTATAGCCTTTAAGATATTACATTTTCATAAAGACTGAACCTTTGTGTCTCTTCAACAGGCTTTGTAATAGTTAACTCATAGAAGAACATTACCATCTTAACAATATAACTTAGCCATATATACATCAGTAGCAACAGCAGGTTTTTCCATACTTCCCATAGTGTCTGTTAAGGCATTATACAGACATTGCATTATACAGACATTGCATAGAAGCTTTAACCTGTACAGAATTCTATCCCCTGTAACGTATCCATAACCATCTCTTCATCAAGGAATATAATCTCATCTGTTGAGGACTATGCATCTCTAAATGTCATCTGTGAACACACAGGCATTCAGTCAGTCTCCTAGAGCACTCTGAAGTCTTAACATCATCCATTCCCTAAGCATCCTAGTGGGAATCCAACACACTCATAATGGGACATTTATTTCAGCATAACAAGTGAGAGTAAAAATTTTCTCTTTCTAGCTTTGTCTATATTTCAGCCTACCTTTCAGCATGATCGAGCGGTTTATCAATCTATCAAGAACATCACAACTGAGAGGCTGTGTGGCAGCCATTTCTTCATATGCTGCAGACTGCCAGAAACCATCCAAGGTGTTAGCTCTATCTTGGCTCATTCTATTCTCTCCTTAGTCTTGCCCAGCCTATCAGTTGTCCAATCAAAATGAATCAAATCAAAGGTGCCAACAGTTTCCATATTTATGATATTCAATCAAAATAAGGGTCCTTAACTATGAGATCTGCAGCATACTAGGAGTCTCTAGCTGCCTGACATCCTAACTACATCAGCTATTACATCTGCTAGGAAGTTATTCTTGATCACATCTGCTCACATCTTACAGTACTGCAAGAAGTGCCAACATTCTCATCCCTTATCTTATTTACATTTGAATAGGTGTTTTGCTGAAACCTAAGGTACTGCGGGGTTCACGATAACACACACACATACACATTCTAACGCATCTAACCCTATGTCATATCTTATACTATATATGCTTTACTCTACAAGTTATACCAAGTTACACATAAGTTTATTCTTATTCTTATTCTTATTCTTAGGTTTATTATACACTTCATAGGTTTATTCCCAGGTCACAAAATTGGAACTGAATAAGCCTATTGGATTTCAAGTTCATGGTATTGTGGTGAGGGCATATTCTTACCATTCATTGCTTAGCTTTCCTCATGGAAGCTCAGCAACATAGCCAATAGAAGGGTAATATAAAAGCAGTAGGGATTCCTGTCTTTGACAAATATAAAATTTAAGCCTAGTGTTCCTCACAAAAAAACTTTTCAATAAGAATATTGTTAATTTATCTGGTGTTCAACAAAAGTGTATTACTGAAAAGAGCCGATCATGCTACCTGAGTCACTGGACCATATGGAATTTAAATTAGTTAATTTCACAGATTTTAATAAAGAAAAACACTCTACACCACAAATTGTAATTCTTTCTGGAGTATGTTTCTTATTTATTTTCTTTTTCTTAGATAAAGAGGCTGAGTCAATGCATCTTCAGACATGATGAGACCAGTGAAGGGTGACATAGACTTGATAATGAAAAGCCCCTTTATTGTTGATTATCTCTAAAGGTCTGAGAGGTGAATGAACAATTAACTCCCAAGATTTTTTTTTCTTTATGTTAAAGATAATGAAACATGTTAAAGATAAAACTAATCCCAGCTGGTCATCTTTGGATAAATAAGAGGCTTTTAAAAAGATGATACATTGCATGACTTTAAAGTATATGTAAAGCATCCCTTTCTGTTTCAGATGATTTTCAGACCTGGACATGGCATTGTGTCCTCATGTCAGACTGAAAGGCAAAACACCTATGTTGGGTTAATCAGAGCTCCATAACAGGAATTTCTGCCACAGTTACTCAACACTATGCAGTTTTCAAAAAGATAGCCATGTCAATCTGTTTCAACAGAAATGGCTGAACTGGGATATATCCACAAATTCCTATCAGTTGTCAGAGATATGAACAGAAACCATGATTTCCTGATGCATTACATATATGAGTATCTCTGTTTTCAGCAGTTACCCATACAACAACAGAATTATCACCAGAAAAAAAATCTCAACAGCAAGAAGACTGTTGGGTAGGCATATTGTGCAAGAGCTTTCACATCTCAGGACTAACAAACTCAAGACTTTCACACTGTCAGCCTAGGCTGGGGGTTCAATCTTTCTTAGCTTTGTCCACCAGGGTTCTTTGTTCAGCAGCAGATGAGACCTGGTGGATGGGGAGGTGGAACTGCAGTGGTCTACTGAAATTCCATTCTAATGATCAGGAGCACTATCCCACAGTTTTCTGGGTTCAAGTGTGTATAATTGAAGCTGGATGGCTGGGACAGATTAGGCTGGGGTAAGATTAGGGATTCTGTTGGTGTACCACCCACCATGCTGCTCAGCAATCTTCCTTTCTGAGCTAGCTGGGGTGATCTTGGGGTTGGTGTTTGAATCCTCTTGGCTTGTAGTACTGGCAAATTTCAACATCCACACTGGACTGAGCTCTTGGGAGTGGATCACGACTTCACGTCTTCCATGACAACCATAGGTCTTTCCCAAGTGATATATGGTCCTGTTCATGCTGCTAGGCCCACTTTGGGCCTTGTTTTCTGTCATGAGTGGGGTAAATGTGATCTGGGAGGGGAGGAATTATATTGGGCCATTCGTATCAATGGAAGATTGGTTCCAGGACCCACGGCAGATACTAAAATAATGTGAATGCTCAAGTCCCTATTAAAAATGGTGTAGGGCAGCAATGGAGGTGTTCTACCATGTGTCCTAGATCCTTTCCTGGATTATTAAAAAACTTAGAGGGAGACTGGTTGAGTGGGTAGAAGGAGTGGTTAATGGCTTGCTAAAACAAGGCAGAGTACCTGCTTGCTTGAAAGAGGTTGTTGTAAACCATTACCCAAAACAAAATAAAACAAAACAAAGAATAAAACAAAAAACACCCTCCTTAGATCCAACTATTTTGGATAATTATCAGCCAGTCTCTAACATTCCATTTTTAGACAAGATTCTGCAATGTGTGGTGGCTTCTCAGCTCCAGTGGTTTCTGGATAAAATTGGATTATCTAAATCCATTGTAATCTGGTTTCAAGCCTGATTTTGGGACAGAAAAAGCTTTGGTCACCTTGGTGGATGACCTATGCCAAAAGCAAGATCAAGGGAGTGTGTCCCTCTTGATTCTGGTGGACCTCTTAGTAGCTTTTGATACCATTGATCATGGTATCCATCTGGGTTACCTTCCTGGGATGGGACTTTTGGGCAGTATTTTACAGTGGCTTCATTCCCACCTGGACAAGCAAATCCAGAATGTGGTGCTGGGGACTCCTGTCTGACCCCTTGGCCTTTGGCTTGCGGGGTCCCTCAGGATTTGGTTCTGTCTTCCATGCTATTTAACAGATTCATGAAATCACCGGGGGAAGTTGTCCAGAATTTTGGAGTTCAGTGCCATCAGTATGTAGATGACACCTAACTTTATTACTCCTTTTTACCATAAGGCAAGGAAGCTATTTTGGTCCTAAACTGGTGCCTGATATCAGTAATGGACTGGATGAGGGTGAATAAACTGAAACTTAATCCAGACAAGATGGAGGTACTCCTGGCAAGTTGAAGGGCTGATCAGGGAAAAGGATTCATCTTGTGCTGGATAGTGTTACAGTTGTCCTGAAGACAGAGGTTAACAATTTGGGGGTGCTTCTGGATTCAGCTCTGAGCCTGGAAGCCTAGGGTTCAGCACTGGCTAGGAATGCATCTGCACAGCTAAAGCTTGTGCATCGGCTGCACACATTCCTTGAGATGTCAGATCTGACGATGGTGACATATGCCTTAGTTATATCCTGGGTGGATTACTGTAGTGTGCTCTGTGTTGGAGTGCCTTTGAAGAGTGTTTGGAACTTCAGCTGGTCCAGTGAGCTTCAGCAGATTGCTAACTGGATCTGGCTATAGGGCTCACACAACTCCCTTGTTGCCGCAGATCCAATGCTTGCCAGTCTCTTTCAAAACACAATTTAATGTGCTGGTTATGATCTTTAAAGCCCTACACAGCTCAGGCCCAGTTATTTGAAGGACTGCACTGTTCCTTTCAAACTAGCCCATGCTTTGAGATCTGATAGGGAGGTCCTTCCTCTGTCCCACCACCCTCACAGGACATGTGGTGGGAATACAGGAGAGGATCTTTGCCGTGCTGCCGTGAGGCTCTGGAGCTCTCTTCCCAGAGAATTTAGACTGGCATCCTCCCTACTTTCTTTTCATAGTTGAGTAAAGACTTCATATGCTGGAGATTGCTCATTGTTGTGCTGGAGTGTATCTGTCTCCGTGTGTGTGTGTTTAATGATGTATGTTTTAAACTTTTTTAAAAAATTGTTTAATGTTTTAAAACTTTTGTTATTTTTAAAGATGTCTTTTTTAATTGTTGTAAGCCATTTTGGGTCCTGAGCTGGGAAAATGGAGGAATAGAAACAACAGCAACAGCAGCAACAACCTACTTGACAGACTTGTATCATCTTATGCAGCTCTTTGAAGGTTTATTGTTGTTACTTGTTTTCAGGTTGTTTCCAAATTATAGCAACCCCAAGGCAAACATATCGCAGGGTTGGTTGTCAAGATTTGTTGTCTTGCTTGTCAAGATTTGCTTGTCAAGATTTGTTCAGAAGGGGGTTGCCTTTGCTTGAGGCTGACTGAGAGAGTGTCACCCACTGGGTTTCCATGGCTGAGTACAGGTTCAAACTCTAGTCTCCAGAGTCACAGTCCAGTGCTCAGACAACTACACCTTGCTGGATCTATGTAGTCATTCTTAAATACCTGTGGGTTAATACTGTACAAACTGTGCATCTGAAGAAGGGGACTGATATTCACAAAAGCTCATTCTAAAATAAGGCAGTTAGTCTCAAAGGTACTGCTAGATTCTTTCCCTCCATCCCCCTTTTCTTTCTCTTTCTCTTTCATAGCTCTATGGAAACACTGCCTACAATCTACCTTGCAGCCTTGGTGATCTTCACCGTGTACATCTGGCCCTAACACGTTACGCATTAAGGAATTCCACTCATTTTATAATCCTGAACTTGAAATCATACCCCCTTCCTACATTTATTCTGTCCCCTAATCTCAGAACCCTGAGTAGTACTAGGACTAGGTTATCATCATTTACCATCTTGGTGCCTCAACAAGTGTTCCTCAGGCTGGCCCATTCAAGAAAGGTGTGTGTGGGGTGGGGGGGTGGGTAGGATTGAAGCCAACTCCCACTCCTTCTGTCTTGGACTGTCTTGAAATTGAACTAGCCTGGAATTGGAAGCTCAATCATCTTTATTTCCCTTGTTACACTGTTGCTGTTATTGTTATGTGCCTTCATGTTGACTCCAATTTATGGCTGCCTTCTCATGCTGTTTCATTAGCAGATTATATTTAGGGGAAATTTACCACTGACTTCCTCTTAGGCTGACAGCATGTGTCTTACTCAAGGTCAACTAGTGGTTTCCACGGCTGAGTGGGGATTTGAACCCTGGTCTCCTGGAGTTCTAGTCCAACACTAACAGTAACTTGCTTTCTGAGAGCTTTTTCAGGCCTTGGAATGAAAATTTTCTATAGCTTGGTGTACAGGATTTCAGGCTGAATGGTCTATTTCACTGCTGCATAGATAACTGTGCATACATACATTTGATGGAGTCTATTGATTTAAATGAATGGGGAATATCTTTTAGAGAAGACAGCTTTGTCTGCATATACATATTTCCAAACTATTTCTCATTTGAGGCACACATTTCTTTTTGCAGACTACCATGATAACCCATATGAGGCATAATGGGAAAATAACAACTTTAGATGGATAAAAATATTTCCACAAATAACAAACGTATTACTGTTTGCTAGGGGTGTGTGTTGGATTTGTTTCAAATGTGAACCAAATCAAGTTGATTCGAAAAGCTGTAGATGTCTGAAGTAAAGCAGGGCTCATGTAAATAGTGATGCTGTGTGAAGTCTTCTGGGAAATGTAGTCCCCAAATCAACATTTTCCAGTCTCTGGTACAGCAGTGTTCTTCACATAGTTAAGGTGCTCAATCCCATACAATTCAACTGAAAGGGGAATCAATTTGTGTCAAGTTGGGATGATTCCCATATAGATGAGTACAGGATTGAAGCCCAAGGGATATCTTCTTGTATTTCTTTTTCATCCTCTGGTTACCATTCAGTAGAAAGTTCTGGAAATATAAACTTTTGTCTGAAAGTATTTGAGACAAGTTGTTTTTGTCAACTGGGTATTTTCAGGATACTGTTGTGTTTGACATTGGTTTGTCCATTCCTCATGTAGGTATCCAATTGTCATAAACATATAACTCATTTACAGCAATGTGATTGATATTCTGTGCCATCATACTTTGTCCAAAAATGACAGCTGTCACATCTGAATAGTAGAGAACAATCCTCAAGGGTAAGATATAAAGGGCCAGGTGCCTGGTACGAATTGTACAGCCATCCATCTCCAAGCAGAAACATCTCTGTGCTTTAAAAATAAAACTAAATCTGGCCCTGTCTGTAGCAATGCTTTGCTTTTGATGGAAAGAAAAAAAAATACATATATTTTCCAGGAGCAGAACGTTCAGAAGCTTTATGATTGGCTCCATTCTGAGCTTCCAGCTAGCTAAAACCTGTCTCTTCTAAAGCAACTAATGACTGTGCAGTCTGGAGCTATGATAATAGCTTGGAAAGGGCAGCTGCCATTTTACAAAATGTTATTAGAAGAGTGGGGAATGCACAATTTGAATGTGCTGAGAGAGATGCTAATTTTCCTAAGAAGACAAGATGGCAAAGACTCCAGGATCTGGCACTGCTCCTTGATTCCCTCAGATAGTATTTGTGGCTAGCTTCCCACAAAGCTCATGGGGTCTGCAGCAAGTATGTGTACCACTCTGGTGAGCCATGACAGGGATCAGTGTCCATAGAGTGTGGGTGCTTTTTATCTACCCAGGGCAAAATCTTCTACTTACAGCCCCTTCCCATTGCTCTGCCTTAAGTAGCTTCATTTGATAAACTGATTATTCTTAGGTCAGGAAGTTGTTAAAGTGTGGAGAGCTTTTGACTATCCAAGCATTTTGGACTGTACTTCCTACAGTTTGTTTTCATTACCCATGCTAGGCAGAGCTGATGGGTGTTGCAGGCCAAAACACTCATCATTGGAAAATCAAAGCATATAGGCTTGAGTCTTGTCAGGGGAAAAAAAAAAGTGGGTTAGAAATGGAATTAATTAATAAAATATGTTCCCTTCTGGGGTTAAAATCACAGGGGTAAAAATAGTCACTGCCATATGTATGCTAGCAATCTCTTCATTGGATGTATATAAAGTAGTATCCGGGGTTGCCTGCAAAGAACACTTGGAAACTTCATCTAAACTAGTATGTCCATTGCACTCATTTGAAAGAGCTCCAATAGTTATGAATTTCCTGCTGAGTCATTTAAACGTTGTTGTTGTGTGCCTTCAAGTCATTTTTGACTCATGGCAACCCTAAGGCAAATCTATCACAGAGTTTTCTTGACAAGATTTGTTCAGAGTGGATTTGTCCTTCCTTACTCTGAGACTGAGAGAGTACAGCTAGTCCAAGGTCACCCAATGGGTTTTCATGGTTGAGTGGGGATTTTAGTTCTGGTCTCCAGGGTCATAGCCCAAACTAAAACCACAATACCACACTGGCTCTCCATTTGAAGCTCTCAGTTTTTAAAACAAAAATATTCCCCCCACCAAAAACAAAACAAAACATGCGAGCACATGTTTCTACCAGTGGTATAACTAAAGGCAGGGGCAAAATGAGGGCACTGCCTCATCAAATAAGAACTGCTCTCCCCAAATGACGTTTTCCTTCAGTCCCAAAATCTGTATCACAGCAGAGAGTGGTGGTAACTTTGCTTACCCCTCTTCTTTGGATACCTAAACTGTGTTTTTAAATGCTTAACTGAAGTTTTAAGTTACAGCAATACTAGCAATACTAGATATTTGGGGACATAAGGAAAATTTCATTTGAGGATGACAGTGTAGTTATTTGAGGGACAACACTCTCATTTTGACCCCCTCAATAGCTGCACCCCTGGTTCTTACACACATACATGCACATCAAATGACACTTAGCTGTGAATGTTATCCATCCAAAATTGTATTAGCTCAGAATTCCATTGGCGATGCTGATTGGTGGATTCTGGGAGTTGCCATCTAGAAAAGTAACTTTTCCAACACTGATATGAAATTATTATTATTTGTTTGGACAAATACTATGGGAGCTACATAGATCTGGCTCGGTCTTTATGAGTGGTTTTGATTGCTGGCTGTTTTATTGATGCATGTTATTAGCATTAATGAGATTGCTTTATAATGCAACTATGCAACTCACATACAGCCATAAAAATCTGAATGCAACTCTTGCCCTTTCATGGCTGACACTCTATTACTGTAGTGTGTGTTATCTTCTTGGCCGGTGAAGGTTTCATTAAGGTTTTGTACATATTTACTTCCTATTGCTCAATCACAGCATGGATAGATTAAACCAACATAAAACAGTTATAACTAATATTTGAGAATTAAATATGTGGATGGTAAAATTGCTACCTTCAGCTCAGGGAAGATAACATTTATAAAGGATTTATGCAGAGTCCTCCAGTGTTTAGTGGTATAATCCTGAAGCCTGGTGTTTTTCTTTTTCTTTCTTTTTTTGCAAGGGGGCAGGGAGCACTGGTTATACTGAGCAAGAGGCTACTAATGCATAGATGATGCTAAAAGAATGCGGAAAGATTGCAATCATCCCTTGAAGGGAGAATGTCGGGATCACAGAATCATAGAACCATTGAATTGGATGGGACTTGCATCAGAGGAAATGGATTGTCATCCACAAAAGTTTATTGTGTGCAGAATATCAAAAGATACTTTATAAATATGCTGGAACTGATCAGCATGGTTTCCCCAGTGAAAAAATAACTTTGGAGATAATCTAGTTCAAGTCCTTGCTGAATGCAGACTCTGCATGGCAGACTCAATGGTGGCTATCACTCCCATTCCAGTGAAGTTGAAAATCCTCCAGATTTCATTGCAGGTTTTAAAGGAACTCTCCAGGGTGCTGAAAACTGTTCCTTAACAGCTTTGGCACCATGGAGAACTCATTGAAAGCCTACCCAAAACTGAAATGGATTCACTGCTTCACTGACATAGGAGCCAACAATCACCACAGGGCTGGATACAATTCCAGTTAGCCATGGGGAGAATATTGTTCAGTTTGCATTTTGATGAAACTTTCCTAATTAAAAATTCCTGAATCAATGCATGAACTACCATTTGCTATTTGCAGTTCTCTAACTTTTGCTTTACAGTTACAAAGTATTGCATGCAAAAAGGCATACATTATTTTATGTCAAATGGCCTGCAAAAATATGTACAGAGTGCAACTTTCTCTCCAAAATGAGTATAGTGAGTGAAATGAGCATCATTTTCATGTAGACTTTCTTTTCAGATAGCAGACCGATATGGAAATAAGTGAAATGAATTTAAGAAAAAGGAGAAGCAGAGAAACTGAAATAGAAGAAGTGGACAAACTGAAATTAATAGATTTGTACACCATGAAGTAGAACATTCCTGAAAGGTAGCAGTCCAGCTCCTCCTTAAATGTGTCCAGCAAAGGATAGGTGATCATCTCCTAAGGTAGTTGGTTGCACCACAGAAATCTCAGAGTTGCTCCTTTCAGCTGAATATATGAAGGAGTGAATATAGAGTTTTCTACATACAAAACATAGACCAGATATAACAAATCCCTGAGGAGAACAAACCAGTGACAGGAGGGTCTGACAAATGCTATTTTTAGAGGCTCTCATATTTTTTTTTTCTGTACCCCATCTAGATCCATCTAGTTTTATTAAGGCTTTTTTTTGTTTCCTTGAATTTGCCTTATGTTTTGGTTGGAAGATTCAGAGGATTTCCCCCTATCAGTTTCAAATTAACATCCATGTTGCTGAAAGACTGGTGGCAACCACGGAGCAGAGCTTTAAAGAAGTTTGCCTGTACCAGTCCATCCAACAACTGCAAAAGAGAATTCCCGTAACGTAGTATCTTGCAGACTTCAGGCTCACAGGATCTACTTTGATTCTTTTGTTAGAACTACAGGTTCTATCTGGTAAAGTCTGGTGGAAATGGCATACACTTAGAAATTAAAGATTCGAAGTCCAGGAATTTGCTTTGTATACCAGAGCTGAATGGAACTTCAGATACACAACAGCCACTCCAACTATTACTCTTAAATTCTGCCTTGAGATGGAAGGCAGGTTATGCAACGATTAAACAGGAAACTAACAACACAGTAATTCAGTTTATAATGTTAATAAGCTTATCTTATTAAATCAGATTGAGTAAAGAGTAATTTAAAGAAAACTACTTGCAATTCACTTTTTCAATAAGGGAAGTAGTGCTACATTGAATTACAGTGATAACTTTGTAAAGATAATTTCACTACTTTTACCTGGTTACTTTAATTTTTTAGCTATGTTAATAGTTAAAGGTCCTCTATAAATATCACATGAATCAAGTGCTAGTTCTGCTCCGCCCATTGTAGATGTGAAGGCAATGATGAGGTAGACAAGAAGAGAATGTGTTTCATACCACAGGCCAACAGCTTGCAGCATTCAAGTATATTTTTAAAGTACTTGAAATATATTATTTAGAAATTGGAAACTAAACTGCTACTCTTTTAAAACTGGAACTATAACTTAACTACATATTTGCAGTTGTAACTGGAACTAATTGTTTTTTTACAAACTAATTATCTCATCTCTATAAACAAGTTAGTTTTTCCACTCCCCTTCTACTTGTGTAAGAGTAGAACATTTGTCCAAGAGTCCTTTAATATGGTAAATGATAATCTGTAATGTTCTGTGCATTGGGACAAAGAAATCATTTACTTGATATACAAAAGCAGTATTGTAACCAATGTAATGTCTGCATTTATTTTGGACCAATAAAACAAAACCTATTTCAAAGAGAACAAAGCAAAAGGAATCATGATTACAACACTGCCACGTGCCCATCTTTTTCACTGTATTTATTGTAAACACATGTCCTCTCCTGCTGCGAATATTGCTGCAAAATACTAGGCTTGCATACAAAGAATGACTGACATCAATCCAAGTAAATGCAGGGAATTTTCAAGCAGACACTAATGTAAATGGTTATAGTATTATCTTATACCAGTGTCGGAAGAAAGTTATGTGTGCCATTTTGTTCCTAAATTTACTGATGGACTAGAATGGGCTTAGGAAATCCAGCTGATATACCAGGCAAATACATGATGGAGTGGGAAAATGGGATCTTGTCATCTTTCCCAGGATGCAATGGCCTGCCCACACAGATAGACTTTCTCAATATCAGGTTGTGACTTTTGTAGATTCAATCAGGAGTTCACAAAAGGATGTAACTGACTAATATAGTATTATTTCTATATTGTACTGCTCGGAAGTTAACCTATTACAAATAATGGATTATTTATAATGAATTCTTCTTTGCAATAATAATGGCATATCTATATTTCCTTATGACTATAATTCACCAAAGAAAATCTTTCCTCCTTTTGTGATGTGACCACAATGGTTTCATTAGAGTAATAGTTACAGTGGGTGTGTCTCGTCATTATATACATTTATTCTGTCCTACAGACTAGTGGCTTAAAAGCGACTATGTTAGTTATTACTGAATAATGACAAACCAAATACCTAACCATAACAATAGTTAATTTTTAAAGCATCAGGACTGCAATCATGACTACTTATTTTTAAAAGTAACCTTTGAAGCTCTACTCTACTTTCATGCTGTTTTAGAATTGTACATGAAATAGACTTGCCCAATGGGTTTAAGTCTTTAGTATTCTTAGAAACAAACTGATTTCAAGTTTGATGCATGGACCGTATGGAGGCAGAGTGACATTTCCCAAGCTCGACTTCATGATCTGTAATATCACAGTGTATTTTTGACCAGTGTTGTAAATCTGAATTGAACTTAAGACATTAAAAAGGGAAAAAAAAACTATGTATCACATTTACACTCCAACAAAGTATCTTTGTTTTTTTAAACAGTGTTTCTTTGTGCTATAGGAAGCATGTTCCTGTTTCTCCCCCCTTACAGTTTACTTGGCAACTACCTGCTTGTAATGTAATAATGCTAGAACCATTAACTCTGTGACCATGGATGCTGACTGCTATGTTAGTCTCCCTTTGATTTCATCAGACACAATCACTGCTTTATTATTTGCTTGTACCTCCATGTTCTGTGCATTTTAATTTACTTTAAAGGGTCTGGTCCACATTGCATAAACAGACCCTGACAGCTCATTGATCTAGGACAGCTTCTAAAGTATATAAGATATACGCTGAAACTGCAATTTTGCTGACCACGTATCTATAATAACAAAAGAGCAACGGAAAAAAATACCCAATAAAAAGGAGAGCAAAAAGGGAACAAAGATCCATTTTCCTTTAAAATACACAAGACTGGGGAAAGAGAAGTTATTTGCATTACATGTTTGTTGTTGTTGTGTAACTTCAAATTGTTTCTGACTTATGGAGACCCCAAGGTGAACTTATCAGAGGGTTTTCTGGGGCTGAGAGTGTGTGATGTGCCCAAGGTCATCCATCACTAAGCAGAGAATTGAGGGTCTCCAGGGTCATAGTCCAATGCTCAAAACTAGGGATAGGATGAATCCAGAATTTTCTGGATCCAAATCCCTGGAAGGTTCTGGGAATCCACAAATCTCATGAATCTCGAATCTTTCAAATCCTTTTTTAAAAAAGGGTTTAAAAAGCAAGGGAAAGAAGGATAATCTTGGACAAGACACACTTTCTCAGCCTTAGCAAAAGCCTAGTCAAAGGCAAACCTCCCTCTGAAGAAATCTGGCCAGGACAATTGTTATAGTTTTGCCTCAGGATCTTTCCAGAGTGAAAATGTCATGAAAGCCAGGAAAATGTGGTTTAATCCCACATTTTCCTGCCTGTGTAAACAGGACCACTACAGTAGAGAGATAATCCAGGTCCAAACTGGCTTTTCTTTGCATTGCTCCTTCCAGCATCCTGGGGTTTGTAGTTTGCTGATGGACAAGCACACTTTGGCAGAGAAGGCTGTGACACCTTGTAAAACTACAAACCCCAGAACTGTGTCTGAAAGAGATTTGCAAGGGAGCTATGCAAAGGAATGTTTCAGCTGTCCTTGAAATCTCAAGCCTGTCACTTCCAGTCAAGTGCTGAACTTAAATCTTAAATGTTCAATTTAAATATCTTAGAATACAACCCTAGATGTAATTTGTGAAATTGTTAGCAAAGGCCATTATTACTCCAAGGGAAAAATTCACCTACTTGCCATCTCCCCCTGTGTGTCTGTTACACTGTGACTTGGGGGTCCTGGGAGGGACACCCCAATAAGAAAACCTAACACAAACAAGATGGGGAAATTAGCAGGAGCGCTCTCTTGGCTAACGAGAGGCAGGGTAACTTAGCAGGAATCTTTTACCCTATGTATACAGGTTCAGGTCAGTGAGTAGGCAAACAGTTCAAAATAGCAATAAGATTTATTAAGCAATTATTAAAAGAAACACAAACACACTGCTAACTAGAAATAGGAAATAGAGCTTTAGGGGAATGGGTGATACGTCACCAGTCCTGCAGTCCTGGGGAAACCCAATTGAAGAGAGAAGGAAACCCGGCGTGGCGGCCGAGGGGAGCTCGCAGAAGAAGAAGCAGCAAGGCGGGATGGAAGTTCAATGAAGTCCGAGTGTTCCAGCGAGAGATCCGAAGAGCTCTCAGAACTGGGGATTTTTATAGGGGAAGGAATGACCATGGGCTAGTCTGGTCTTGGGCGAAAACAATGAGTTTTGGACTGGAGACAATGTCTCCGAAAGGTCAGAATTTACATGATTGAATTATGGACCGAATTGACAATAGTATGGCCAGTATGTAGATGCAGCTAGCTGGGCAGTTAAGCACTTAGCTCGCCAGGGTGCCCTCTCAGGGCAGAGGTCTCTTTGTTTTAATACGCAGCTGTAATGAAGGTGTTTGTTTCGGGAGGTCCCCTAAAGCAGATCTGGCAGTTTCTGGCTTGCTTTGGTGTAACAAATATAGCCATGCCTAGCTTTGCACTTGTTCGGTGGCCTCACAAACACTTGGCTGGTGGCAGAGCAGGGCCGAATTGTGATATCAAAATGATATCTGAGGTTACCAAAGGCCAGACCAGTTCATGGTGGTAACACGTCTAGTCTCCCAAGTTTTCAGGTGTCCTGGTCTCCCAGGTTTTCAGGTGTCCCTGTCTCCAACAAACTGTTTGGGTAGTGGATTCAAAAGATTTGGTTTGCCTGTTTTGGCACAGGGATTTGGATTCCCAAATCTTGAATCTCTGCCAAGGATTTGAGGATTCGGTTGGCACATCCCTACTCAAAACTAGACTGCTAGTATGAATAACGGCTTGTATGAAAAACCATAACTGCTGGTATGAATACAGAGTTTGGAAAGGTACTCTATTGGATGATAGCTCTCAGAATTGTTACCCCAAAAGGTGGGTGATTCAGAGGCCCACCCATGATGCCCGTGCCTCTGTGAAACAAGGGGGAATTATTAGCTCAAAGAGGAGGCCTGCAAGGGAGAGTAAACTTGCAGGATCTTTTACACCTATGTATACCGATATTAATGCAGAGAAACCACTTGGAGATTAAAATTATGTTTTATTGGGGAAATGATATAATCACACACAAGATCCAAGCAGTCTCACAACCACACAAGACTAACCAAAGGAAAGGAGAGGAAAATGGAATAGTGAGAAGTTAGGGTGAAGTGGGTGATATTTACCTGTCCTGAAGAGAAGAGATGAAGTGATGTGTCTCAGACTAGGGGTCTGAGGGTAGCCCAAGAATGGGAATCAGAGCGGCAGAATGATGGCCAATGTCCACAAGCTATCTGCTTTAGAGCCAGGGCCTAAATACCCTGAAGGGAAAGGTGTTAATGGCTTTCTGGCAGAGTAGACAATGGGCTCCAGTACAAGCTACTGGCTTTAGCATCAGGTGACAAAATATTGATGAGAACTGTGACAGCTCCTTAATGTCTGGGAAGGTGAGGAAACAAAGAAGAGTTTTGGTGGGAAAAGGAGGCAGGTTGAAGACAATCAACTGCTCTGTTGAGGCAATTTTTGGTGCTATTGTTTCTCAAGTTCGAGTCACTGAGAGGACATTTGCAAGCTCATTAACACCAGAGCTTCTATGACTATGACCTGGCCATGCCTTGAGGTCCCTACTTTTGCACATATTCAGCCAATCCTTGGACTCAGCACACCTTCTCAGCCATAGCAGTATATAATTTGTATTTCATGCCAATTAAATGATATTTGCCAATGATATCATATTATGGATTGGGGGTGTATGGCATGGTAACAGAATCCTCCATCCAGGATGGTCAGTGTTCATATTGACTGAGATGTTCTGGGAGCTGTAGTCCAAAGAAGTAAGATTTCAACATATATGAAGAACATACTTGGTCTTTTCTGATCCTGGAAACTAGGCAGGGCCAGCCCTAAGTAGGATCATGTGGCAGAATGGGAAGCTACCTGAGAAAACAGAACACTTTATGTATTTTTTAAAGGGAACAGCTGTGGTTCTGGGGGACAGAGTCCATGTTTTACATTTAAAAGGGTTCCAGATTCCCAGTCCTATTTGGAAATGTCCATTACTTCTGTCTGAAACCCTAGAGAAATGCTGCTAGTCGCTGAAGTTCTTGAACTAGATGGGACAAGGGTCTGAATCAGCACAAGCTAACATCCTATGATATTCCTACAGATAGTGATTGTTGTTGCAAACAGATAACTCTGTTCTTATCTTGTATACACTTGGGCAGTAAATAGCAGTCCCTACTGCTTCCTCTTGCATTCATTGCCTTTTGGTTCCAGTGAGTTCATACTGTTTTCCTTTGCTTTATGGGGATATGCTTTTATATTTGCCAAGAGACGATGTATGTCGAAAGAAGAGCTCTAATCTATGAAGTTTTATGCTGCTATAGACTTTTAGCCTGAATTCAGGCTGGGGAGGGGTGATTGTCTAGATGTTGTTGGACTACACTTTCTATCAGCCCTAGCTAGCATAGCCAATGGTGGGGGAAGCTGGGAGTTGTTGTCCAACAACATCTGGAGGGCCACATTTTGCCAACCCATGCAACTGCTAGTCCCTGCTACAATGGACCCAGTGAATGGATGGAACTAACCAAATTGTTGAATTATTAACTTCCCATTGATTCAATATGTTTAGTGTAGTTGGGACAAGTGATGGGATTTAAGTCCTAATGCTCAAGATGTTAGTATTATTGATCCATAGCTGCACATCTAGATTTTGAGATCAAAATTCAACATTCATAGTCTGGAACCAACATCTCACATGAAATTTTTCCCAGTTGATGGACAGTGAACTCTTATAAATTTTAAATATACTCACAAAGATTATTTGTAGACAGGCAGTTGAAACATTAGGCATGAGGCTTGCACAACTGCAGTATACTTCATCCCAAACTCATTTTGTGAATTTGGCTACAGCAGACACCCCCCCCCCAACCTGGTGTCTTAAAAATGTTTGGAATAACTTAAGTCCTACTGTCCTAGATATCATGCCAATGGACAAGGATGATTAAAATTGTTGGTCAGATTTTCTGCATGGGACTAAACAGGGGAAACTTGGTTGAAGACCAAGAATGAAAAGGATATTTGAATTTTTTTTAAATGTGAAAATGGGTTTCTTCCCAAGAAAATCCTGTGATACATTTGCCTTAGGGTTGCCATACGCTAGAATCATGTTGAAGGCACAAAACAAAGGTTTGGGAATTCCTGTAGAGGAGAATCCTAGATGGGTGAGAAATTTTAGAATTCAGGACTTATTCTACACAAAAATGCACATATGTTTGTGTGTATGTGGAAACTGGTATTTTCTGCACAGAAAGCAAGTTTCCTTCACATAAAACAGCATTTTCTACAAAGAAAATAATGTTTTGTTACAGAAAGCAAGTTTCCTGAACAGAATACAGATTTTCTGTGCAAAAAATTCTATGCTATTTTCTGCAAAAAAGAATACAGAACAATTCTTGAAGTATAAATAGTCTTTAAAAACTGTGCAGTTTTCAAAAACTTTCTGAAAGCCAGAGCAAACGTGAAAAGTTATTCTTTCTTGTCTATAAGAATAAACTTTACAAAGATTGATACTCCTACTGAATATAATATTATTTCTCTCTTGACATTTATAATCTACTTTTCAAGGTACTTTTCAAGGTATATTACTTCCCAAAGCAGACAACCATGAAAAACCAAGGGCATGATCTATCTAACATTAAGGACATTTAAATCCAACTGATGTCTGTTAGAATGACCTGAACTCCTCCTTAATTTTGCTGTGGAAATCAATGGACCTTACAGGGCCCTTGGCTGGATCATGTGTTACAAATACAGTTTAAAGCAATGAAGCAACAATTTTGATAGAAGAGTAATAATCCAATAGTTTACATTTCTTAAGGTGTTTCTAAAAGGTCATCTCTCCATTGTGGCTCCTTCAACAGCAATAACAGATTAGGTCACATTGGAGCTCCTTTCATTTATCTTTCCCTCCAACAACACTCTAAGGCATTTGTTTGCCTTTTAGTGTAGAAATGAAATAGGCCTATGTGATTGGTTAAAGGCTGGAATCCTGTATACATTTACCTGAAAGTAAGCCCAATGGAATACTTGCAGAGTAAAATGAAAGACAACACTTTCTATACCTGGTTGTAAGTCAGCTGTCAAATACTTCATTCTACCCCAGGTTTGTTGTTAGATATTACACTTAAATCTAGTGCATATCTGCTGTTAAATAGCAATTTCTACTAAATGCCACCGGTCAAACAGGTTCTCCTGGTCAGATACTAACTGGTAATCTTGCATGTCAAATGCCAGCTGCTGTGTTTTTGAAAGCTGACAAATAATGGGCACAACCCTATTGGCAGGCACACCTACGCCATCATATGAGTAGGAGGCATAGCGGCGCTAACATGGCCATGGATAGGGGGACAATAGTGGAAGCCTGACATGAGGGGAAGCTGCATAATGAGCTCCCAAGCGGCTTAGGAGCCAGCAGGGAAACTTCCTCTCCTAACAGAGGTTTTCACTAGCATTCTCCTGCTGCTATTACATGCTGTTTCAGAAAGTGCTTATACCCGTGTTAACAGAGATTTATGCCAGCATAGGCCACCAGCAACATCCTGACCACTGACTGATACTGCATGCCAGTTCTTGAGCCTCCCAGCATCCATATTTGAGATAGTCATATGCATTTGTGGGTTTATATCCCACTTTGTTTTCACTTTTTAAAGTTAACAGAATAATGGAATCATAAAATCATAAGGTTGGAAGGGACCTCAAGGTAAACCTAGTTCAGCTTTCTGCCATGCAAGAATATACAGCTCATGCACTGCTGAGAGATGGTTATTGAACATCTGTTTAAAGGTCTCCAATAAGGTAGCATCTACTACCCTAAGAGGTACTTTATTCCACTGTTAAACAGCTCTTACTATCAAGAAATTCCTCCTAATGTTTAGGCAGAATCTCTTTTCTTGCAATTTGAATGCACTGATTTGTGTTCTAGTCTCTGGAGCAGCAAAAACAAGATTACTCTATCTTCTACTTATCCCTCCAAACATTTAAAGATAGCTATCATGTCCCCTCTGAATCTTGTCTTCTTCTAGCTGAACATATTCAGCTCCCTAAGCCATTCCTCATAGGACTTGGTTTCTTGACCTTTTACCATCTTGGCTGCCCTCCTCTGAACATGTTCCAGCTTGTTCTTCTTGAACTTTTTGAACTGTAATGCCCAGAATATAGTATTGGATACAGTATTCCAAGTGAAGTCTGAGTTAATAAAGAACAAGGGTTGAAAAGAAACATGAATTAGAAGAACCTCTTAGAGCAGATAGCAAAATGTTTTCCAAGGGGCTTGGGATTATATCTCAAGATGGGAAACATTTGGTCTTCCAAATGTTTTCTATTACAGCTTTCATAAATCTGCACCATTGGACATGATAGCTGGTGCTTCTGAAGCTGAAGTCCAAAACATTGGCTCATGAGGGTGTTTCCCCACCCTTATCTTGAACCCTTTATTGAAGAGAATATACATATTGTTACACCCTTTCAGGAGTACTCTGTTTCAATATTTCCCATTTTTAAAACAGATTGTCCAAAAAATATTTGAAATTTTGCTAAAATAAGCCAGACATGCCAAGTTGTACGCCAACATACTTGCAAGTAGATGAGAATAAAATCCTTCTTGATCTCATCATTAGCAATTCTCTTATGTTGTTTGCATAAAGAATGCAAAGAAGGAGATCTCCCCTCTTTCTCTTTCTTTTTTGATTAAAAATTATTTTCACAAGCATAAGTAAAGTCAGGGGAAAATCGGCAGCCTTCCATGGTCTGTGTTAGGATTTCACAGATAGCTCGAATTAGTATTGATTTTTCTCCGTAAGGGGAGATAGTGAAAATCCACACTCTATTTCTAACAGTAGGTTAGACTCAGTCAGGCTAATTATGCTTGGAAACACTTGCAAGGGCGGGTACCAACACATACCATAGTAAATAAAGCCATGGGCAACACTCCATTGTGCATAACAAACAGTACATGTTGAATTTAAGTTGCAATACCCCCAGTTGCCTTTAACTGCATATGTTTGACCAATTTGGATGCATGATTCAGTTTCCTAGAAGAAATAAAAATATTTATTTTTTGCAGTGTCAGTGGGGTTGAAGTAGCTGTCTTAAAGGCAATGAAAATGCTGTTGCTTCGGACTTCACTTTATTTCTTCACCCTTTTGTTCCTGTCTGTGCCTAGTTCTAGGTCTACTTGGAACCAAATGAGTTGGCTGTTTTGCTCATAGCAATCCTGCAGGTCTTGAAAAGATCTAACAGTGAAGCTGCTGTTGTGTATACAGATTATGATCTTGTACATCACAGAAATACTTTTAAAGATACAATGAGTTACACAAAATCATAGCTTGCAATTGCAGAGATCATGACTGGTTTGCCATGAACACACCCATCCTGTTCAGGCATTCATCCTGAACAAAGCAGGCCAAACACATTTGTTAGGCACAGAGTACTGCATACAGACCATACACTCCCACTGTGCATTGCCCAGAGAAAGGACTTTGTAGAGAGGATGGAGAAAAGAAAAGATATACACGCACAACTGTTTACTTTACTGGCATTGCCACCATGAATGGAGGAGCTGGCCATGCCTGATTGGTGCCAGCCAATTGCAGCTCAGGGAATGCTGTGAGGGCATGGAGGAGAAAGCATGCACAACTGAGGCTAGTTTCTGACAGAAAGAACAGATAGGGAAAAGATGGCATAGATACAGGGAAAAGCTGTAACAGAGGTAGGACAGTCAAGCCATTGGAGGAAGAACTGAATAAGGTTTGGGGAAGCTGTGAATGATTACATAATACAGGGGTTAATGTGTGATCTAACTGAGTATTAATAAACTTCTACTTGTTTATTCTTTCTTATAACTGTGTCTGGCTGTTCCTGTTAGGTATAATAGAGAGTCTGGTTACACATATCACAATGAACCCACTGAACAATACATCTGCTGGTCCATATAGGGATCACGTTGAGGCCTGAGTACCCAATCCAGGGAGGGATCTAAAGGGGCAAGGAGGCAAGGTGACTGACAGGAACCCAAAGGCTTGAAATTGCAAGGCCAGCCTGGAATAGGGATTCATCTCAGTCACAATTCTGCCTCACTGACTTGTAATTTTGGGAGATGGTAATGGAATGGTTGGTAAGGGAAGTGGAGATTGTTGTCAGTGAGGTGGTGAGAAAACTCCAATAAAAAGAATTAATGAATGCATATTGATTTATATATTTTTAAAAATCATATTTATGTCCTACCTCTTCTTCAATAAGCATAAGGCAGCATGTATAGCTTTCTTTCACTTCACTTCTGCTACTCCTACTCTCTCAACCTTTTTAAGGTTACGGGGCTAAAGAAAATCTGGCTGACAGAAAGTGATTAGCCAAGGATAACCAGTGAATTTCATGGCTCTTTCTATGACTTCCTAGGCTGACAGCCAATAATCATACTGAGTGATGGAGGCCTGTTCTGTCAGCAATAAGTGTGTAGAAGAATGATGTTTCCAGCTGCCTCTGGCCACTGATCTCTGGTGGGACAACTTGAAAGAGGGATCCTGCTTCTGATTGCTGATTGTTGGTGGGGAGGGGTAAAAATATAATCCTCTTGCTCCCCAATCACCAACAGACCTCCATTGCTCAGTGCAGCTGCTGGTTTTTAATGTAGAGTGTTTTCTTGATGGGGCGATTGTTATTGTGGCAATAGCATCACTATTGTAAACGTGAATACTGAGCAATAATGAATGGGTAAATCTAGTTTACACATTCATAACCGATCAATAGGATGTCAGCCTTAATCTTTTTCTTCCTTTTCCCTTTCAAATGTATGACTTGTTCTGTTTTGACCTTTCTTTTTGTTACAAGGGTATCTTGATCTTTATAGCCCCATCATTTTTTCTGAGCAAGGCTTTCACTCAAATCTAACTGGAAGTTCTATTGCAATGACTGCAGTTTACATGTGTAGCTTTACGTGGTTGTTATACTTTCACAGCTACTTCACTGTAGGTGAGTTATGTTCCATGTGGTCCATGGTATGCATAGTAAACAATAGGGCTTGATATTTATGGCCAACAGACTTGTTCCTTTATCACAGTGAGAGACAAAGAGATTTTTCACATCTAGGTTACAAAACCAAATAAATCTCTAGCATTTCAACAGAGGGTTACATACAAAAAGGAAGCAGCCAGTTGTTTTGTAGGGAAATTTGACTCTTCTATCCATTGAGAAACTTGGAAAGATTGTGTTACATATCATAATGTTACCTGTAACATATTATTTTGGGGACCTAACGAGGACATAGGAACATTTTTCAAAAATAACATTCTGATATGTAATGTTATTTATCTTAAATGTTACTTGTGGAGTCATTCAAAAATATTTTACTAATAAAAATAAAACATTGTGGGGATTTGAGGCCATTTTGAATTTGGGAGGATTTGAAGCCATCTATCCTTCTTTCCTTTACTTCATGTCTCTTAACTGTACTTGTCTTCTCTCTCCTTCCCTAATCCTCTCCCCCTCTTTCATCCCTCCATCTGCTTGTTACATTTGTTTTCTTCTACCTTATCCACCTTTTTCTCCTTCTACACCCCACATTTCTTTGCGCTACCCTTAACTGTCTTCCATTCCTTCTCTCCCTCCTTCTTGTTCTCTCTGTAACTCTCTTTGTTATTTTGTGCCCTCATTTTGGAGACCCTAAGGTGACTCTATCATGGAATTATCTTAGCAAGAGTTGTTCAGAAGGGGTTTGCCAACGCTTTCCTCTTGGGCTGAGAGAATATGACCTGCCCAAAGTCACCTAGTGAGTTTCCATGGCCAAGCAGGGATTTGAACCCTGCTTTCCACAGTTCTAGTTGAGCACTCAAACCACTATATCAGATTGGTTCTAATTTTTTCACTCCTGCCCTAAAAGAATTTTGAAGTCATAACTTAAATATGTTACTTTCTCAGTGTTGTTAATTTGGGAGTCAATAGGCATGGCTTTTGAGTAGACATGTATGGATACAATTGCCTTGTTGGTCTATCATCATCACCCTATTGGTCTACCTAGCCAAATTGCCCACTGGTCTGTCACCACCTCCACTGCCACTGCCACATTCTCCTTCCCAAAATATTGGTATTTTAAGGTAACATTAAGGTAACATTATTATTAGCCTATTATAATGTTCATGGAAACTATGAGTAATCTATCCCAGTTCCATATTGAGCCAGATACCATCCCACTACCTGATAATCCTGCTCCCCCCACCCCCTGGACCATGAGAATATGTTTGTTTCAGAAGAACAGAAAACTTTTATCACGTCTGGGTTTTGAAAGGGATATTTATGAGTACTGACAAATAATCTCAAAGGTTTTTTTGTTTCTTTCTTTCTTGTTTAAGTATTAGCACCCAATTTAGATTGTTTTTGATGCAAATAAAGGGAAAAATTTCTGCACTGCATTATGGCCTTTGTGGTCAAAAGGCTGCATAAGCTGAAGGATTTGTATAGGAAGGGTCACAAAGGTTTAAGCTGCACATGCCCTATCAGATCATTGTTGCAACCACTGTGGAACTGCCGAAACCCCTTGAATCTAAAAATAGTTCAGAATGCCCCTTTGTGACTTCTAAGGAGAGTGGGGCACAGTTTTTTCATTTCCAGTTTACTTCCTGGTTTTGGCAAAATGTCTTTTCTGGGGCTAAGACAATTGGAGAAGCATGATGAAATTGTTCCCATCTCCCAACAGTCCATATCAAGATCAGGGAACGTTTTGTTTTAAAAATAAAAATGAAAGCATGGGCGGGGGGAACCTCTGTGGTTCTTGGGTACTTGCCCACCCCATTTCATAAAACAGATGTTTGCCTCATAAGAATGAAGTGAATATGGTACAGAGGTGTCACAATGTCACAGGCACTCAGACTGTTGACAAAATGATGAAATTGTTTTGAAAAAGTTGATGGTATGTGGCAAGAAGTCTGAAATACTGCAAAAACAAAAACAAAAAACCAGATTCTAGAAGATCACATAATACTGGCCCTTTCTGCATGCGGTTATTAAGGTGGGCCAATGTGTCTTGCCGTGGTGGTCTTGCGTGCCTTGGAGCGGACTAGGTTCAGTTTATTTACCTTTGTTCCACGTGTAATTCTGACTAAAAGCGCCTCCATGTGGTGGTAAAGTGCGCTATTTGAAAATCGGAAGAAATCAGTTTTCCAGTTTTCCAGATTGATCCGATTCATACTTTCACAGTGATGCAGACACGTACATTCTCACCAATGTGAATTGGTGGTCAGGGGAAGGCTCATGGGAGTGGACAGAGGGTAGTATGGACTTTTGCACGTACGCACATACGCAATGATGTACTAAACCATGCAAAAAAAAAGGGGGGGCCAATCACAGCTGACGGGGCAGGGTAAGGGGCGTAGCTGGAGTGGCCACAGCGGAGGCAGTGTGGATTCATGAACTCTCACTCCTCCAAATCAGAATGGAACATATGCAGTAGCTGTGCGAAAGGAAATGAGGGAAAGTCTGCTTTGTTTCAAGCCCAGAAAATCTGGTAAGAAACGGCACAAACCGATTCACCAGTCTCGTGCAAAAAGGGCTATTGGTGTGTAATCAAGACTAATCAAGACTTTTATGTAAATGGATTGAGGGTGTAATAAATTTCAGAACAGCTGCCAAAATATTTGGTTCAAAGTACAGAAGCAAATTTTGGATGCGACAAAGTTGCAATACAGGCAATTGGTGCAAGACAAACTGTAATATATCCAGCTGATTTGCAGAGTATTAACTCGAGCGGAGTACACCTGCCTTCTGTTTTCCAAGGAAGAAAGGAACTCAGGGAAACCAGATGCAAATGGTCTGGATTGCTTTCCCTTTACTCCCCTTTCCAGGGATAAAAAGGAGAAGTGACAGCCTCTCTACTGGTTTGAAGATTGGCAGGCATGGAAGATTTTTTGATGTAATACACAGGGAAGAGAAAAGGCCCCAGTGCCTCACCCAGAAAGAGATTTGTGCATGTGTAAGCTACACTTAACATTCATGTAGGTCATTAACAATATCATTATTGATATGAAATTGGGTATTAGGCTATGAACTTCTGCTTCTTTGTATGAATGAATCATACAGTTAGAAGAGACCACAAGGGCTATCCAGTTCAAACTCCTTTATTTTGTTAGCTTTGGCCCAGCTCTCTAACTTATTCAAGTCATTTTGAATTCTGAGCCTGTCCTCTGGGATATTAGTTACCCCTCCCAATTTAGCATTATCTGCTAATTTGAAAAGAACACCTCACTAGTCACTTTTCTCCAGGATGAAGAGGAGCCATTGGTGAGTACCCTTTGCGTTTGATCAGTCAAGCAGTTACAAATTCACCTGACAATAGCATTGTCTAGTCCACATTTTACTAGCTTGTTTACAAGATACTGTGGAAGACCTTGTCAAAGGCCTTACTGAAATCAAGATATACTATATCCACTGCATTTCATAATTCTACAAAGCTTGTGATCCTACCAAAAAACATAAATAACATTAGACAGGTGTGGCATGTTGACTTTTAATGATCATAGCATTTCTTACTAACTGCTTACAGATTATTTATTAGTCTGGTCTAGAATCTTTCCCGGTATTGCCAAGCTGACCAGGCAGTAATTGTTTGGGTTCTCTTTTTTGTCATTTTTGAAGATGGAGACAGTATTTATCCTCTAACCTGCTGGGATTTCATCTGCTCTCCTGGAATTCTTAAGATTATTGCCAATAGTGCTGAGATTACTTCTGGCCTTGGAGATTTGAATAGGTTGGTATTCCTGTACTACCTCTACCTAAACTGCACTGCATTTCCCCTACTGCATCATCTCCTCCATTTTCCCCAGGCTGAGCAATGTTTTCCTTTTGGGTGAAGACTGAGGCAAAGAAGGTATTGAGTGGTTCTGCCTTTTCTCTGTTCCCTGTTAGCATTTTCCCATCTTGTTCTTCCTTGGACATAACAAAAAACTAAGCAAAACATACAATTTTAAAAAGAACAACAACAAAACTGCTTCTTTTATAGTTTTAACCTCTCTAGCATACCTGAGCTCATTTTTTACTGTAGCTTTTCTGACTTTCTCCCTACATGTGCTGGCTATTTTGTTTGAACTCCTCTTTGCTGATCACCCATTTTTCTATTTCTTCTGTGTGCCCCTTTTAAATGCCAGTTCAGTTGAAAGTTCTTTAGCAATCCATTCCAGTTTCTTTAGATGTCTCTCATTTCCCCCCTCATTGGAAATGTCTGAAATTGTGTCTTTGACAGCTTACTTTTAAGAAACTATCATCCATCATGATTTCCTTTCTCTATTAGTATTTTCCTAATTTTACTGAGTATGAGAGAAACATGCACATACATATGGAATAAACATGCCTCTCTGCATTTTGGAATCTTCTTCAGTGATGGTAGTGGGGGTTATCTTTATGTACTCCTACACATGAGAATATACCATATACTAGCATTTCTCAGGCTGATGGAAGAGAACCAGCAATTATTTTTTTCCAGTATGACTGAGACTTGCACTGTATTTGTGCCCCATTGGATACAACTGCTTCTTTCTTTTCTGGAAACTCTCCAGAGATTGGCAACTGACGGCTCAGACACAGAGGTGACTTGAGAAAGATTATCAAATCAGGAAGGAAGAACACTTAGTCATAAAGGAACAAAAATACCCTAATATTTTTATTATAGTTGTTAGGTCATAGAGCTTCATCAATTAACACATATAGTAAGAGCATTCTTAGTGATTTTAGTGAAATTAGAAGAGATTAATCCACCCATACACACGCATTCACACACAGAGACACAGATATTTAAGCCCCTCTATTTTTGGAAAGATAGGATCTTAAGATTAGAAGTCACCTGCCTGGTATGCAGAATATGGCATGCATCCTTATCCTATAGCCTTTAACAGGTCAGTTATATAAAAAAATTAATCCCCATAAAACTTTCCTTGGTGACTTTAAGCTGCTCCAAAATTACTTAGCTGTCAATAAAATGATGGTTTGGGGAGATGGGCTACAGAGCTTTAATACAACTAGAAGCAGGAATTGATTGAATTGGTTCTTATTAGCTAAAGCCTGGGCTAAGGAATCTCCATTTTTCTCTCCATATGTTCCATTCTGACATTTTAAATCACAGGCCTTTAAAGATTGTTATTTTCTTCAAGTCATTTACATTTATTTCAGTAGAACTAAACTGTGATTTCAGGATCTTAGAAGACATACTCTCCTTGGGCTTTATTCTGGATAAACTTATTGAAATCAATGGAAGGGAAGAAAATAACTTAAGAAGGTAACAATGCCTCGTACATTTGCATGAGTGAGGTTTAAGCCACCTTTGAGAATTTCTCATGCTATTTATGACATCATATGGCTGATGGCAGAGAGGCATTATACTACAAATGACCATTCTGATAAGCATAGATTTAAATTGGCATTGCAAGTCATTTGCTGGCATAATAATTGCTCTATCTCTTATATGAAATTTATTTCTTTAAATATGAATTCTAAAAATGAGCTAAAAGATGGCACAGGTTTGTAAATATTTTCATTCAAGCAGCTTTCTAGCTGTTTTCCTAAGGATCTCATCAAATGACTGTGAACGTTTTCTACTTAACCTGGGTGAAGAGAAAGATATGAGCTAAATGAGAATGATATGAGAAAGATACAGAGCCTAGAAAAAAGTATTTGGAATACAGGTCTCAGAATCCCCCTGTCAGCATGGCCAAGGTGAAATGGTTTGCCCTCAGGTGGTATGTCTTCACTATAACCCATGGAACTGTGTAATTTGTATGTTCACACTGTGATCTCTAATTGGTTGGGACCACTCCCAGAAGGAGAAGCCTTTTTAAAAATGCTGCTGAGGAAGTAGTAACAAGAACTAAGAACTCTGAACAGTACCCCCAAAAGTTCCTCCCCACTGCATGGAAAACCTTGTAGAAATACCCATTTCTCTCCAAGAAAAGATCATAAGCAAATATTCAGTGCATGTTCTGAGCTCTGATCATTTATTTGTTTCCAACATCTGCCTAACAGGTTTTTGTTTTCCCCATTTGTGTGCCTTTATATTCTCCAACTGTCCAAATTTGGCAGGGACAGTCCCAGTTCATCCCCATCATCCCATTTTTTTTTCCAGCTGCTTTTAAAATGTCCCAGTTTTTCTCTTCTCCTTCTTATTACACTTTCCCGTGGTGACCAAGTTCTGGTGATGTGGCCACCTAGGAAGCCAGCCCAGTCTGAAAGGAGGTTGTTAGGAAACCAGAATAGCACCTCAGGAGAGAAACCCAGACCAGTAGCATGTGGACAGGGCATGTGGTTGACAGAAAATATATAAAGCCAAGTAATGACAGCCTATCAAGTTGCTAGGGAGGAAAGTGCCTTAGCCAGTCAGAAAGTGTGGCTGGTTTGAGAGGTTTAGTTTTCAGAGGAAACCTAGGCCATTTCCACCCTACACTGTGATAGTGCTATTATTCCATTTTCAACATCCTGTGGAATTCTGGGGTTTTTAGTCTACTGAGGCCAAAGAGCTCTCTGGCTAAAGAGTCTAAATGCCCCTCCTTAAACTGCAAACCCCAGGATTCCAGAGGATGTTGAAAGTGGAATAATACCACTATAACCATGTACTGTGGAAATGGCACTAGTGAGAAGCAGAAGAATAATTGAACCCTAGTAGGATCTGGTCAGAGAGTGTGATCTAGATTGGTGGTTAAGCCTTTGGCGGGTGTTTAGCCAAAGTGCTCTTGTATGATAATTATGCCTTTTGTGAAAACCTAAAGACATAATTGAACTGTTTCTGAGCAGCGAGTTAACTGTTAATACCGTTTGAAGAGTCCACTGAACAAATGTATCAACATTGAACTACATATGAACGCTAATACGCTACCTTATTCTTATTGTTATCTTAACAAATGTTACAGTTTATATTTGTAAATACTGACTTGCCTTGAGCTGTCTACCGTTATAAGTAACACATAAAACACACTACCATAAAATTGTTAAGTGGTTCTAAATAAACACTGCAAATGCTTGCCCTTTCTCACAAACATAGCGTTATGGGGAAGGGGTGGAGGAGGCAGAGCTGTGTGATAAAGATCAGGAATTGCAGACCAATCTGGGGGAAATAAGAGCTTGTCACACCCCCTTTGTCCTCAATCTATTTCAATTGCTGCAAAATGAGTTCAACATGCAAAAATAGTTTTCGTTCAATTCATTCAGCAGGAGGTAGGGAG